>JARBWK010000006.1:128375429-128894475 GCA_030556195.1 Anolis apletophallus | reverse complement strand
TTTCTGGTGTGAGAAGGTGGCTGTCTGCAAGGATGTTGCCCAGAGAAACTTCAAGGTGTTTCTGGTGTGAGAGAATTGGCTGTCTTATGATGTTGCCCAGAGAAACTTCAAGGCATTTCTGGTGTGAGAGAATTGGCTGTCTGCAAGGATGTTGCCCTGAGAAACTTCAAGGTGTTTCTGGTGTGAGAGAATTGGCTGTCTGCAAGGATGTTGCCCAGAGAAACTTCAAGGCATTTCTGGTGTGAGAGAATTGGCTGTCTGCAAGGATGTTGCCCTGAGAAACTTCAAGGCATTTCTGGTGTGAGAGAATTGGCTGTCTGCAAGGATGTTGCCCAGAGAAACTTCAAGGTGTTTCTGGTGTGAGAGGATTGGCTGTCTGCAAGGATGTTGCCCTGAGAAACTTCAAGGTGTTTCTGGTGTGAGAGGATTGGCTGTCTGCAAGGATGTTGCCCAGAGAAACTTCAAGGCGTTTCTGGTGTGAGAGGATTGGCTGTCTGCAAGGATTAGGTTGCCACTTTTGATACAAGAAATAAGGGACATTTACGGATTTTTCACAAAAATAAGGGACACTTCATTAAACTTGAAACTCAAACATTAGGTAGAAATAGTTTTATTAACAGAATAAGATAATGATTGAAACTCACAAAAGAAACTGACTTACGCCCTCTTAACAGGACATGGTATGTTTCTGCATGCTTTGTCATGCAGAAAAAACATTATCAGAACTACCTTATTTTCTCCATCTGTATTTAGTACTTGACTTTGCTGACTTTAAAAGCGCACTGTCTAAACATTAAAATAAAATAAATTTTATAAGACAGTACATCTTCATGATTATTATGTCAATAGTTAATGGTATAGTATGGTATGGGATACACAGCATTGTATAGTATTGGGATGCACAGCTAGGCCTATTTTAAGAGTAACTCTCAAGCAACCAGAAACTATCTTTATCCAACATGATCCAACATTCCCCTTGGGTAACGGTTAATTAGTCTACTGTACTTTGAAAAAGTCCTGTATCGCCTCTTCTTTCCAATGGAGACACAGGCTGCCCTGCAAGTTGGAATCCCCGGGCAGGCATTGCCGTGGCAACCACAGCACGCGCCTTCCTCTGGTCAACCCCACCCAGTCCTGTCCTGCTAGTCAAAAATAAGGGACAGGGCCTGAAAAAAAGGGACACAAATTTTAGGGCCAAAATAAGGGACGTCCCTTAGAATAAGGGACATATGGCAACCCTAGCAAGGATGTTGCCCAGAGAAACTTCAAGGCGTTTCTGGTGTGAGAGGATTGGCTGTCTGCAAGGACGTTGCCCTGAGAAACTTCAAGGCTTTTCTGGTGTGAGGGAATTGGCTGTCTGTAAGGACCTTGCCCAGAGAAACTTCAAGGCATTTCTGGTGTGAGAGAATTGACTGTCTGCAAGGACCTTACCGAGATGAACTTCAAGGCGCTTCTGGTGTGAGAGAATTGGCTGTCTGCAAGGATGTTGCCCAGATAAACTCCAAGGCGCTTCTGGTGTGAGAGAATTGGCTGTCTGCAAGGATGTTGCCCAGATAAACTCCAAGGCGCTTCTGGTGTGAGAGAATTGGCTGTCTGCAAGGACCTTGCCCAGAGAAACTTCAAGGCATTTCTGGTGTGAGAGAATTGGCTGTCTGCAAGAACCTTGCCCAAAGAAACTTCACAGCATTTCTGGTGTGAGAGAATTGGCTGTCTGCAAGGACGTTGCCCTGAGAAACTTCAAGGTGTTTCTGGTGTGAGAGAATTGGCTGTCTGTAAGGACGTTGCCCTGAGAAACTTCACAGCGTTTCTTTTGTGAGAGAATTGGCTGTCTGCAAGGACCTTGCCCAGAGAAACTTCAAGGCGTTTCTGGTGTGAGAGGATTGGCTGTCTGCAAGGACCTTGCCCAGAGAAACTTCAAGGCATTTCTGGTGTGAGAGAATTGGCTGTCTGCAAGGACCTTGCCCAGAGAAACTTCAAGGCGTTTCTGGTGTGAGAGAATTGGCTGTCTGCAAGGACGTTGCCCTGAGAAACTTCAAGGTGTTTCTGCTGTGAGAGAATTGGCTGTCTGTAAGGACGTTGCCCTGAGAAACTTCACAGCGTTTCTTTTGTGAGAGAATTGGCTGTCTGCAAGGACCTTGTCCAGATAAACTTCACGGCGTTTCTGGTGTGAGAGAATTGGCTGTCTGCAAGAACCTTGCCCAGAGAAACTTCAAGGCGTTTCTGGTGTGAGAGAATTGGCTGTCTGTAAGGACGTTGCCCTGAGAAACTTCACAGCGTTTCTTTTGTGAGAGAATTGGCTGTCTGCAAGGACCTTGTCCAGATAAACTTCAAGGCATTTCTGGTGTGAGAGAATTGGCTGTCTGCAAGGACCTTGTCCAGATAAACTTCACGGCGTTTCTGGTGTGAGAGAATTGGCTGTCTGCAAGAACCTTGCCCTGAGAAACTTCAAGGTGTTTCTGGTGTGAGAGAATTGGCTGTCTGTAAGGACGTTGCCCTGAGAAACTTCACAGCGTTTCTTTTGTGAGAGAATTGGCTGTCTGCAAGGACCTTGTCCAGATAAACTTCAAGGCGTTTCTGGTGTGAGAGAATTGGCTGTCTGCAAGGACCTTGTCCAGATAAACTTCAAGGCATTTCTGGTGTGAGAGAATTGGCTGTCTGCAAGAACCTTGCCCAGAGAAACTTCAAGGCGTTTCTGGTGTGAGAGAATTGGCTGTCTGCAAGGACGTTGCCCTGAGAAACTTCAAGGTGTTTCTGCTGTGAGAGAATTGGCTGTCTGTAAGGACGTTGCCCTGAGAAACTTCACAGCGTTTCTTTTGTGAGAGAATTGGCTGTCTGCAAGGACCTTGTCCAGATAAACTTCAAGGCGTTTCTGGTGTGTGAGAGAATTGGCTGTCTGCAAGGACCTTGTCCAGATAAACTTCAAGGCATTTCTGGTGTGAGAGAATTGGCTGTCTGCAAGAACCTTGCCCAGAGAAACTTCAAGGCGTTTCTGGTGTGAGAGAATTGGCTGTCTGCAAGGACGTTGCCCTGAGAAACTTCACAGCATTTCTGGTGTGAGAGAATTGGCTGTCTGCAAGGACGTTGCCCTGAGAAACTTCAAGGTGTTTCTGCTGTGAGAGAATTGGCTGTCTGTAAGGACGTTGCCCTGAGAAACTTCACAGCGTTTCTTTTGTGAGAGAATTGGCTGTCTGCAAGGATGTTGCCCAGAGAAACTTCAAGGCATTTCTGGTGTGAGAGAATTGGCTGTCTGCAAGGACCTTGTCCAGATAAACTTCACGGCGTTTCTGGTGTGAGAGAATTGGCTGTCTGCAAGGACCTTGTCCAGATAAACTTCAAGGCATTTCTGGTGTGAGAGAATTGGCTGTCTGCAAGAACCTTGCCCAGAGAAACTTCAAGGCGTTTCTGGTGTGAGAGAATTGGCTGTCTGCAAGGGCGTTGCCCTGAGAAACTTCACAGCATTTCTGGTGTGAGAGGATTGGCTGTCTGCAAGGATCGTTGCCCTGAGAAACTTCAAGGTGTTTCTGCTGTGAGAGAATTGGCTGTCTGTAAGGACGTTGCCCTGAGAAACTTCACAGCGTTTCTTTTGTGAGAGAATTGGCTGTCTGCAAGGACGTTGCCCAGAGAAACTTCAAGGCGTTTCTGGTGTGAGAGAATTGGCTGTCTGCAAGGACCTTGTCCAGATAAACTTCACGGCGTTTCTGGTGTGAGAGAATTGGCTGTCTGCAAGGACCTTGCCCAGATAAACTTCACGGCATTTCTGGTGTGAGAAAATTGGCTGTCTGTGTCAGTGATAAGTCATGCAGAGCCAGGTTGGAACTATAAAAGTCCTTTTATTAGTAGAGAAAACAAAGCATTTTACCAGTGCATTTTGCAGCCTGCATCTCAAAGCACATTAATCATGGTGACTGGAGCATGTCCTTATCTACTAATGTTTACAGTCCAAAGGTTGAACATACGGGAACTTTGCTTTCGTCACAGACATGAACTCTCCTTCTCCAGTTAACTCTATAATGGCCTAACTATATCACACAGCTTAGAAAATAGACACATTTAACAGAAAACATTTTAAACTCATTTTGTCATACATTCTAGCACTGACAATTCCCCCTTTGAGTTTGAAATCTGTCTATGCACAAAAACTTACCACTATAAATTCTAAATCTACTGTTCTACATCTAAACACACATGATCATATAAACCAGGGCTGTCCAACTGGCGGCCCCAGGGCCGTATACGGCCCCCCAGCCTCTTCCCCACGGCCCCCTACCCTCCTGCAAGATATCTGCCTTTTAAGATTTTAAAAAAAATTTTTAAATATTTTTTTGGAATATTTTTTCGGAATATTTTTCGGAATATTTTTTATTTATTTTTTTCGCGGCGGGGGGTGAGGGGCGGGGCAGGGAGGAGGAGCAGGCTCTCTTCCTCCTCCTCCTACTTCCCTCCCTCCCCCTCTCCCTCCCTCCTTCTTTCTCTCTTTCCCCCTTTCATTCCTTCCCCCTTCCACCACCTGAAGGAAAGAGGGAAGGAGAGAGAGAGTGCACGAGTGAGAGGGGGCGTGGCCAGAGCGAAAAAGGGTCGGGGCCGAGTACGGAGCACGGGGGTGCTCATTCATTCCCCTTCCGGCTTCCTCCTCTCCTGAGGCTTCGTGCCAAGTTTGGTCCTGATCCATCATTATTTGAGTCCACAGTGCTCTCTGGATGGAGGAGAACTACAACTCCCAAACTCAAGGTTCAGTACTTTCTGTTGCTCTCATGAGAGTTTAGGTTTGATTCAACATGGCTGAGGAATGCTTTGATTGTGTTTTCCCCTTATGGCAGAAGGAGATTGGACTGGATGGCCCTTGGAGGTCTCCTATTCTAGGAACCCATTGTAATTATTATTATTATTATTATTATCATTAGAGGCTGAATGGCCATCTGTGAGGAATGCTTTGATTGTGTTTTCCCCTTATGGCAGAAGGAGATTGGACTGGATGGCCCTTGGAGGTCTCCTATTCTAGGAACCCATTGTAATTATTATTATTATTATTATTAGCAGAGGCAGAATGAATATTATGCCTTATCATTCAGGGTTATAGGCCTGTGTGGAAGGGCCCTGGCTTCTTATTTGACTTCCTTTCCACACATCTGAATAAAATCCCATGTTATTTGCTTTAAACCAGATTATATGAGTGTGGACTCCGATAATCCAGTTCAAAGCAGGTATTCTGGGTTATATGGCTGTGTGGAAGGGCCCTGAATCCACACTGCAATATAATCCAGTTCAAAGCAGGTTTTGTGGGGTTTCCTGCCTGGATATTCTGCGTTATATGGCTGTGTGAAGGGCCCTGAGTCCACACTGCAATATAATCCAGTTCAAAGCAGGTTTTGTGGGGTTTCCTGCCTGGATATTCTGCGTTATATGGCTGTGTGAAGGGCCCTGAGTCCACACTACAATATAATCCAGTTCAAAGCTGGTTTTGTGGGGTTTCCTGCCTGGATATTCTGCGTTATATGGCTGTGTGAAGGGCCCTGAGTCCACACTACAATATAATCCAGTTCAAAGCAGGGACTGGGACTTGAGACTGGGATTTTGGTGTTCATCTCTATCTCCAAGTCAAAGCCCGGTGTCCTCCACAGACACCTCAAGGCGGGAGAGGTGGAGCCGGGGAGGGGGCGGGGCAGGGGCGGAGCCTGGGTGGAGCCGGGGAGGGGGCGGAGCTGGGGCGGAGCTGGGGAGGGGGCGGAGCCGGGGGCGGAGGCAGACCCTTCGGCCCCCCAGGTCATCAGTAACTGGAATTCCGGCCACAGGTCCGGTAGAAGTTGGACAGCCCTGATATAAACCATTACTACTATTATATCAGTCTTACAAGATATGGTATCACATACGAATGGCATCTTTATCATTACATACATGAATTGCAGACAGTAATAATACATTTCAAATCTTATACATTGCTAGGCAATACTTAAACACACATTTTAATTTTTCTTCTGTGATTCTGTCAATGTGCCTAATCCATATACTTTAAATTTCACATTCTATATCACTTATTTGCCTTGTTCTTA
Organism: Anolis apletophallus; assembly: GCA_030556195.1. NCBI lineage: Eukaryota > Metazoa > Chordata > Lepidosauria > Squamata > Anolidae > Anolis > Anolis apletophallus. The sequence goes on along the minus strand of JARBWK010000006.1, from coordinate 128,888,428 downwards.
ACACTTTGACTCACATCCTAAACAAGCACCAAATCCTTACATGCAAATCACACATTGGTCTGTTTTTATTCAATACATTTCAGACATCATAGCAACTTATAGTATACAAATAACACACATTTTTGGAATAATTAAGTACATGGCAACACAGATATTTTCAAAAACTTAAGGAACTTCCCTTTTCTTTCCAACTAGCACTTTGAGAATGCTCCCTTTATTTCTCTTTGCTAAACAGGGAATCACAAGGGCCTCTCGTTCTTTTCCTTCTACAGTCACCTTCTCTATTCTCACTTCTTCTGGCTCCTGTGTGGCGTTCCAGCCTGGTGGGCATCGACAGACCCCGGGGGTGCCAAGGCAGGTGCCAGCTGAACAGGGGCAAAGTGATGATGAAGATTGGCCAGATGGATATGGGTCTCCAAACGAGAGTTTGCAATGGGACAATAAATGGCTGGAGGGATATGGGACTGCAGATGAGTTTAGTCAGGATTCCATGGAAGACGATTCCGGATCAGACTATGAGAGGCCCGGTGGCCTTGGTTCCCAAGAGAGAGTTTCTACTCCCTTTCCAGATTAGCATTCTGGAGAAAGGGAGTTTCCTGCTTCTCACTCTGATAGCAGTGCAGCTGGGCCTGCTGACGAGCAGGAATTCAACAGGAGAGACAGTATCAGATCTTCGAGGAGTGATTGGAGAAAGGGGGTGTGGTGGATGCACAAGAGTTAGATTCCTTTATTAGACTGATCTGAAGGGGGGTTCGTTAGACCTGAAGCTACGTTTGTTTTGGAGAGGACTTGGGTCCGGGATCTCCGGTTTGTGTTCAACCGCAGGAGCGGCTTGTCTTGGCTTTGCAACATTGCTTTTCATGGGACTATTTCCAGTGTTCGTGCCACCGTATTGGAACTTTATTGAATTGCTTTTGGACTTTGATTAAACTACTTGCATTTATCTTTCTATTTTTGGACTATCTTTTATTCTAAATAAAAGCACATTTATTGCATTGACCTGGTGTGTGTCAGGCCCGGTAGGTCTGTAAATAATGGCACACTCACTCAAGTAGTTAACAAGAGGAATTGAGCTTTATTCAGCCTTACTCCAGGCAGAGCAAAGAGGAATCTGAGCTTTCCCGCCAAAACGCTGAGAGAAAAACCCTTCTGGTAAACTCCCTCCCTCCTCCCAGACTTAGGCCCACCCCCTGCTGGCTCCTTGTCGCTATGGCTGTTTATGGCAGCCCAAAGCCAAGCTGTTTATTGAACTGCTCTGGCTGGGCCTGACAATGTAAATCAGTTGCCATTAACAAACCCCCCTCAAATTACCCCCCCCCCGAACACCTGCCCCACAGGGAGAGAAGAACGAATGGGAGAGGAGAGAGAGACAAAACCCACACAATCCTACAGGCAACTTATACAAATAGGTAATGCAATGGCATGTTATATAATTCCAATAATCTATAACATCAACTTAAACTACAGTCAGCAATTCTAGCATTAAGCATTGTATAATTTATCTTAAACAAACTTAAGCTTATGCAATAAACCCCCCTGAACTTGGTTACACATAATACACACTTGCAACCAGATCAAGTCATCTGTCAACCATACAGGAAAACCCAATTCAAAGCAGTAAACGCTGATCCAGTCCTAGTTCCAATAACCCTCTTAGACCATCCCATATGAACCCCTGGGTTCTCTCATGTTATGCCAACCACATGTAGAGGTTTATTAGAGGGCCACCCACAAAGCGGCCTTGCCCCATCCAACGGAGTGTGCACCCACAGGCCAAACCTCCCCAACCTTTCAGAACTATAATATCTCAGCACTATTACAGGTTCTATCCCGCTCAATGGAATTAACATGCATTGCCCAAAGGCATCGTTCGGACAAGCAGGCAAGAGAGCCTCTGCGAGGAATGTTCTCTGTAGGTGCAGCACCTCACTCGAAGCCTTTGATAGTCCAAACTTCGCTGCTGGCAGATCCCCAACGACCAGCTCTCTCCCAGGATTCACACAGAGTTCAGTGACTGTGGTTCTCGGCGGAGAGGCCCCCCCGAACATGGGAGGATCCCCATCGCTCAACTGAGCTGTTCGTTGCAGTGGGACCCCCTCCCCCCAACTGCAGTTGTTGGTCAAAGGAAGCCCACTCCCAGGCGGCTCCAAGCCAAAACACAGCATCGGTCAGCCAAAGCTGCAACTGGAACTCGAACTCACTCGAACTCATGACTCGGGCTGGTGCTGCGACATCTCTCTGCTCCGCACCAGGACCTTCTGCAACCTCCCCAACCGCAACAGGCTCTACCTTGGGGACGACCTGGGCTGGCGCTGCAACATCTCTCTGCTCCACACCAGGACCTCCTGCAACCTCCCCAATCGCAACAGGTTCTTCCTTGGAGACATCAGGCAGTTGGCTTTCCTTCGTTTCACCGGCCAACTCAACTGACCTCTCATCTGGCAAGGGTCTGGCCACACTCTCATGCTCTCCCTCCTCAGCGTCAGGCAACACGTGGGCAGACTCCTTTTGCTTGGGCAAAACCTTCTCCGCCTCAGTTGCTTCCGTTTGGATGGCCACCTCGTCGCAGGGGGGCTCAGGCTCGGCTTTGCTCACCCCAGCCATCTCTCGCTGGGGATTCTCACTCACAGCTACACTGCTTGGCAGGGCACCCTCACCGCTTCCTTCGCTGTGAAGCTCCACAAAAGGTTCCCCCTCTCTGCCAGCTGGGAAGGCCTCAGGCAGCTGGGATTCTTCGGCGCACGCCTCACCACCGCTGCAGGAACCTCCGTCACCTTTGTGCTGCTGTGGCACCTTACTCTCAGCCTCTAGCCCCCGTTTCTGCTCACCGGTAGCCAGCTCATCCGATTCATCCCCAGGCAAGGATTCAGCTGCACTCCCTTGCTCCGCAGCACAGCTGGGACTCCAGGACCAAAGAATGACACTCCAGACAATCACCCTTCCCAAATCCCCCAAAACACAGGCAGCCGAGGCTTGGATCTCTCCTGTGTCCCCAAGAGGGAAGCAGGGTGAAAGTGGGGTGGCCAGTTCACTCTGCGCTATTGCTCCAAACGGCTGGGGCTCCTTCTCACGACTGCATACAGAGCCTGGGTCTTTGTCCTCCGCAGCTTCGCGCAAACAGGAATATCCCTCGCTTCCCCTTGTACTCTCAGCAGCCGCAGGCAGGCCTAAACATTCTTCACCTTCCTTTGCGTCATCCCCAGCCAGGGGTTGCGACTGGCTCGACCCCTTTGCTGCTGGAATTTCCATTTCCACGGAAACCTGTTTCTCAGGGGAAAGTTGCACTCTCCCTTCCAATGCTGTTTGAATTCCTTCCTCCAGCTCTTTGCCCTTCAAGAGCTCCATCACTGGATCTGGCCTTGAGTCAGCACAGTTGGAGGCGCTTTCACTCTCCACTCCATCTTCTGTCTCAGCCGTTCCAGGGTCCATCTTCGCCTCTCCTCCCCGGGGAGCCGTGCGTCCTCTCTCACACCCGGGGCCATGCTCCAGGTGGCCCGCGAACATCACTGCCCATGGATGCGCCGTCCCCAACCTACACACATCGCAGCCGTAGGTGGCTGGGATTGCTTCGAGGGGGTCTCCTCGCACGGGGTCCTCATCCTCTTCCTCGTCGTCACTCGAGGGGTACCACAGATCTCCTTCATCCTCCTCCTTGCTCAGGTCGCCACACAGGATGGGGTCAGGCAAACTGCCCTTCAGCACCTCTGAAGGCTGCATTCGCTTTTTCCCCTCCTGCCCCGCCGGCGCTTGAGCTTACGTGGAGGCTCCGGGAAAGGGCCGGAACTTTCACTCCTCCTCAGGGCTGCTGGCTCCAACCAAGCTGTGGATTCCTCACAGGGGATAGAGGGAATGAAGGGCTCTTCTCCTTCATCCTCAGGGAATGAGTCAGTATCCCATTCTTCCGCCTGCATCCGCCGCACCAAATCCGGGAACCGCCTCTGGAGGTTTTCAAAAGCTTGCCGCATAGCCTCGGCTACATCCACCTTACCGGGGGTCTCCCATCCAGTACGGCATGGACTCCGATCTTCCTCTGGTTCCAACCAGACACCCACAGTTTCCATCCTGAGGCCATGGGGAATGCCGACTCCATTCTCCCGGGTGGGGGCCTTTTGCTTCGCAGGCCTCTGTCGCCGCTTGCTTCTTCGCGGCCAAAACCCCTCTCCTCTGAGAGGGAGGTCGTGCCTCTCCGCCTTGGGAGCACAGACCTTCTCCATAGTCGGGTTGGGTTCTCACCAGCACTGAGACTGGGATAAACCCAATGTTGTTGAGATTCCTCTTTATGTCAGGCCCGGTAGGTCTGTAAATAATGGCACACTCACTCAAGTAGTTAACAAGAGGAATTGAGCTTTATTCAGCCTTACTCCAGGCAGAGCAAAGAGGAATCTGAGCTTTCCCGCCAAAACGCTGAGAGAAAAACCCTTCTGGTAAACTCCCTCCCTCCTCCCAGACTTAGGCCCACCCCCTCTGCTGGCTCCTTGTCGCTATGGCAGCCCAAAGCCAAGCTGTTTATTGAACTGCTCTGGCTGGGCCTGACACTGACTGTCTTTGGTGTATCTAGAAATCTAGAGCCCCCTCTTTGGTACCCTAAGAAAACTAGACGTTTGAATTTGGGTTCATTTCTCTTCCGGGCACAATTACGTTGCCATGTTTCCCAAGGATCTTCATATGTCTAAAACCGGGCATTTTATTATACATCTTTCGGAATGGCACGTCACCAAGCCCAACATCCCATAACTTGTTTACAATGTGTGTAAAACTTTGGGCCAAAGCTCATCACCTAATTGACTATCTCTTAGTAAACAAGCCTCCATCTGTTTGAGTATCTGCATTCGTGTCTGTGCAATTCCTTCCTCTGCCTTGAATTTCTCAATACTCTCACATTCTACGTTTCTTGTCCTTAGAAGTTGCTTCACCTCTGTGGTACACACTTCCACACCTTTATCAAAAATCAATGTGTTTAATTTCTTTTGATACACCCCCTCAATCATATCCAACCATCTGGTAATCTTGTCTAGTATGCCTGGTACATCTTTCATGAAATAGATAAATCCATACTTGGTCAATCTCTCAACAAAAATAACAGCATATCTAGAACCTCCCCCGCTCTTTTCAAATGGTCCAGCAACACACATGTGGGCTTTTTCAAACAAATCATTAGCACTTATTTTGGTTTTCTTATGGACTTTGATTGGTGTCTTTTTCACAGCTTCACAGATAGAACAATCCAAATCAATACTACAGCTCTCTATCTGAAAATCTGGATCTAAGTTAAACGTCTTCTTCAGAATTTCTACATCTGCATGACCTAAGATTCTGTGTAAGTGGTGTATGCATCTGTCATGTTGTATCAGACTACTCACGCAATGAACTTCTACATGCTCATCTCTGTTCTCATTAACCTTCTCAAACATTTCATACAATTTGTTCCTTCTGACTCCCTTTCCCACTATTTTCCCCTCTTGATTGTACACAAAACAATAAATCCCTTGAAATACAACCTTGAAATCATGTTCAGTTAGTGTGGCAACACTTAATAGATTAGATTTCATCTGAGGGACAAAAAGGACACCTTCCCAATACACATCTAGGCAAGGAATAAAAGAAATTCCAAATCTTGAAAACTCTTTCACTGATCTGCAATAGTCAGGCTTGATCCCTGCGTTGACTGGACATTTTGTAACATACCAATATTGTTGACAATGTGGTGGGTTGCCCCCGAATCTAGAACCCACTTTACTTTGTTGTTTCTATTAGTCTCTACATCAGCAATTATCACTCTGGCTGTGGTTGTTGGAGATTCATCAACACGGCCTCTCCCATGATAATTTCCAAGCCCCCTTTGGGTTGTTGTCTCCTCACTGCTGGACAATCCCTCACCAGATGTCCAACTCTGTCACAACCAAAACAACACCGTGTTTTGACTATGTGTGTTGTTGCCAAGGCTGGGATCTCATGATTGTCTCCCTTCTCCATATCCTGTTGAAACTGCGCCCCCTTTGGTTCATAATTCTTCTTAGTTGTTGGGATATCTCGAACATGATGAGTGGCCTTGCGACTCTCAAAACAAGACTTTGTTTTGGTTATTTGCACACCTGCAGACTTCGGACTATTACTGCTGTTCCCAGCATTTAGCTCCTGCTGTAATAGCGACTCCTCCAGCCGACAACTTTTTATTAGTTCCTCTTGGGAGTTTTCTTCATGTAGCTCTTCCAAAACTGGTTATACATTTTAATAGTATCGTGCAGCCCTTCTCTGATCAGTAAATCCTTCATACATATAGCCCATTCTTTATAGTTTCCATCTGAAACACTGGTGTCTGTCGCCATCATCACCCCCGGCCAAAATGATGCCTCCTGTGGTTTGTCTTGCTGCCTCTGCTTCTCCTCAAGCTGGCGTCTGCCCAACTTCTTATGGTTGCCATCATCCAGCCTCCCAATCAAATTGTTATGGTTAACTGCAGCCATTCTGCATTCCTCTGCAGATCTGCACTTATCAGAAGACTGCGGACCCAAGCCGATTTCAGCACAACCACTATCAACTCGCACCTGCAGCTTAGTGACTAATGGTATCTTGCAGTCTTCTTTCGTGCATCTGCAAACCGGGATCTTTATCAGTTACTCAAAGGCTTTGATGGCTTTCACAGCTCTGGTCATTGATCACTTTTCACTTCACTCTGTCCCCTTTTTGGGCAAGAACTGGAGACACAGAAAATCTTAGAACCCACAATTCCAGGAAACTTGCTTGCACCTACTTTTTATGTGCCTCTCGGATCCCCGAGATTAAGCCCCAGCCAAATCACACTCTTCCCTTTCAGTGTGGCTTCAATTCGGCATTCTGGCAGTCACGTTTAAGGAGCAATGCAGCTTTCACTTGGAAAAACCTGGGCAGTGTCTCTGGATGCTTTTTACACTCACGGTTCATTAATCGCTTTCACAGGCTTGCATCAGCATCTGGTTCCTCTGACCATCAATCATTCTCTCATTCCTGTCTTTACAGGCACTCCGGCCGGCATTCCTCCAATCCGATCCGGGCTGTAGTCAGAACACTGGCTCACCGGGTTGGCGCAGCGGAAGCGTGCTAGGCCCATAACCCTTGTCAGTGATAAATCATGCAGAGCCAGGTTGGAACTATAAAAGTCCTTTCATTAGTAGAGAAAATGAAGCATTTTGCAGCCTGCATCTCAAAGCACATTAATCATGGCGACTACAACGTGTCCTTATCTACAAATGTTTACATTCCAAAGGTTGAATATACAGGAACTTTGCTTCTTTCACAAACATGAACTCTCCTTCTCCAGTTAACTCTATAAAGGATGTTGCCCTGAGAAACTTCAAGGCATTTCTGATGTGAGGGAATTGGCTGTCTGTAAGGACGTTGCCCAGAGAAACTTCAAGGCATTTGATAAACTGGTGTGAGGGAATTGGCTGTCTGGAGAAACTTGGCTGTCTGTAAGGACGTTGCCCAGAGAAACTTCAAGGCATTTCTGGTGTGAGAGAATTGGCCGTCTGTAAGGACCTTGCCCAGATAAACTTCACAGCGTTTCTGGTGTGAGAGAATTGGCTGTCTGCAAGGATCTTGCCCAGATAAACTTCAAGGTCTTTCTGGTGTGAGAGAATTGGCAGTCTGTAAGGACTTTGCCCAGATAAACTTCAAGGTCTTTCTGGTGTGAGAGAAGTGGCCGTCTGCAAGGACGTTGCCCAGATAAACTTCAAGGTCTTTCTGGTGTGAGAGAAGTGGCCGTGTGCAAGGACGTTGCCCAGATAAACTTCAAGGTCTTTCTGGAGTGAGAGAAGTGGCCGTCTGCAAGGACGTTGCCCAGAGAAACTTCAAGGTCTTTCTGGTGTGAGAGAAGTGGCCGTCTCCAAGGATCTTGCCCAGAGAAACTTCAAGGTCTTTCTGGTGTGAGAGAAGTGGCTGTCTGCAAGGACCTTGCCCAGAGAAACTTCAAGGTCTTTCTGGAGTGAGAGAAGTGGCCGTGTGCAAGGACGTTGCCCAGAGAAACTTCAAGGTCTTTCTGGTGTGAGAGAAGTGGCTGTCTGCAAGGACCTTGCCCAGAGAAACTTCAAGGTCTTTCTGGTGTGAGAGAAGTGGCTGTCTGCAAGGACCTTGCCCAGAGAAACTTCAAGGTCTTTCTGGTGTGAGAGAAGTGGCTGTCTGCAAGGACCTTGCCCAGAGAAACTTCAAGGTCTTTCTGGTGTGAGAGAAGTGGCCGTCTGCAAGGACCTTGCCCAGAGAAACTTCAAGGTCTTTCTGGTGTGAGAGAAGTGGCTGTCTGCAAGGACGTTGCCCAGGGAAACTTCAAGGTTTTTCTGGTGTGAGAGAAGTGGCTGTCTGCAAGGACCTTGCCCCGAGAAACTTCTATGTCTTTCTGGTGTGAGAGAATTGGCCGTCTGCAAGGACCTTGTCCAGAGAAACTTCAAGGTCTTTCTGGTGTGAGAGAAGTGGCCGTCTGCAAGGACCTTGCCCAGAGAAACTTCAAGGTCTTTCTGGTGTGAGAGAAGTGGCTGTCTGCAAGGATCTTGCCCAGAGAAACTTCAAGTTCTTTCTGGTGTGAGAGAAGTAGCCATCTGCAAGGACCTTGACCAGAGAAACTTCAAGGTTTTTCTGGTGTGAGAGAAGTGGCCGTCTGCAAGGACCTTGCCCAGAGAAACTTCAAGGTCTTTCTGGTGTGAGAGAAGTGGCCGTCTGCAAGGATGTTGCCCAGGGGATGCTAGGATCCACAGACAATACACTCCCATGGAAACTGTTTCAGAAGAGAATTGGGATTGATTTCCTTCCAGGTCGCTCCAGAACTCAGACTTCAATACCTTCTGCCAGGAGATTATTGCTAAAGGCATAATCACATGAAGGGGTGGAAAAGAGAAATCTTCATCACCTGTGAGAGAATTGGCAGCCTGCAAGGAGGTTTCCCAGGGCATATCCTTGTGGGGGGCTTCTCTCACGTCCCTGAACGAATGGGGAGCTGGAGCTGACAGAGGGAGCTCACCCGCACTCTCCCCAGATTCGAACCTGCCCCTGTCTGTCTTCAGTCCTGCAGTAAAAGGGTCATGGGGGCTCCCCAATTATTCCAGTGCCTTATTTCACAGAGTATTTTTTAAAGGGCCTTGATAAATAAAGGTTTATAGGTTAAGTCAGTGTTTCCCAACCAGTGTGCCGTGGCACACTAGTGTGCCGTGAGCGATGATCAGGTGTGCCGTGGGAAATGGGAGCCTCCAATACCCTTTCTTCCCCCTCCTGCCGAACACTTTTTCTTCTCCACTCAGGCTCCCTTCTTCCCAGCCTCGCTCTGCTCGCTTTGCCTCGCTCTCCTCTGGGGCGAGTCTGCGCAGTAGCGCCCACATGGGTCACGTCTTCCTCTCTCCCCCCTCCCCCCCTGAACACGCTCACGCTGCCCCCTCAGATCAAAATGGCGGCAGAAGCAGCAGTGTAGACGAAAAAGTAAGTGTTCGGCAGGAGGGGGAAGACAGGGCGCAAAGGGGGGGGGAGGAAGAGGTCTCTGTCGAAAGCTGGCATGGGCAAACTTAGACCTCCCAGGTGTTTTGAACTCCAACTCCCACCATTTCTAGCAGCCTCAGGCTCTTTTCCTTTTCCCCCCTCAGCCACTTAAGCAGGAAAGGGCCTCAGGCTGTTAGGAATGGTGGGATTTGAAGTCCAAAGCACCCAAAGTTTTCCCATGCCTGTTTGAGGGACCTTAAAGTGATAAGCCTCCTTCCAACATTGTGATTCTGCATAGAAAACAAACAACAACATAACATAACATAGTTTGAGTCCACTGTGCTCTCTGGGTGTAGGTGAACTACAACTTCCAAACTCAAGGTCAATCCCCAAGCAAACCCTTTCATACTTTCTGTTGATAATGAGAGTTCAATATGCCAAGTTTGGTTCAATTCCATTGTTGCAAGAGCTCAGGATGCTCTTTGATTGTGTGTTAACTATAAATCCCAGAAACTGTAACTCCCAAATGTCAAGGTCTATTTTTCCCAAACTCCATCTGTGTTCACATTTGGGCATATTGAGTATTCATGCCAAGTTTGGTCCTGATCCAACATTGTTTGAGTCCACAGTGCTCTCTGGGTGTAGGTGAACTACAACTTCCAAACTCAAGGTCAATTCCCAAGCAAACCCTTTCATACTTTCTGTTGATAATGAGAGTTCAATATGCCAAGTTTGGTTCAATTCCATTGTTGCAAGAGCTCAGGATGCTCTTTGATTGTGTGTTAACTATAAATAACATAAACTGTAACTCCCAAATGTTAAGGTCTGTTTTCCCCAAACTCCATCTGTGTTCACATTTGGGCATATTGAGTATACATGCCAAGTTTGGTCATGATCCAACATAAGTGCTCTCTGGATATAGGTGAACTACAACTCCAAAACCCAAGATCAATGCCCACCAAACTCTTATAGTATTTTCTCTTAGTTATGGGAGTTCTGTGTGGGAAGTTTGTGTCTTTCTGCCATTCCTGCCAGGATATCTATGTTGTGTTCATCAAAACAGGTCCAGATTTCACACTGAGTGTATAAATACATTTAAAAACATATTAACTACTAGCTGTACCCGGCACGTGTTGCTGTGCCCTATTTAGGAGATGCGAGAAAGTCTGAGTATGTAAGGGTTGGAAATGATGTTACTTGGTGGGGTCATGGCTGTGTCGTTGTGGGTTGTATTTGCTGGAGAATTGCTCCCTCAGAGTTTGGTTTTGGCAGTTTAACCCTCAAACACCAACTGAAATCTCTCAGCATTCTATCCTAGCCTTGGATGGCGCTTGCCAGCGTTGCTATGGTTACAGCAGTTATGCAAATCCGCCCTTATAATCATGTTGTTCAGAATCATGTTGTTTGGGGCCTGGCTATACACAATGTCCTATTAACTGAGGCCTAGTCAGGAAAATCAAGTTAATGAAGCCTTACTATAAATTTTGGGCCTGGTCTGTGATTTGTAGGGGCTACAGTGTTTTCTGGGAAGTGAATTGGGATGCAAATCCCATCATTCGTGGCTCATCCTGCCCTAAACTAAAATCCTGTAAAGTAAAATCCTGGCTGTGGGACCAGGCATTCGTACACCAGCACAAGGCAGCATTTTAGATTGGTTTTTAATGAAAGTGGGTGATTATGGCCAATGTTTTTATGGACTGAACATTGTTTTAATCCAGAGTGAATGTGTATGGTGCTAATGTAGTTGTATTTTAATGTATTTTTAATGTATTTTAATTGTTGAAGTGTTTTGGGGTTATATTGTTATTATGTGGGCATCGAATTGTGCCATACTGTAAGCCGCTCTGAGTCCCCCCTTGGGGGTTGAGAAGAGCGGGGTAAAATCCCGAAATAAATAAATAAATAAACTCTCTTTTGGGGCCTGTAATGTTCTGGCCTGTTCTGCTGGTAATTGGTAACTTTAAAAGGCGGAATGGCAGGCAGCCATTTTCTAAAAGCTGAGGGGAGGAGAAAACAGGATTCCATTTTGTTTTCACAGAGCCAAGTGGGGAGGGAATGTTGATGGTGCATTTTTCCCCTCAGTGGGAAGAAATCCTGTTGTTTGAATGTAGAGGCCTGGATTCTGGGATACTGGCTAATCTGTGGCTATCAATGCCCTCTGTCTGGTGCCTTAGAATTTTGGAGTGCCAAGGCTGGCCAATCAAAGGACTTTATGCAAATAGCTGGCACTTAGAATTTTGGAGTGCCAAGGCTGGCCAATCAAAGGACTTTATGCAAATAGCTGGCACTTAGAATTTTGGAGTGCCAAGGCTGGCCAATCAAAGGACTTTATGCAAATAGCTGGCACTTAGAATTTTGGAGTGCCAAGGCTGGCCAATCAAAGGACTTTATGCACATAGCTGGCACAAATTTTGGAGTGCCAAGGCTGGCCAATCAAAGGACTTTATGCAAATAGCTGGCACTTAGAATTTTGGAGTGCCAAGGCTGGCCAATCAAAGGACTTTATGCAAATAGCTGGCACTTAGAATTTTGGAGTGCCAAGGCTGGCCAATCAAAGGACTTTATGCAAATAGCTGGCACTTAGAATTTTGGAGTGGCGAGGCTGGCCAATCAAAGAACTTTGTGTCATTTAGGTTGGTGGTGTGCCCCAGGATTTTGTAAATGTAAAAAATGTGCCACGGCTCCAAAAAAGGTTGAAAAACACTGGGTTAAGTCCTTGACATTAAGTCGAGTTGAAGGAGGCTAACAAGGGGGGGGGGGTCCGGGGGGGATTTAAACCCGCGACCTTCCCGTCAGCAAGTTCTGCAGCTGAGCTGTTTAACCCGCTGCGCCACCTCAGCTCCTTGACATTGAAGGTCCCCCTTGAGAGTGGAGGTCTTTCTCGGGCGTGGACCGACTCCATAGCACCCCAACCAGAAGGGGTTTCCCCGCAACCTCTTCCGAAGATGCCGCCCCGTGACTGCTTTCCCTCGGAATCCTTTCCGCGGGGCTGCTTTCCTCTTTCCGCAGCTCTAGCTGCACGGGCGAACGAACTGGGGACCCTCCGTGGGCAGGAAGGGCACCCTTCCTCATAGTGAAGCCAGAGGAGAGGAAGGGAGAGCCCAGGATCCCTTCGGGTTCCGCTCCAAATAGTTGTTCGGGAGCAAAAGGCAAGAGAGGCCCGCTCGGCTTTTCGCTTTCTCTCTGATTCCGAGTGATTCCAAAGCACCACGCGGATTAGGTTCGCTTCTAAAGCCGCATCTACACTGCCGTATAATCCAGATTGTTTTATTTGAACAGGATTATTATAGGGAAGAATAGATCCGGCTTGAAAGGGGAGAGTTTGTGGTGGAGCAGGAGGGGCTGGCTGGCTGGCTGGCTGGCTGATGGGAACCGCGCTCTGCCCGCCCGCCCTGGAAGCCGCCTCCTTTCCTACAACGAGCAACTCCGCAGCCGCTTGCCTCGGAAGGAAAGGCTGGGCGGAGGACGAGGAGCCGAGGAGGGAGGCCTTTTTCTTCTTTCTTTTCTTTCTTTCTTTCCTTTCTTTCCTCCTTTCCTTCTTTTCTCCCTCCCTCCCTCTCTTCCTTCCTTCCGTCCTTTCTTTCTTTTCTCCCTCCCTCTCTCCCTCCCTTCCTCTCTTCCTCCCTTTCTTCCTTTCTCTTTCGTCCTTTCTTTTCTTCCTCCCTCCCTCTCTTCCTTCCTTCCTCTTTCTTTCTTTCGTCCTTTCTTTTCTCCCTCTCTTCCTCGCTCCCTCTTTTCCTTCCTTCCTTCCTCTTCCTTCCTTCCTTTCTCTTTTCTCCTTCTCTTCCTCCCTCCCTCCTCCCTCCCTTCCTTCCTCTTTCTTTCTTTCGTCTTTTCTTTCTTTTCTCCCTCCCTTTTTTCCCTCCTTCCTTCCTCTTTCTTTCTTTCGTCCTTTCTTTCGTTTCTCCCTCTCTCCCACCCTCCCTCCTCCCTCTCTTCCTTCTTTCGTCCTTTCTTTTCTCCCTCCCTTCCTTCCTTCCTTTTTCTTTCTTTCGTCCTTTCTTTCCTTTCTCCCTCTCTTCCTTCCTTCCTCTTCCTTTCCTTCGTCCTTTCTTTTCTTCCTTCCTTCCTTCCTTTTTCTTTCTTTCGTCCTTTCTTTCCTTTCTCCCTCTCTTCCTTCCTTCCGTCCTTCCTTCCTTCCGTCCGTCCGTCCTTCCGTCCTTCCTTCCTTTTTCTTTCTTTCGTCCTTTCTTTCTCTCTTCCTTCCTTCCTCTTCCTTTCCTTCGTCCTTTCCTTCGTCCTTTCCTTCCTTCCTTCCGTCCGTCCTTCCGTCCTTCCTTCCTTCCTTTTTCTTTCTTTCGTCCTTTCTTTCCTTTCTCCCTCTCTTCCTTCCTTCCTTCCGTCCTTCCTTCCGTCCGTCCGTCCTTCCGTCCTTCCTTCCTCTTCCTTTCCTTCGTCCTTTCCTTCGTCCTTTCCTTCCTTCCTTCCGTCCTTCCGTCCTTCCTTCCTTTTTCTTTCTTTCGTCCTTTCTTTCCTTTCTCCCTCTCTTCCTTCCTTCCTTCCGTCCGTCCGTCCTTCCTTCCTTTTTCTTTCTTTCGTCCTTTCTCTCTCTCTTCCTTCCTTCCTCTTCCTTTCCTTCGTCCTTTCCTTCCTTCCTTCCTTCCGTCCTTCCTTCCTTCCTTTTTCTTTCTTTCGTCCTTTCTTTCCTTTCTCCCTTCCTTCCTCTTCCTCTTCCTCCTTCCTTTCCTTCCTTCCTTCCTTCCTTCCTTCCCTGGAACTGGAACTGGAACTGGAACTGGGAGAAAGAAGGTCTGCGCAAAACCAAGCGGGGTTGCGAGAGGAAGCTTCCCTGCAGCGACGGCCCGAGACCTCTCTCTCTCTCTCGTCCGTGGACTAAGGCGGCAGCGCCTGCGCTGCACTCCTTCTCTCTCTCGCCCCAAGCTCTTACTATCATGTCGCCCGGTTTCCTTACTTCTCTGCCTCAATAAAACGGTGAATACATTGCTGGAAGGCAAAGTTAGAGTAAGACACTACCGGTCGTTTTCTCCAGACTTGAGATGTTCTAGCGGAAGCCCAAACCAGAGAAGTGCTGGGTCTGAGTCACACACATACACACATTATGTGTGTTTGTGTGTGTGTGTATATACACACACGCATATGCGTAGGCCTACATATATACATATATCTGTCTCTCATAAAATACACACACACACACACCGGTTAAATGACACACACACACACGGTTAATTAACACACACACATTTTAATATATATCTAATAAAATAAGAATATATATATACACACACATCCGGTAAAATGACACACACACACACACACATATACATCCGGTTAAATAATACACACACGTATGTATATGTATTATTTAACCGGATGTGTGTATACATCATAAAATAAGAAAAAATATTTACATCCAGTTAAATAACACACACATACACACATTATATAATAAAATAAGAAAAAAATATTTACATCCGGTTAAATAATACACTCACACACACACATCCAGTTAAATAATACACACATACACACATTATATAATAAAATAAGAAAAAAATATTTACATCCAGTTAAATAACACACACACACACATCCAGTTAAATAATACACACATACACACATTATATAATAAAATAAGAAAAAAATATTTACATCCAGTTAAATAACACACATCCAGTTAAATAATACACACATACACACATTATATAATAAAATAAGAAAAAAATATTTACATCCGGTTAAATAATACACACACACACGTATGTATATGTATTATTTAACCGGATGTGTGTGTGTATACATCATAAAATAAGAGATTGTTTTTACATCCAGTTAAATAATACACACATACGTGTGTGTGTATCATAAAATAAGAATATATATACACACACACACAGCCGATGGAATAAAAAAATCTTATAAATACTAGGAACAGCATCCCACTCCACACTTTTTTAAACCACTTTTACTAGTAGTAAATATAAATCCCAGGGTGATGTTTGGGGTTCGATGCCAGCAGGGAATCTTGGCAGGGTTTCCAGTGGAAAGTGCCCCGATCCACCCACTCGCTTCCTCGGGCCCGTCTACACCGCTGTGTAATGCATTTTCACGACGTTGCTTGGATTGCTCGAGCCTTCCCAGCCATATCATGCCGTTCAACGCGGTTAAACCGCATTCTAGAACTGGTTTATATGGCAGAGAAGGTTTGATTCCGTGAGCTGACCCCAACCACGCGTGTCCCTCCTTGGGAGGCCAGGTCTTTAACCTTCCTGTTGAGATCAAGGGTGTCAACATCTTCCAGGCTGATACATTGTCAGAGTCGTCAGCAAGTGGTGTAAACAGACAGAAGTATTCTCCTAGGTCTCAAGTATGATCACCTCATAGTGTGATCACTCGTGGGTTAAACCCTTGTAGAGGCAGGAATGTCATGAGAGAAGCCTCCCACAGGATGGTAACACATCCGGGCGTCCCCTGGGCAAGGTCCTTGCAGACGACCAACTCTCTCACACCAGAAGCCACTTACAGTTTCTCAAGTCACTCCTGACACGGGGGAAAAAAACTAATACTACTACTATGTATGTGTGAACTCGCTGCTGTTAGCCCATTTTGAAGGACTTAGACATTTTCCAGACCTGAAGACATTTTTCAGGTCTGGAAATTTTTAAGGCTTTGTGATAAAAATAATAATAAAACAACAGACAGTAAAACAACATCTGGTAAACTATTTAAACTACACACAAATGGGCCCAGATTGGGGTCTCTCTCTCTAAACCCCCATCTACACTGCATTGAACTGGATTATACGCAACTGTAGACTCTTCTGAGCCCTTCCAGACAGGCCCTATATCCCAGGTTTTCTGTTTATCCCAGATTATCTGGCAGTGCATACTCATACAATCCAGTTTAAAGCAGAAAACCTGGGATCAGATCCTGGGATATAAGGCCTGTCTGGAAGGTCCTTCATGTAGCTATTACATGAGCTGAAGCTGACTCTCATAATGCAGTTCTAATAATAATAATAATAATAACTATAACTATTATTATTATTATTATTTGACAGAGTTTTGGAGCACAATACACCTGACCCCACAACAAGTATGGATCGTAGATGTTGCAATCCCAAGTGACACCAGAATTGAGGAGAAGCAACTATTTATTTATTTATTTATTTACGACATTTATATGCCACCCTTCTCACCCCGAAGGGGACCCAGAGCGACTAACAAGTAAAATGTAAATACAATATATTATATTATTGCTTACACCATATAAGGATTTAAAGATCAATCGAACTGCAAAAACTCTGGCACAAGCCAGTCAAGGTGGTCCCAGTGGTGATGGACACACTGGGTGCAGTGCCTAAAGACCTTGGCTTGCACTTAAAAACAATAGCCGCTGACAAAATTCCCATCTGTCATCTGCAAAAGGCCACCCTACTGGGATCTGCACGATACATCACACAGTCCTAGCCACTTGGGAAGTGTCCGACGTGTGAGCCAATACAACAGCCAGCAGAGTGTATGCTGTGGACGCCTCTTGTTGTGTTTCTAATAATAATAATAATAATAATAATAATAGAATTGGAATCCACCCTGAGATAGGGCGGAATACACATAGTTATTATTTATTATTAATAATGATTTATTAATTATAATATATTATTATTTTATACTAATAATAGCAATAGCTTTATTTATATCCTGACCCCTCTGCCCAAAAGCACTCGGGGCGGCTGACAACAGAAGAAGACAATATAGATAATAATAAACAACATACAACCAAATCAAACATTAAACTCACACAATAATGAAAACATACAAAACATCATGACATATTGGTTAAATAAATACAGTGTAGATGAGACCTCGTAGCAGGAAGGGAACTGTCAATCCCACCGTGAGTTTTCCTCTCCAGAAAAGGCAAGTTGAATACATATGTATTGACTCTTGTTTCTCCGCTTGCAACAAACGAACGAACAATCTATGTTGTGGTTATCTTTATCTATATCTGTATGTATATCTATATTTATCACAACATCCAAGATAGTTCTTTCGTTTGTTCCAAACCGAGAAAGAAGAGTCAATACATATGTATTCAGAGAGAGAGAGAGAGAGAGAGAGAGACAGAGAGACAGAGAGACAGAGAGACAGAGAGGATGTTGTGGTGTGTGTGTATATATATATACACACACAACATCCTCCCCCACTCTCTCTAGATAGATAGATAGATAGATATCCCACTTTCCAAAGCCTTGCATTGATTCACACACACACACACATATATATACACACAGCATCCAAGAAATAAATATGTATTTCTATACCTATACCTATCTATCTATCTATCTATATATATATATCTGTATCCACATCATATCTCTCTATATATATATCCCACTTTCCAAAGCCTTGCAGTGATTCAGATATAGATACACACACAGCATCCAAGAAATAAATATATATTTCTATACCTATATATCTATATCTATCTATCTATAATATATATCCACAACATCATCTCTCTCTCTATGTATATATATATATATCCCACTTTCCAAAGCCTTGCATTGATTCACATGTAGATACACACACAGCATCTAATAAATAAATAAATATATTTATCTACCTATATACCTATATATCTATATATCCACAACATCCTCTCTCTCTGTATGTATGTATGTATATATATATATATATATTCCACTTTCCAAAGCCTTGCATTGATTCACATATAGATACACACACAGCATCCAAGAAATAAATATATTTCTATACCTATATATCTATATATCCACAACATCCCCCCTCTCTCTATGTATATATATATATATATATATATTCCACTTTCCAAAGCCTTGCATTGATTCACATATAGATACACACACAGCATCTAATTAATAAATAAATATTTATATACCTATATACCTATATATCTATATATCCATATATATGTGTGTGTGTGTATATATTCCACTTTCCAAAGCCTTGCATTGATTCACATATAGATACACACACAGCATCCAAGAAATAAATAAATATTTCTATACCTATGTATTTATATCTATATCTACATATCCACAACATCCTCTCTCTCTATGTATATATATATTCCACTTTCCAAAGCCTTGCATTGATTCACATATAGATACACGAACAGCATCTAATAAATAAATAAATATTTATATACCTATATACCTATATATCCATATATATGTGTGTGTGTATATATATTCCACTTTCCAAAGCCTTGCATTGATTCACATATAGATACACACACAGCATCCAAGAAATTAATAAATATTTCTATACCTATGTATTTATATCTATATCTATATATACTCTCTCTCTCTCTCTCTCTCTCTCTCTCTCTCTCTCACTCACTCACTCACTCACTCACTCACTCACTCACACTCTCTCTCTCTCTCTCTGTATATATATATGTTTCTTGGATGCCGTGTGTGTATCTATATGTGAATCAATGCAAGGCTTTGGAAAGTGGGAAATGAATCCTAAATGATGGGGCCTTGCAGGCGCCTATTGGCGTGGCAGTATTTTTTTAATTCCAAGGGGAGGGGCGCGAGGGCAGAGGAGGGAGGGAGGGGAAAGCAGCGGTGCGACATCTGGTTCTGGCTGAAGGTGCTGGACTGCCTCTTTTTTGGTCCGGAGGTGGTGCTCCGCTGCCCAAAAGACCTAACCCCCCCCACCTGCCCTTTTCCTCTCGGCGCGCTCTCTCTGTCTCTCTCTCTGTCCCTTTCGCTGGCTCGCGACCCGCCCTTTCCTGATTGGCTCCTGCTCTAGAACTCTCGCGTCCATCCTGGCCTTCCTATTGGTCAGGGTTTTGTGTTTTTTTTTTTAACGCGCCCCTCTCCCTTGACAGACAGGCGGCCCCGCTGAGGGAAGGGAAAGGGGCAGAAAAAGGCTCGCGCAGAAGCCGCGAGCGCTCAGAGGAGGAGGGAGGGGGAGAAGAAGTAGCGCGATGAAGCGCAGCAGAAGCGACAGTGTGGACGGGCGCTGAGCCTCCCGAAGGGCTGCCTGCCTGCCTGCCTCCTTTGGGGGAGGGGGAGGCAGCAGCACCCATGTAGAGTGGGGGCCGCGCCCACGTACCTGACGGTCCCCTGCGGCCCGCCATGAACGACAGGAGGCGCTCGGCTGTGGCCCTGAGCTCGCGCGCGCACGCCTTCTCCGTGGAGGCCCTCATCGGCTCCCACAAGAAGCGCAAGCTCCGCGACTGGGGCGGCAAAGGCCTGGATTTGTCTATGGAGGGCCTCAGCCCCGGCGAGGGCGGCGGCGGAGGAGGAGGAGGGGACGAAGCCGACAACGACGGCGAGGACGACGACGGGGACGACGCCCAGGGCCTGGGCCTCCACGCCGGTGAGTAAGTGAGCCTCAAGGACTCTGTGTGTGTGTGTAAAGGGGGGGCTTCCCATTTGACAGGTGCCTGGAAAGTAGTTTCGCCTTCCCTTCCCTTTCTCTGCCGCCCACCAGCTGTACACAGCACGGGACAGGAATAGATGGGCCAGGCAGGCCTATTAATAGCCAGCCACGGAGCAAGGCTTCACTCAATCCCTCTCACCCAGGCAGGGGCAAACTGGGGCCCTCCAGGTAGGCTGTTAGGAATTGTGGGACTTGGAGTCCAACACACCTGGAGGAGGGCCCAAGTTGGCCCACGCCGGCTCTAAATTAAAGCCTCTATATCAGGCCTGGGCAAACTATGGCCCTCCAGGTGTTTTGGACTCCAACTCCCACAATTCCTAACAGCCTACCGGCCGGCATGTAATCAAAAGGGCTAAGGGCTTCAGCCCCCCCCCGAAATTCTCAGGGTGGTCCGCGAAAAGGCCTTACTGGTACATTATTTAAACTGTTATGTGCATTTAAGTCATGATCTGATCACCATGCTCATTATATCCCACATTAATGGGGTTATTGGGATAACAATACAAAAGGTTTGCTAGGGTAGACCCTCTTCCACCCAGTCTCAGCCCCTCCCGAACCAAACTCAGCCCCCCCCCCCAATAAAAATCCTGGCTACGGCCCTGCTACCGGCTGTTAGGAATTGTGGGAGTTGGAGTCCAAAACACTTGGAGGGCCGAAGTTTGCCCAGGCCTGCTCCATATGCATCTTCAGGGGCGTCAGGCCCATTGTCATGAGCCTCCAAAGGGCCTTTGAGTCTATGCAATCCCCAAGTTGCGAACAAGATAGGTTTCTGTAGGTTTGTTCTTAAGTTGGATTTGTTTGTAAGTCAGTACGGGTCTATTTCTACAGCGTAACTCTAGCCATATATATATATATATACACTCTCTCTCTCTCTCTCTCTCTCTCTCTCTCTCTTTGGGGGCTCTTTGCCTCTTCATGCCTCTTCAGGCCCATTTTGACGAGCCTTCAAAGGGCCTTTGAGTCTATGCAGTCCCCAAGTTCCGAACAAGATAAGTTTGTTTGTTCATAAGTTGGATTTGTTTGTAAGTCAGTACGGGTCTATTTCAAAAGTGTAATTCTAGCCGAATACACACACACACACACACACACACACACACACACATATATATACATACACACACACACACACACCTATGCCTCTTAAGGGGCGTCAGGCCCATTTTGATGAGCCTTCAAAGGGCCTTTGAGTCTACGCAGTCCCCAAGTTCCGAACAAGATAGGTTTGTTCATAAATTGGATTTGTTTGTAAGTCAGTACGGGTCTATTTCAAAAGTGTAATTCTAGCCGAATACACGCACACACACACACACACACACACACACACACACTTTTGGGGGCATTTTCATGAGCCTTCAAAGAGACTTTGAGTCTATGCAGTCCCCAAGTTCCGAACAAGATAGGTTTGTTCTTAAGTTGGATTTGTTTGTAAGTCAGTACGGGTCTATTTCAAAAGTGTAATTCTAGCCGAATACACGCACACACACACACACTTTTGGGGGCATTTTCATGAGCCTTCAAAGAGACTTTGAGTCTATGCAGTCCCCAAGTTCCGAACAAGATAGGTTTGTTCTTAAGTTGGATTTGTTTGTAAGTCAGTACGGTCTATTTCTAAAGTGTAACTCTAGCCAAATATACACACACACACTTTTGGGGGCCTATCCCTCTCAAGGGGTGTCAGGCCCATGTTCATGAGCCTTCAAAGAGACTTTGAGTCTATGCAGTCCCCAAGTTACGAACAAGATTTCTGCAGTCCCCAAGTTACGAACGAGATATATGCCTCTTCAGGGGCGTCAGGCCCATTGCCATGAGCCCTCAAAGGGCCTTTGAGTCTATGCAGTCCCCAAGTTCCGAACAAGATAGGTTTCTGTAGGTTTGTTCTTAAGTTGGATTGGTTTGTAAGTCAGTACGGGTCTATTTCGAAAGTGCAACTCTAGCCGAATACACACACATACACACACACACTTTTGGGGGCCTATGCCTCTTAAGGGGCGTCAGGCCCATTTTCATGAGCCTTCAAAGAACCTTTGAGTCTATGCAGTCCTCAAGTTCCGAACAAGATAGGTTTGTTCTTAGGTTGGATTTGTTTGTAAGTCAGTACGGTCTATTTCTAAAGTGTAACTCTAGCCGAATACACACACACACACACTTAAGGGGCGTCAGGCCCATTTTCATGAGCCTTCAAAGGGCCTTTGAGTCTATGCAGTCCCCAAGTTACGAACAAGATAGGTTTGTTCTTAAGTTGGATTTGTTTGTAAGTCAGTACGGGTCTATTTCTAAAGTGTAACTCTAGCCGAATACACACACACACACACTTTTGGGGGCCTATGCCTCTTCAGGGGCATCAGGCCCATTTTCATGAGCCTTCAAAGAGCCTTTGAGTCTATGCAGTCCCCAAGTTCCGAACAAGATAGGTTTGTTCTTAAGTTGGATTTGTTTGTAAGTCAGTACGGGTCTATTTTTACAGTGTATGTCTAGCCAAATACATAATTATATTTATATATATATAATTATTATATTATATTATTATATATAATAGTAATAATAATTGGTTGTTTGTATTTAAAACAAATAACCTATTATTATTATTGTTTATACCCCGCCACCATCTTCCCAATGGGGACTCGGGGAGGTTTCCATGAGGACAGGCCCAAACAACAAATTACAATAAAATAAAAAACAAAAAAACATCATCAACAACAACACAATAAAAATACAAACATATAAATAAAAGAACAATATGCAAATACAATATCTAAAATCACAAATGACAAGGCGGGGCCGCATGCACAAGATAAAATGTTAAAAACTCAGGGTGAGATACATATACACACATATATATATCTCAACTCTAGCCGAATTTATTTATTTATTTATTTATTTATTTATTTATTTATTTATTTATTTATTTATTTGCGGTATTTGTATACCGTCTTTCTCAACCCTGAAGGGGACTCAGTGTTGGCAACAATTCAATGTGAGGAAGAACACAAAGTACAATTCAGCATTATTTGAAATGTAAGTCCATTCTTGTCTATGAAGAAGAGTAGGCAGCATATGGAGAAGCATTTTAAGGAGCACTAGGGAGAAACTCAACTCAAATGGAATGCAGGTTGACATGAAGGGCCCCCAGCACAACAACAAACAGGTTACACACACACACACATATTTATTTTACTTATTGTATCAGGAGCGAACCAAACAGTTGTATTGTATTTAAAACAAATAACCAACACCCCCCCCCTCACCACCACCACAAAGTTTGAAATCTTGGCATTATACTAAATGTCCTTTGACCAGTAGCTGGCCACTTGGAGTGTCTCTGGTGTTGCTGCAAGAAGGTCCTCCATTGTGCATGTGGCAGGGCTCAGGATGTATTGTAATAGGTGGTTTGTGCACATTGGGAAGGTAATGGTACCCAATGCAGTCATGCTGGCCACATGACCTTGAAGGTGTCTAGGGATAACACCGGCTCTTCGGCATAGAAATGGAGATGAGCACCACCCCCCAGAGTCCCACAGGCTAGACTAGACTTAATGTCAGGGAAAACCTTTACCATTTACATATACACACACACATATATAATAAGGAAATAATATTTATTTATTTATTACATATACTTCTATCCCGCCCTTCTCCCCACAAGGGGACTCAGGGCGGCCTTACATAAACATCCAATGACGCAGTCCACATATACCATTAAAATACAGTTAAAACAATAAAAACAATTTAAAACATTATGAACATTAAATTCAACAATAAATTCATTAACATTAAATTAGTGTGCCAAGAGACCAAGCCAAATCGAAAGCCCAATATCAAGATGTCCGCAAGTTTTATAATAATAATAATGCACACACATATAATATACATACACATATCATAAAGAAATAATAATAGTAATAGTAATAATAATAAAGCTAGTAAAGGTCTAAAGACCTCGGCCTGCACTTAAAAACAATAAGTGCTGACAAAATTATCATGCACGCCTTAATCGCAGATACAACACACTTAGACTACTACTACTACTAGATACTAGACACTTAGGAAGTGTCCGAGGTGTGATCCAATACAACAGCCAACTTAGTGATCTTGTTTTCTGTGAACTAATCTCGTGTATCAAATAATAAAGCCTTATTTATGTCCCGCTCCCTCTCCCCAAAGGGACTCGGGGCGGCTATATATAAGCTTTGGATAGCATAGGGAAGCCTAAACACCCCTGTGGAGTTAGTTTTGCTGCCTGTGCTCCTTCCTGTTCAGAAGATTTCACCTCACTTTCTGTCCCAGGAATAATTGGATTTGGGGGGGGGGGGGGTTGTCGTGGAAACAAGATTTGGTGGGACAGCACCTTTTGCCCTTGATAATTCTTTCCAGGGCTTGGCCTCCCCCCCCCCCCAGTCCCTTCGGGGAGATGGTGTCAGGGTATAAATAAATTATTATTATTATTATTATTATTAGAGTTCTCTGACTTCCTGTTCTCTCACTCCGTTCTTAAATATGAGTTGTTTATACGTGGGATGTTTGTAACTCGGGGACTACCTGTATGTATGTATATATATGTATGTGTATATACACACACCGTTAGTATTGTACAGTTAGTATGCACATATATATATATAGTTAATATTTACGTGTTTGTGTGTGTGTGTGTACACTAGCCGTCCCCTGCCATGCGTTGCTGTGGCCCAGTTTGTGTATATGTGCATATATGTGTGCTTGCATATATATGTGTTGTTTTGCACATGCTTATAATGTTTTTTTTTTGGGGGGGGGTTGGCTTTTAAGTCTCTTCCGCTGTGTTTTTCAGTGTTTTTATGAGTGATGGTCACTTGTTGGCCTGATAGATGTATTATGTCCAAACTTGGTGTCCAGTGGTTTTTGAGTTATGTTAAGCCCACAAACGGACACTATATATTATTTCCTCATTATTTATTTATGTGTGTGTGTGTGTGTGTATAATGTATAGGTATATGTAAATGGTATATATATATATATATATGGATGTCACAAACAAATAAATATACTCCCTGTTTGTGTGTGTGTCTATATCTATATTTATTTATTTACGAAGGGGACTCAGCGGTTTACAAGTCATATCTACATAAAACATACTATATTATTAGCATAATACTAATACATCATTCATAATATTAGTATTATATAATATTATATTGTTGATGGGGGAGGAGCTCTGATGTTGCAATATATCTATTTATCTATAGGCCTATATCTAATCTCTCTATCTCTCTATCTCTATCTCTATCTCTATATCTATACTTAACAAAGTAGTTGGTACTCTTTAATTTTTACCTAGTTTGGATCCCGAAGATGTTATTGAAGGACAACTCTCTTCACTTTGGATTATACACTATATATCAAAAATTCAAAAAAAAAATTGTTCCTGGTTTGAAAGTGTTATTTCCTGTTTAATTGTGCGGTACTCACTTTGTAAGTAGTTGTTATCCTCCAGAAACTTCGTTTTTGTGGCTGCCGGAAACTATGTTGGATTGGTTGAGACTCAATGAGATATTAATTGAAAAACTAGAGCAAAATGGGCTGTACGGGTCTATTTCTACAGTGTATGTCTAACGGAATACATAATAATAATAATAATAATAATAATAATCTTTATTTATACCATCTCCATCTCCCCAACGGGGCCGCTTACATGAGGCCAAGCCCAACAATGCATTACCATTAAATAATAAAACAAACACAAAAAGCAACACGATAAGGTAAATAAATCGTAAAATACACTAAACAATTTAAAATAATGCAACAAGATGACTATAATACAACAAGGATGGGCCACAGAAACAAAATTTGTGCAGTTTAATCGCCCTTTTTCCATGTTTCTAGGATAGAATCAATTAGTAAATGACATTTAAAACCCAGTTTAAAACAAAAACCGTGTCATGCGGACTGGGGATGATGGGAATTGCGACCCAGTAGCACTTGTGGCGTCCGAGGTTGGGGAAAGGTCAAAGCCCATTTTAAATTCTGGCCCATAAGCCTTGCATCGAAATCCAAAGCCCGACAAAGTCCAGCCTTCCAGATGTTACTGTATCCCAACACCCATCGGATTTAGTCCAGCATCTGGAGGGCCACCTCATAAAAGGACAGGGCGGGCCGTCCAGGCCTTGAGTTGGACACATGGAGGCCGGGCTTCCCTACTGAACTAAATATCCTTCGGGTGAGCGGCTTTGACGGCTGGGATTGGGATTTTGAGGTTTTGAGCCGTTTTCAAAATTTAAAGGTATTCAGGTTTTAAAGGCACCCTCAAAAATCCCATTTCATCTGAATCCGGTTTTTTAAAAAGATCGATAGATGGACAGATAGATAGAATATTTTAATTTTTATCTGAACACTAGTTCTTTCTATCCGAGCGAATAGTAAAATGGGAGATTCCGAGACAGAAGGTGGAAAAATTACCTGGAATTTTCCACCACGGCCTCTTTTCTTTTTAAGGGGGTGAGGGGTCGGGTTGTAATGTGTAGAAAAGGTAGACATGGCCTCAAAGCACTAGATCACGTCTGAGCGTGGCCTCTAAAGACTCAGGCCCGGTTAGGACTCGGATGGGAGACTGTCAGTGAGTACCTGAGGCTGTAGTAGGCTCTCTTTTAGGGGAGGGAACGGATAAAACATTTATTTATTTATTTACTTATTTATTTACCGCATTTATACGCCGCCCTTCTCACCCCGAAAGGGGACTCAGAGCAGCTTACAAGTAAAATGTAAATACAATATTATTGCCATAGCAGTAAAGAAAACCCAATGATATATGAAATTCATAAAGTCGCTCTAAGTCCAAGGGTCACTTGAAGAGGGGGAGGGAAGAGAGATTGAAGGTGTATATAAATATACATAACTGTATTGTCATTTGAAGGGATGCATACACATACACATTAAATTAAATACGTTTACATAAATGAATTGTCACTTGAAAGTGTGTAGCCTACGCCGGTATATGCACACACTAAATACATTGACATAAATGTATTGTCACTTGAAGGGAGATAGATAGATAGATAGATAGATCACACACACACTAAATACATTGACATAAATGTATTGTCCCTTGAAGGGATATATACTAGAGAGGTTTAAATGCATTGCCATAAAGGTATCGTCACTTGAAGGTGTGTCTATATCTCTATATCTATCTATCAAGTGACAATACATTTATGTCAATGTAGCTATTGTATGTGTGTGCGCGCGCCTTTAAGTAACAATACATTTATGTCGCTGTATTTATTTAGCGTGAGTGTGTATGTGTATACCTCTTCAAGTAAGTATACATTTACGTCAATGTATTTAGTGTGTGTGTATATACCGTACATACCTTCAAGTAACAATACATTTATGTCACTGTATTTAATACGTGTCTGTGTATGTCCCTTCAAGTAATGTCAATGTATTTTGTGTGTGTGTGTGCCGTACATACCTTCATGTGACAATATATTTATGTCAATGTATTTTGTGTGTGTGTGCCGTACATACCTTCATGTGACAATATATTTATGTCAATGTATTTTGTGCGTGTGTGTATGTGTATGTATATATATATACACACATACATACATACACATACACACACACACAAAATACATTGACATAAATCAATGTGTGTGTGTGTGTGCCGTACATACCTTCATGTAAATATATTGTCACATGAAGGTATGTATATATAAATATACATTATTTGAAGGGATATACACAGACACGTAAAATACATTGACATAAATATATTGTCACATGAAGGTATGTACGGTATACACACACACAAAATACATTGACGTAAATGTATACTTACTTGAAGGGACATACACAGACACGTATTAAATACAGTGACATAAATGTATTGTTACTTAAAGGCGCGCGCGCACACACATACAATAGCTACATTGACATAAATGTATTGTCACTTGATAGATAGATATAGAGATATAGACACACCTTCAAGTGACGATACCTTTATGGCAATGCATTTAAACCTCTCTAGTAGGAGGTAGACTGATGTAACAAACCAACTATTTAACAACGTCTCCTCCTCCTTCCTCTTCTTCCTCTCCTTCTTCCTCTCCTCCTCCTTCCTCTTCTTTTTCCTCCTCTTCCTCTCCTCCTTCCTCCTCCTCTTCTTGTCCCCACTCGTCCTCTGAGATAGAGAGGCCCCATTTATACTACCTTATAATGCAGTTTAACTACACTGAACTGGATTATGTATGTCTACACTGTCATAGAATCCAGTCCGATGGAGTTAACCCGCATTATATGGCTGTGGCCAGAGAGAGAGAGAGAGAGAGGCGACGTGGGCTTTTCCGGAGCAGCAGCGCCTTTTTCTGCCTCGGTTTTGCTGCAGCCGCGGATCTGCCGCTCGCCATCCTCTCTTTCCCAGAAGGAGGTCAAGCCCCCCCCCCTCTCTCCTTTCGCCCTCCTCCTCGTCTCGCACAATCCCTATTCGTTTCAGTGGGGTGTTTCGCAAGACCTACTGCTGGGTGGATCGTGCCCCTCAAATAATGCCGGCCGCCGCTTCTCTCCTTTCGGGGCGGGTATGCCTTTCTGTCCTGCCCGGAGTAGAAGAATAGCGTGTTTTCGGAGGGGGGGGGGGGGAGAAACCCATGCTTCTCTTCGCTCTGGGAAGCCCAGCTGGCAAAAGGCGGGTTGGAGAGACCCCCAAATGAAGGCAGGCGGCTCCGGAGACCCTTCCTCGGCGCTGCTCACCCAAGCCAAAAGGATCACATTATGAAATTATTACGGAAAGGAAAGGCGAGGGTCGCAAGGACTCCCTATATATAAATCTCCTGAGATCATTGAGAGGATGAATATATTTAATACTTAAATTAATACCAGCCCAACAACAACAACAAAAATTCTCGGTGCCTTGGTTTTGAGGCCTGTTCTTATGTTATATGCGGGGTGCTCTCAGAAAATTGCCTTGGATAGATCTAGTTTCTTAGATATGGTTGTGGTGATCTTTTTAATGGGCGAGCAACTGGGAAATGGCATTTGTTGTGTATCTTAAAAGCTAGAGGAGGCAGGGGGAAACTGGCGCTGCTTTTCGATCCAAGAGACCCAGAAATGGGTCAAATATTCGACGCACCAAAATGTATGGCCAGTGTTCACTATGCGAAGGCCTTCAGCACTTGAACCGATGGGATGATGTGAGGGTTGGGATGGTTGTAAATCCAGTCTAATTGACCTGGATTGTATCAGTCTACGGTGCCATATAATCCGGTTCAGTGCAGTTCATCTGCATTCTGAAACTGGATTATTATATGGCACGCAGGGCCGTAGCCAGGATTTTGATTCGGGAGGGGCTGAGTTTGATTCCGGTGTGTGTGTATGGGGGGCAGGGCCGTAGCCAGGATTTTGATTGGGGGGTGAGTTTGGTGGGGGGCTGAGTGGGTGGAAGAGGGTCTACCCTAGCAAACCTTTTGTATTGTTATCCCAATAACCCCATTAATGTGGGATATAATGAGCATAGTGATCAGATCATGATATGAATAAACATAACAGTTTAAATAATGTACCAGTAAGGCCTTCTCGCTGACCACCCTGAGAATTTCGGGGGGGGGGTGAAGCCCCCCAAGCCCCCCCCTGGCTACATGCCTGGGGGGATCTGAGTGAGAGAGGGTCTACCCTAGCAAATGAGCATGGTGTTCAGATCATGATATAAATACACATAACAGTTTAAATAATGTACCAGTAAGGCCTTATCGCAGACCACCCTGAGAATTTCGGGAGGGGGGGGCTGAAGCCCCCCAAGCCCCCCCCCTGGCTACATGTCTATAATGGCAGTGTAGACTAACCTCCAGAAACAACTGGCCATTCACTTACTTTTATTTGCATGTAGATTTGGCATCCAAAATATTTAAACCGGACCAGAGCGTCATTCTGCTGGCCCCAAATGGGGCAGGTGGGGGGGGGGGGACGATACATTTAGCAGCCGTTATGGGGTTCTGAACACCACCCATTTACACAAATCTATTGGCAACAACTTTCAGTGTTAACAGTGGAGTCTGCAGACAATTATTCAGCTGTACTGCACAGAAAGGAACACCAGCGTATTTAGCAAGCCCTGCAAATGCGGGTTATCAGTCATTCCTTGATTTTCTATGTGTCTTATATACCTAGGGTCACGGGGATTGCGAGTGGAAAAGTCTCAACTATAGTAAAGTGAACAAACACACACTCTATGTGCCATCAGTTGGGAGCCCCCCCCCCAAAGAGAGGGGCCAGGAAGGCAGTTCTATCTTGCCTCCTGCACTGTGCTTATAATTAATATAATATATTGTATATGCATATAAGATTGATAATATTATAATGTTATACAATATAATACTACTACTACTACTAGTATGATATTATAATTATATATTTTATATACATGCAATATTACTAATAATATTACAGTATAATGTTATAGTACAATGTAATATATTATATTGATATTGTTGTGCTATGGCAATAATATAATATATTGTATTTACATATTACTTATAAGCCGCTCTGAGCTCTCAGTCCCCTTTGGGACTGTCGTAAATAAATAAATCTATCTATCTATCTATCTATCTATCTATCTATCTACACACACACACACACGCATACACATACATAAAGTAAACGTAAACATTTCCCCTTGACATTAAGTCTAGTCTGCCAGACTCTGGGAGGCAGTGCTCATCTCCATTTCTAAGCCGAAGAGCGGAGTTGTGCATAGACACCTTCCCTCCAGAGCGGTACCTATTGATCTACTCCCATTTGCATGTTTTCGAACTGTTAGGTTGGGAGAAGCTGGGGCTTACAGCGAGAGCTCACCCTGCTCCCCGGATTCCAACCGCCGACCTTTCGGTCAGCAATTTAAAACACACACACACACATACATACACACAAAACTAACCTGCTTTCCAGCTAAAAAAATATTACAACTGACAAAAAACATAGAAACACAAAAAATTAAAGCACACCAATACACAGACATGCATACTTTATATAGAGATACTAAAACAAAGCCAAAGGCGAGTTTGCAGACCTCTCCCTCTCTGTCGGCTTGATTTCTAGTTCTTAAGAAATATTATATAACCCCGCTTCTACGTTCAGTGACATATTTTTGACATATTTTTGTTCTAATGCCTAAGTTAAGAATGATCACCCTCATCCTCCAATTAATGGTAGGTTTCATGAGCCACCTCCCCTAAAAAAGTGAGAGGGCTTCTCCTTAAAACCAAGCAAACAAACACAGCGGAAGGGAGGCTCCCTTTCAAGAAGGCTCTACTTCTATGGCAGACTAGTGTGCACAGAGTCAGGGGGTAGAGAAAGCTTGCAAAGGGAATCCTGTTCAAGACGCCAAGGACAATGAGTACTGATGTGTGTGTGTGTGTTTTGGGGGTGGGGGGAAATAGGAAGACCAAGGCCTCTTCTACACAGCTGTATAAAATCCCACATTATCTGCTTTGAACTGTGTCCACACTACCATATTTCCCATATTGTGAATTATCTATCTGCCTTGATATTCTGGGTTATATGGCCATGTGGAATGGCCCAGGGTTACATGGTAGTGTGGACTCAGATAACCCAGTTCAAAGCAGATATTGTGGGATTTTCTGCCTTGATATTCTAACCACTGCTCTGAGATGAGAGTGAAGAGAGTGGCCAGGAAAGCAGTTCCAGTTTGCCTCCTGCACTGTGCATAATATAATATAATATAATATAATTAATATAATTAATATAATATAATATGTGTATATACATAATATTGATAATATTATAATGTAATACAATATACTACTACTACTACCGTACTAATATGATATTATAATTATATATTTTATATTATATGTAATATTACTAATTATATTACAGTATAATGTTATAGTACAATGTAACATATAATATTAGTATTGTGCTATGGCAACAATGTAATATATTGTATTTACATTTTACTTGTAAGCTGCTCTGAGTCCCCTTCTGGTTGAGGAGGGCATATAAATGTCATAAATAAATACATATTATATGGTATAGGGCTGTGTGGAAGAGGCCATAGTGCAGGCCTGGGCAAAGTTGGGCCTTTCAGGTGTTTTGACTTCAACTCCCACAATTCCTCACAGCCTCAGGCCCCCCTGGAAGGGCCTGAGGCTGTGAGGAATTGTGGGAGTTGAAGTCCAAAACACCTGAAAGGCCCAACTTTGCCCAGGCCTGCCATAGTGTAATCAAACTCAGGTCCTCCTCCAAGGGGGGGGGGGCACCACTATTATTGGATCTGCACTGCCCTATATCTCAGGATCTGATCCCAGATTATCTGTCTATAATTATATGATCATATACTCCATTTCAAAGCAGATAATCTGGGATCAGATCCTGGGATATAAGACAGTGTAGATCCAGCCTTTGTCTGGACCAGACTTCTTTGTCCTGGTCTAAACTTTTGCACAGTGCAAACCTCATTGGCACAAAGCCCCCAGGTCTTATAGGGATGAAAGGACACCTCAGCCCATGAATCCTGTATCAATCCTGAGAGGATTTAATTCATCTGTGTTTGGATTAGGAGGGCCGCCATACCTCTCCAGAGATGATCAAGGTGACTCATGGCATTTCGGGCCCTCCCATACGGCCATATAACCCAGAATATCAAGGCAGAAAATCCCACAATATCTGCTTTCAACTGGGTATCTGGGTCCACACTGCCATATATTCCAGTCCAAAGCAGATAATATGGGATTTTATTCAGTTGTGTGGAAGGGGCCTCTGTTGCCTGAGCTGGAGAAAGAAGATACCATTCTCCTGCCTGTTTGAGAAGGTGCATAGTCCCAAAAGCTATCCAATTATTTCGACACAGAGGCAGAAAATCCCAGGAGTACCCTGACATTAGAAACACAAACAACCACAATTTAACATGATTTTTATTCCCAGGTTATTAATGCCATTTCCTAATTGGATCTATCATAAAAACATGGTAAAGGTTTATTAAACAGGGGACATCCTGCACTGCATTTTGCTATAGTTTTTCAATGAATATCTCATCAAGTCTAAACCAAAGAGAGGACACTGCTTTTGAGAGGTTGGTAAGGGAATGGAAGGAAGGGAAAAGGACTCAGGTGGGAAAGATATACAAGTTGTTAGTAGGGTCAGGGGAAAGCCCTGTACAAAAATTAACCAAATGTGGGAGAGGGGAAGTACAAGTATCAGAATTAGAGATGGAAAGGATAATGGGAAATATCGCAAAAATTAAAAACACAAGAGTGAGGGAAATGAGAAGGAAACTCCTGCATAAGTGGTATCGGACTCCGGCCCAATTGGCATACTTCTCTCAAAATGTGAGTAGTCAGTGTTGGCACGGGTGCCAAGTGAAAGGTATACATGCACCTGATTTGGGAATGTGCAGAAGTGCAGAGAATTTGGAAAGAGGTACAAGGGGAAATTAATAAGGCACTGAACATAAATTGGGTAATTACAAAGGAAATGGCGATATTGGTGAGAAAGAGTGACTTGGGGAATATGGAGGAATTAAGGCTATGATTGAAAGCGCACAATTGGTTATAGTTCTGGGTTGGAAGGACTCCTCAAATGGACAATTAAGAATTGGCTGCGGTACCTGGTAGAGCACATTCAATTTGAAATTATGGAGATTAGGGTTAATGAGATGGAGGAGAATAAACTGCAGGAACTGTTGGGGCGATGGGACCGGGTAAGACAATATATTATCTGGAAAACTCGAGATCAAGATACGAGGAATAAGTTGGATCTACTGTTTAATTTGTAACGTAAACTGTCCAAAGGCTTGGAAGTTTGAAGGGAAGAAGAATGGCGATGAAACCCTCAGAAGGGTGGAGGGGTGGATGTTAGTGAGGGTGGAAGGGCACTTTCACAGTGCACTGTTCTGTTTTGTTATGTTTTGTTGTTTGGATGTGGTTTTTATTCTGTATGTAAATAAATCAATAAAAATATTCATTTAAAAAAAAAGTCTAAACCAATTCAGCATCCTTCGTGGCAGCCACAAAAACCAAGTTTTTGGAATAGAACAACTACTTTAAAAGTAAGTACCACACAATTAAACAAAAAATAATAACACTTTCAAAACAAGATTAAAAAAAATAAGACATGGTGTACCATCCATCTCCTGCCTTTCAGGAACATCTCAAATCTCCGCTCTAAGGCTTAATGGTAGAGCGAACTCCTCTTATCTCTTCATGTTAGTTTAAAGTTACACCCCACTTCAGAATCCCCTAGGAGGACCTACTTCACACTTCGGAATTATTATTAAAACTTTTTGCATTGCAGCAAAGCAGTTCAAACCACAGTTGTAATGGAACCTGGGCACAATTATCCAGCAGAAAAGTCTCATTTATATCAATGAGTTTTAATAAAAGCACACATGCAACACTCTCAAGCTACAAACTGGAATGGAGATTGATGGGATTTTTATCTTACAGACCTAATCCAGTCTTTAGCTGTGGCTGTGATTCTAGAGGGATGTTTCCTGGATTTTGTGTTCCTTTTGAGTAATTGCATTTGGAAGAACTAACTTAAACCTAAGCCTTTTCCTTGGCATTTACAGCTATCTCTTAATCTATTTGCTAATCTATTCCATCACCCAGCTAAAGCAAAGTGCTGAAATGTGCACTTAATTATGCACCCTTTGATGTTTATGCATTTTCTGGGAATGAATAACCCGGCAAGCCTTGTGTTGTAGGATCAGACTTTCTAGGGTCATTGAAGTCACAGGATGTCCGGTTTGAGTCTATCCAGGCTTATGGGAATGAAGCATCAGAGTTTCCAGTGGGCCTGATTACTTAATGTGTCCATTTAAGATGACAATATAGCTCCAGTTGATGTCCTTCAACTCTTCTGGACTGCTAATAAGTCTAATATGTGCAACTGTACTTAATAAAATGGGAACTGTATAAATAGTATTGGTCATGTTAAAATAATGGGCCTAGAGGTCAGGGTAAGGCATGCAGAACGACTTGCTTTGGATAGGAGTCCTTATGACCCTTTTCTGTTAGTAAGAAGACAGAGAGACATTTTTGTTCCACTTGACTTTGTAATCAGTACTGTGATTATCAGATTTAATATAAAGACAAAAACCAACACTGTTTATCCTCTCACTGTGGGTTCATCTTTTAATAATGATATCCTCTCCCTGTGGCTTTTAAAAAGTAGTTTATTTCAGTGTATATTTATAGTCTTAATTGTGTAGCTGTTTTGAGTATTTTAGATTAGTGTTTCTCAACCTGGGGGTTGAGACCCCTGGGGGGGGTCGTGAAAGGGGTGTCAGTGGGGTTGCCAAAGACTATCAGGAAACACAGTATTTTCTGTTGCTCATTGGGGTTCTATGAGGGAAGTTTGGCCCAATTCTATCTTTGTTGGAGTTCAGAATGCTCTTTGATTGTGAACTATAAATCCAAGAAACTACAACTCCCAAATTTCAAGGTCTATTTCCCCCAAATTCCACCAGTGTTTACAATTGGGCATGTCAAGTTTGGTCCAGATCTATCACTGTTTGAGTCCACAGTGCTCTCTGGATGAAGGTGAACTATAACGCCAAAACTCAAGGTCAGTGCCCACCAAACACTTCCAGTATTTTCTGTTGGTCATGGGAGTTCTGTGTGCCAAGTTTGCTTCAATTTCATCATTGGTGGAGTTCAGAATGCTCTTTGATTGTAGGTTAACAATACATCCCATCAACTACAACTCCCAAATGACTAAATCACCCCCCCCCCATCCCCACCAGTATTCAAATTTGGACATATCAGGTCTTTGTGTCAAATTTGGTCCAGTGAATGAAAATAAATTCTGCATATCAGATATTTACATTATGATTCATAACAGTAACAAAATTACAGTTATGAAGTAGCAATATAATGTTATGGTTGGGGGTCACCACAACATGAGGAACTGTATTAAGGGGTTGCAGAATTAGGAAGGTTGAGAAGCACTGCCTTAGAGCGATACAATATTTCTCTGTAGCAGAATAAGTTTAATTACAATGTTCAACAAAATGACAAATAAACAAGGTAAACAAAGGGTGTGTGTGTGTGTTAAATGATGGCCTTTCACTAGTATAACTGTGAGATCAAGTATTACTTGGAGAGGTGGAGAGTCACTCCTTCCCTATGCAATAAATCCCTAAATATAAACTCTAAAGATCTGGAAAAAAAATTAAGAAGATTTGGAGTTGGTTCTTGGTTGTCCTGGTGGGGCAAGGGAGAAAGTGAGAATTGCAGTGATCATCAGCCAAATGTTGGATGTAGTCCAAGGTCTTCTATTTCAGTTGCATGTAGGCCTATTTACAATCCAGCGAGAATACTGAGACGTGTTTGCCTTCCTTTCTGAATGTGTGTAGCAAATTCCTCTACACTGTAGCTGAGATGTTTCTTTCAAATAGATAAAGGAAACTAATTTTATGGCATTATTAAAGATATCAAAGCCCCCCCCCCAGATTCAATATGGATAGTAACATTAAAGTGCAGTATAATAAATGGTGTGAATTATGTTGGTCCTCCAGATTTATAAATACTGTTAAACTGGAATGTTAAAATAATTTGTTATTGGAAAGGCCTTACATAAATTCTTGATGCAAGCAGTTTTATAAGAAAAAGATTGCAAGTTGCTGAAGTAGTTTTCTAAAGCCTACACCACCCGGTATTCCCAGGTGGTCTCACATCCAAGTACTAACCAGGACCGATACTGCTTAGCTTCCGAGATCAGACGGGATTGAGCGTGTACAGGGTGGTATGGCCGTAGGCAATTTTCTAAAGCATCCAACACATAATTTTTTTGATAGTTAGTTATATTTTAGAGATTAAAACCGAAATAATTTTTACATTCTCTCCCTTGCTCCCCCCAGTTATTGCTACTTGTATTATTGTGTCTGACAAAAATATTTTGCAAAATATTCTTGTTGCCTTCTTTTTTGGGGGGAACTTAATAGGAATCGATAAAGGGAGCATAATTGTCATTTCTGTCCTCTTATATCTGCTGTGTGTATTCAAGGACAGGTCCCTCATAAGAGTATTTGGCAATTATCCTGTGAAGTTTCCCATAGCTTGATCTCAGTGCTCTTCCAGACAGGCCCTATATCCCAGGATCTGATCCCAGGTTTTCTGTTTATCCCAGATTATCTGACAGTGCAAAATGAGGCCCTTCAACACAGTCCAATATCCCAGAATATCAAAGCAGAAAATCCCACATTATCTGAGTGTAGACTCAGATAACCCAGTTCAAAGCAGATATTGTGGGATTTTCTGCATTGACATTCTGGGATATAGGGCTATGTGGAAGGGCCTATATAATCCAGTTCAAGGCAGAAAACCTGGGATCAGATCCTGGGATATAGGGCCTGTGTGGAAAGGTCCAATGTCAGGCTTTGTAAGCGTCATACATGAATAGGTTTTAATTGGTTCTAACTGGTGGTACAGCAGGTTTATTTATTTATTTATTTATTTATTTATTTATTTATTTATTTCAATTTATTCGTCGCCACTCCCGTCAGGCTCGGGGCGACTTACAAATGTTTTAAACACCATAAAATACAGATAAAACAACAAGATTAACACCCATAATTAAAACTATACAATAGTGCACGGGCACCAGAGTTACTCCCACGGCCTACGGCTACATAGTAAAGGCCTGGGGTTATCTCCTGACCAAATGCCTGTACAAACAGAAAGGTCTTACAAGCCTTCCGGAAGGCTAGTAAGTTGGAAGGCTAGTAAGGTTAAACTGCTGAGCGGCTGAACTTGCTGACTGAAAGGTCGGCAGTTCGAATCCAGGGAGTGGAGTGAGCTCCTGCTCTTAGCCCAGCTCCTGCCAACCTAGAAGTTTAAAAGCATGTAAATATGAGTAGATCAATATGTACTGCTTCTGCGAGAAGGTAACGGCACTCCATAAAGTCATGCTGGCCACCTGACCTTGGAGGTGTCTATGAACAACGCTGGCTCTTCAGCTTAGAAATGGAGGTGAGCACCACCTCCCAGAGTCAAACACAACTAGACTTAATGTCAGGGGAAACCTTTACCTTTACGAATAATTTTAACTGGTTTTTTTTTAAAAAAAAATTCTCTAGGTTTGAAATTACATATGTTATTGCTTTTACTGTTAGCTGCTTTGGATGTCTTTTTTAGAGTGATAAAGTTGGATATTATTGTTAATAATAATAATAATAATAATAGGGAAAGAACTGTGTTCTCTTCATACACGCTGAGGCCAAGTTTTCCTCTGCCAGTGCCAAATCTAAGAGTAGTCTGTGAAGACAGAGTAACTCCGAGCTTGTGAATTCTTTTGTAAAGGACACCCTGAATAATTTAAATGGGGAGCTTGTTAAACGGTCTAACTGTGTGGCACAAGCACCAGACTCCCAGAACAGCCAGTTTTGTGTTAGTGCAATTAATATGTAACTGCTCTCTCTGACGGATTGGCCTAAGGTTTTCCCAGTCTCCTGAGAGAGTTGTAAAATGTAATGTGTGCCTATGTGTGTGTGTAACCCTAGACAGCCATCTAAGCAATTCTTGTAACACTACAAGATGTGCCCAAATTTATCTCTTTTGCTCTTCAGACTGACACCTCAGCTTCAGCAGCTGTGGGAGTGATATTTATAAAGCTGACTGCCATTCAGCTTAGCCTTCCTCCTGATCCCGGGCTGAGGGCTGTTTGGGGCATGGCAGGTGGTGAGGGTGGATGTCCAAGAGTGTGAAGTGCCTATTTGTCTGTTTGTTTATTGCTCCCATGGGGAAGAGAAACAAGGAAGGCATTCCAAGCTCACTTGATAGGGGAAGTCAGGTTGCCCTCAGCTCAGCATTCCAGGAACATTGATACCTTCGGCTCAGGCTCAGGATCGGAGGTGGGCCTTGGTGGGGGAACGCAAGGCGAAAGGACTCACTTGCTTAATCAGTACATTACTCAATCAATTCTTTAATTGGCAACTAATTAATTAATTCGTAACCAACTGATTTAATAAAGTCCATTGCACTTGAATTTATTGGACACTGTCTTGTGATTTTTGATTATCATGGATGTGACAATAATATATAAATTGGGCTCCCTTTATTTCAGTTTCTTTTGCTGACACCCCCCTTCCCACATCTTTTTCTAAGAGAGGTAGTTATCATCAACTTCATAGTTTTCAAATTCTTAATTTGTGTCAGATGACTAATATTAAACACCCTCCAATATTAATTACCATTAATCTATGTGTTGGCACACCAAGTTGAATACTGAGCTTAAAATAACGATATCGTATGCTTTCTAGGGAGCAAAATACAAATTGGGTGAATGTTATTGTTTTTTCATGATCTGATGTGAATTGGATTTTGGGGGACTGTGTAGTTTTTAACTGTAGTTTTAATTGCATTTCATTATTTGTATGTTCCACGACACAAATGATTTAACTGTGTGTGTGTGTATAATATTTTAATTCACTTGCTCCGTTTTTAATTGTATCGTGTCATTTTTGATGATAGTTTCCTTTAATCTATACATCAGAATAAAAATAAAGTAAATAATAAATTAATATCATTGGCTAGTCTTGCTTGAAAT
The DNA here is from genome assembly GCA_030556195.1 of Anolis apletophallus. NCBI lineage: Eukaryota > Metazoa > Chordata > Lepidosauria > Squamata > Anolidae > Anolis > Anolis apletophallus. The sequence continues at coordinate 128,849,069 of JARBWK010000006.1, read as the reverse complement.
ATGCTCAAGGAAAAAGTGGGCCTTAATTTTGTAAAAATATTCATTGGCTGATTTGCAGATATAAGTTTATTTGTGGTTTGTACAGCCACTACATGGCCTAGAATTCATTATGCTTTAAACCTGTGCTTTGACTGTTGCTGATTTTGTTTTGTACTTTATTGTATTGTAACACGTTGGAAGTCACTTTGGGTCCCTTTGTGGGAGAAAAGCAGGATATAAATAAATATGTATTATTATTATTATATTTGCATTTAGATTAAGTGGCATATAGATTAACAAAATTTTAAAATATTGCTGTAGCTGGATCTTCTTCTGCGTGAAAAAGTACATGAAGATAGCAGTTATAACAGCCACTCAGGCCCCATTTACAGTACAATATAATGCAGCATTATAGGACCAGTGTAGACTCATATAATACAGTTCAGTACACTGAAGCTGCATTATATGAGTCTAACTGACCATATAATGCACTTTAAAACTGCATTATAACAGCAGTATAAATGGAGAATTAGCTCTGAATAGGGATGTCTGATCTTTTAATTTAAAAAACCTGACTAGAAGTTAATAATAATACAAGGTTTTGCATTAGGGACACACAAGATTTTCAGAGCCCGAGGAGATCTAGAAGTTGAAAACAGAATATATACTTATTTTTTAGGAAAAAGAGTAATAAGAAAAAGACATGATGTCATCTTCCTATAACAAAAATATTTATTAATGCATCAGGCCGAGGAAGATGTTGATGAAAACTTATTTTATTCCAAGATCTTGAGCTTCCTAGGTCCACCTCATTCACAGCATAGGCTTTTCATATTAATGCACTAGCCTAAACGAACAAAAGTAATAATGATACTTTTAGTTGCCTTTGTTTTGTTGACTATGAGTGCATCTACATGGTAGAGTTATTTCAGTTTGACACTATTTTAACAACCGTGTCTCAATGTTGTGGAGTTTGTTGAGGCACCAGCACTCTTTGGGGGAGAAAGCTGAAGACCCTGTAAAACCACAACTTCCAGGATTATGTATTATCTAACCATGGCAGTTAAAGTGGTGTCAAGTCGCATTAATTCTACAGTGTAGATACAAGCCACGTCTAAGAAGGAGGTAAATGCCCTGTCTTCTCAATCATATGATAGTGTATTTAACTATTGTATTTCCTCAGTGTGTTTGTCACCTTGCTCATAATAAATAATGTAATATTTTATTTTTATTTCAACTTTTGTTTACAACAAACACATATACTGTCATACATTTTAATATTAGTTTTTTCCAATTTTAAAAATATTGTTACAAAGAAATGACATAAGAAGGAAAGAGGGGGGGGGGAGGAAAGGGGGCAAAAGTGAAGGGAACATTGCTTACTAATATAGTTAACCCTTTGAATATTATCTTATGCCAGTTTACAGTATTCATCTACTTACTTTTAAGATGCAGTGACTTTTCAGGTTACTACATACAGGTTTTCCCACCCCTATCTGGTGATATTAGGAATTAAATCTGGAACCTTTAACCATGGAAAGCCTAAACTTTGCCACTTAGTTACTGCTTTAAGCGGAACATGAACATCTCGTGTCAGATCATTTTTCAAGAAAATAGGTTTGTAGCATAGCTTGAAACAACTGAGTAACATATAACACAATCACCAGTAAGTTATTTTTGTAATAAAGGTGTAGTGAAGTTACAGTTAATGTATAGTAAATGGTGTAACATTAGTAGTTACATTTCCAATATTTTTAAAGGGCATGTAGAAGCATCAAGTGATTTCCCCCACAAATTCTAGACCCTTATAAGATACTTTATTTTTAAAAGTTAGAAAAAGACAATAAAATTTAATTTGACAAGCATTTCAAAAAACATATTGCAATAAATCATAATGGAAAATTAAATTAATGAAACACATTACTTGTAAAAATACATTATTTATAAAAAGCAACTTTCTGAGTAACAATCTGATATTAGATGGTTGGCAGTGTTTACTTAATTTAATGCATGACTGGAATCCAGGACAAATAATTATTTGTTCATCCCTTGATGAGAGACAGTATTCAATGCAACTGGGATTATGTGTATAAAGCTTAATGAATTATGAGCTCAGAAGGAAAAATAGTACAGTGTGATTATATTGCTATTTTTCATACAGAAATATTGTGCTTTCATTCTGTCTTGCTAGTAACACATTATTGTGCACGGTGCTGTAGAGATTCTTTATACTCTTTAGTAAACTGTTGCATAACAGTTACAATTGTGGTTATTAGATGCTCCTATTTAAGAGAATGGTGCAAGATTTATTTTAAAAGTTACATGGAATCATAGTCAGAAGAGATCACAATGACCATCTAGTCCAGTGGTTCCCAACCGGTGGTCTGTGAACCACCAGTGGTCAGCAAGAACAAAAGTATGGTCCGCGGCCTCACCATTACTACACTGTTGCCTTGAAACCATGTAGCAATGAGGGCAACTGGTTTCACAAATCCTTCTTATAGTGCCGAAACGACAGGGATGTCAGAAGAGGAGAGGATGACTAGTCACAAAAGATTAATACTACCACCACATCAGCTTTAAATTATTAAATATGGTTTTCTGTGAGCGAGCAGATGGCGACTACTGGATGGAATATGTTCTATATCAGAAACTAGAGCTGATGTGGTCTATCCAATGCAATTTTCTGAATCAGCATCCCAAATAACCAAACTGAATCTAAGGTAAAGGTAAAGGTTTTCCCCTGACATTAAGTCCAGTTGTGTGCTCATCTCCATTTCTAAGCCGAAGAGCTGGCGTTGTCTGTAGACACCTCCAAGGTCAAGTGGCCAGCATGACTGCATGGAGTGCCATTACATTCCCGCCGGAGCAGTACCTATTGACTTACTCACATTTGCATGTTTTTGAACTGCTAGTTTGGCAGAAGCTGGGGCTGACAGTGGAAGCTCATGCCGCTCCCCAGATTAGAACCTGCGACCTTTTGGTCAACAAGTTCAGCAGCTCAGTGGTTTAACCTACTGTATCACCAGGGGCTCCCTACAAAAAACAGATCTGAAACTCTTTTGGTACTAAGGTTGGAGAGTGGTCCCTGATCAAAAAAAGGTTGGGAACTACTGATCTAGTCCAGCCGACTGTCATGCATTGACGATGCTCTATTAGAAAGCCAAATCCCATAAAAATTAGACAAAGCAAAGAAAATAAGAAGGATCATAAGAGCATTGTTGTGTGAACTTACTAAGTGAGCAGAGCAGTCAGTAGTATTTTGTATGGATTGTTCTCACAAAGCCGCATGAAAAATACCAGGCACAGCTAAAATAATCGGATCCCTGTATAGTGTCTTATAGTGAGCTTTGTGTATCATTTAAGGGAGTTATTGCTTGATAAACTAGCTGTCCAAAATTGTTGCAGTGTGTGGTCCTGCTTTTTTAAAATGGAAAAAGCTCAGAAGAATTTCCCATTGGAAATTCAGCTTCCTCCTGTAGTTTGCTTACCCACTGAATCATGAGAAGGAGGTGATGTTTTCTTAACTATTTTATGTGATTTTTTGGGGGGTGGGAGGACGGACGACGACTACCACGCCCAATCATTCAGTAAATAGAACCATATTCAGTAACAGACAATTAAATTTTTCAGTGTCCTAATAGATACTTACTGCATTTAAAAGCAGTAATACAACTTGCCATTAACTGGATATATAGCGAAGTGCTTAATGTTTAATCATTATGTGATTAAATTAACTTTACTTTTTGGATGTTTACTACCAGTAAAGTCCTAAGTCTAACTTGCATCATGGAAAATATTCATCTGTAATGGTAAACCTTGACTAGTATGAACTCAGCAAGACCAATACAATCCTATTATAAATACCTTTTTGGAAGATTTTATGGATGGTGGGTGGTTTGAGTGTTTAGAAATATACTAAAGACATAATCAAGCAATTTTATGTGAAATCTCATTGGAATAAATGAAAAATGTTTAAGTGTTGTTGAATGCTCTTTCAGAATAAATATAAATGTATCTCTCGCACCCAAGTATTGTTTTTTGTCCATAATCTTCACAGCAATGCACTGCAGTTCGTAGACAGAGTGGAACTATTACAAAATGTTGCTGCAGTGAGTATTGCAGAATCATAGGCAATTCCCATATGTTGGGATCTGTTTGCATTTTGCCATCCTTACTGAGCAGTGCCGCCACCATTTCCTTACTTACTCCCTTGCTTCATATATATTAAAACCTCCCTTTTATTTGCTCTCTGTATGTTGTACAGGCCTGCTGTCCAGTCACATTGAATTTTTCAGATGTTTCTCATATTTCCTTCTTCACAGGATTGCTTGTGGTTGTGCTTTTATTTTCAACTCCTTCCCCAAGAACCCTTATCATTGAAGGGTGTCTTATTCCTTTATCATCTCTAGCCATGGGATTCTAGCCAGTATTTCCTTGAGCTTGTTAAAATCAGATTTTCTGAAATCTGAGCTTTAATTATTCTTTGTTGTGTCCCACAATAGTGAATTCTAAAATTATATTGTTACTTCTGTCGAATGCAGCTTTTCTCAACCTGGGGGTTGGGACCCGGGGGGGGGGTCGTGAGGGGGTGTCAGAGGGGTCACTAAAGATAATCAGAAAACACAATATTTTCTGTTAGTCATGGAGGTTCTGTGTGGGAAGTTTGGCCCGATTCTATCATTGGTGGGGTTCAGAATGCTCTTTGATTATAGGTGAACTATAAATCCCAGCAACTACAACTCCCAAATGACAAAATCAAACCTCCCAAACCCCACCAGTATTCAAATTTGGGAGTATTGGGCATTTGTGCCAAATTTGGTCCAGTGAATGAAAATACATCCTGCATTACGATTCATAGCAGTAGCAAAATTACAGTTATGAAGTAGCAACAAACACAATTTTATGATTGGGGGTCACCACAACATGAGGACTGTATTAACTATATTAAGGAGTCGCGGCATTAGGAAGGTTGAGAACCATTGGTCTAATATACTCATTACAATTTCAGCGACCAATTCCAGGATTGTTAATCCCTTTGTTCCTTCCTTTGCCTTTCAAAATAGAGAATTAGATGCAAGGCACATAATAAATTAGTTGGTCATCTTATTCCTAGCAGTTATTTTTGCAGTAGATATCACCGTAAATGAAGTTCCCCATAACTACTAATTTTGGCATCTTTAATATTTCTGAAAGGTTTTTCCCCCACCCCCCGAAAAGCAACATCCACCACCTTCTCCTTGTTTAGTGATCTGTAGTACACTCCTACCACAATGTTGTTTTTGTTTTTTATTTTTAGTCAAATGTCCTCAACTGGTGCAATTTGATCACTTCAATTGTCACAACACAGATGCCTTAAAGGGCCAGACCAAGTAGTGTGTAAAGTAGAGTTTATTCAAAAACGTAGTAGTAAAATAAAAAATGGACAAACTGTCCCAAAAACACTTACACTTCAGTGGGATAGTTCAAATAACAAAAGAATGAGCAAATAGCTCCAAAAAACTCTAGCATACAAAAAACCCGGATTAAATTGTCACAAGACCCACTTGATCCCAAAGTGCATCAAAACAAAAGAAAAAAAGCACACAAAAACAGTCGTTGCTAAAGAGGAACACGAAGAGCAAAGAAGCGTCAAATGGAGTCCGAAGTCATTACACAGGAAAGCAGTCAATGCGTAGTTTCTGATGTCAGCAACGCGGCAGAAGCAAATCCAATCCGGGTTGAGGGATGGAGAAGTCAGCGAAGTCCAAGTAACCAACCAGATCATACACAGAACAGGCAACAGGAGCTAATGCATGGAAAGTAATGCACAAAGTAGTCCCCAAAAGAACCCAACCCCCTCAAACCCCAGTCATACTGTACCCAATTCCATGTTGATATTGTAGCAGCCAAACTCACATTGGAATGTAGAACAACAAACCATGCCAAATGTAGACTGGACAGCAGCAGGTCCAAGAAGAGTTCACAGGAATCCCAGCAGACAAGACATAGGCACTCAGCAACACTTTGCCAACTGCAAATTGCCTCAAACTTTAGCCCTCATTTATACTACAAATCACCATCAGAGCTTGAATGAGCTAACACCCCTTCATTAACTTTCTCACCTGTGCCCAAAGCTTCATGTGAACCCTTTGTCTTCCCCTCCAATCCTTCCATCTCCTGTCAAGACTTAGCTCTCCCCAAGATGCAGTCTGATCCTCTGAGCCCCAATTCTCCTCCTCAGAAAACCCCACAAAAGTATCACTGCTTGTGGGCTCTTCACAGATATCTTGCACTTCCCTCACTTTAGTCCAGTCCATGCTGCCAGACCCATCCTCCGAATCCCCATCCTCACTTTCCATAACAACCTTGTCATTGCCAGACCCCTCATCCCCAGAAAAGCCCTCAAATGATTCCTCATCTGTAGGCTCTGTAAGTATCTGCTGAATCCTTTTCTGTTGTTGCTCATCATCTGATCCCTGCTCCCAAGTAGCCAGTTTGCCTCTCCTAACGACCACACCCCTGTTTGCAGTGTTTGTAGCATTACTCCTGTTTGCAACATTACTCAGACTCTACTACAACATCCATAGGTAGTGAATTTGTTTTGAACAGATAATGCCACTCTTTCTCATTTTGTCACATTTATCCTTTTAAAATAGATTATATTCTCCAATTCTTATATTTGCCTGCGTGAACTAGACTTCAAACTCATCTTGTTTGTTTCCTAAACATTATGCATTGGTATGCAGATAGAACATGGCCATATAGCCTGAAAAACTCAACATGGTGATTCTGGCCATGAAATCCTTTGACAACACATGTAAAAATTTGTTCATCATTTTCTATTAATTTACTCCCAGTTTTACTATGTACCCCATTCTCTTCCTCCGCTTCTCAATCCTTATATTTAGAGCTTGCTTTTGGGCTTATGTTTTTGTTATCATCTCCAGCCCATCAAAACTTAGTTTGATTTTGCCTCCTTGATCTGACGAACCCAAGACATTCTTCTCAATCTTTGTGGCCTGCAGCTCATCTGTAGCTAGTAGTCTTCTGTGTAAGAATGAAAACCATGGCCCCAGAAGCCAACCGTCTTCTGTGTATGCCATCTTTCTACTAATTTGTCTAGGCTGGCCAATAAATTGGTGAGAATACTACTTGCATATCAAAATCTTGCTTTTTCTGCATAGAGATTTGTAGTTCAACGTGATCTTCTCAATGGTATTCAATGGTGTTGTGGTGCTCAGATATATGATATAAATATGCAGACCACAAGGCACCTCTCTCAACCTGGCTTTTGGGGGGGGGGGGGTCACAGCAAAGGCTTATGGGAAAAGCTTATGGGAAAAAGCAAAGGCTTATGGGAAAACGTATGTAGATAAGCTGCTAGTCTCTTACCCAGCTGTAAATAAAGTGTGGGAAGGATTCCCCTGACATTAAGTCTAGTCATGTCTGAAGAGCCAGCGTTGTCCATAGACACCTCCAAGGTCATGTGGCCAGCATGACTGCATGGAGTGCCATTGTAGAAATGTATTTTTCACTGCCCGGAAGAATATCCATTGACAGTCCTATTAAATTCCTGCTTGAGGAAACAGAAATAGCCCACACATGCAGCAGAATGAAATGTGGGTAGTGAGAGAAGGAGGTGGCCAAATTAATTGTACAGCTTCATGTGACAGGTAGGGGATGCCACTTTGTCCTTATAAAAACTAAAAGAAAACTTCTTGCAGAAAGAGGAATAAAACATAAGAAGGAGAGCTTATAACTCAGCTTATTCTGCTTACTAGTCAGGTGTTTTATGTGCAGAGAGTCCTTCATGTTGGAACAAATATCTTGTCCCCCATTGCTATTTCTTTAGGATATTCTACCAGCGTGATCGGATGTGGGCCATTTAAAACACAGCATTAAATGCATAAGTAATGTTTTTTTCATGGGCGAATGAATGGAAATGCATACAAGGCTATGAGAGGTTCAGAAAAGGAGTTTTGTGTTGACTGATGTCTTCATTTAGAATGATTACATTCATTTGAAATACCCACTGTTTCCATACAGGATTATGTTATTACATCTGTAGGAGCAGGATGAAGTGGGATTTAGAAGACATTCCTGTCTGTGATTTCTAGACAAATCCAAAGAGAATTCTCTACAAACAGAAGTCAAAGACTGGTTTTAAAAACATTTATCACATCTCCCTTTCCCCACTTGGGTCTGAGTTGTATCAAATTTCAGCATAACTTGGCCTCTTTCTTTTCCAGTGGCATCACTTGTCACAATCCATATCTGTCTTTACAAAAAAACGATACTTTTTTCAGGTGGACAAGTGAAGAGAAAGTGGGGATAACCTCAAATCTCCAGGAACTATTACTTCACAGCCAATTCCTTCCTGTCTTCTTTTAATCAGGGAAGTCCTCTTGACCCATTAGGCTTAGCGGGATTCTCAAAGCGTATAAGAATTTATTGCACCAGAACTTTGAAGGTCTTAATTCCTCAGGATGTATATTTTAGGACTTTGATTTTTTTAAAGTCTCATGTTTTCATGTCTGCTCCATATTTGAGATTTACACTGTTTGATTTATTGATATTTTTAAGTAGGTTCAGTAGTAGGAGCTTATGGCAATTGAAAGTGCTGACACAACAGTAATTTATTATTTGTTTTCAGTTATGTTTTCCGAACCTGTGGAAATTTCTAAGATAAGCATAAGTGATTAAGAGAGAAAGATTCTCCATTACATTGTGGGTTAACCATATCAAGCAGATGTTCTCACCGAGTCTGTAAAGCAGGGGTGCCCACACTTTTTCAGCATGCGAGCTACTTATAATAAAACCAAGACAGAAAGATCTACCTCCCGTGCTGCGCAGCGTCCACGTTTGCTTCCGGACGAGAGAGAAGCAGGGCAGAGCAGGGGTGGGGGCGGGGCTTGGCACGGCCTGGCTCCGCCCCTCTTTGGCTTCAGCTCTAGCAGCAGCTGCTCCAGCCTTGAGGAGGGCAGGGCCAAGCCAGTGGTGGCATAGCTAGCACAAGACTGGCTTGGCCCTGCCCTCCTCAAGGCTGGAGCAGCTGCTGGGAGTGCCGAAGCCGGGGAGGAGGCGGGGCTTGGAGCGGCCTGGCTCCACCCCTTCTGAGAAGCGCCTCATCCGGCTGCGATCGACCTCCTTTGGTCCCGCAATCGACTGGTCGATTGCGATTGACTTCCTGGGCAGCCCTGCTGTAAAGCTTTCTTATTTTGAAATTCTGTTACAACATGCCCCTAAAAATATTTTACGTGAAAAATGGAAAACTCTTCAAGCAGACAAAAATGCTATCTTATTTACTTGTAATATGTTTGTGATGTAGAGACTTTGTATTCACTACTATTTTTTATTTATGGTGAGCATGGCATTTTGAGAGAGCGAGTGTTTAATTCAAGTCAGAAAGCAGACTTTCTGGTTGTGAAAATAGACATCTGAACATTATGGAAATCTTTTAGTAACTGCTCACAAGTTAAGTAAGAGTTTCAACAATAACCCAATTCATGTGTTTAAGCTTCATGAATTTAGGTTCTACAAAATATATGAATTTACACATTAGAAAACCCTGCTCTAAACAGTGAAATCTAAATGCATTGGATATACTGTATAATTTGTCCACCTTGCAGTCAAAACAATTTTGAGCACATAAGGATTCTTGATTTACTGAATCAGGCTCCTTCCACATAGCTGAATAAAATGCTACATTATCTGCTTTGAACTGCGATATATGGCAGTGTGGACTCAGAAAAACCAGTTCAAAGCAGATATTGTGGGTTGATATTCTGGGTTATGTGATTGTGTGGAAAGGCCCTTAGTATCATTTCATGAAAAATAATGTGGCCACAAGGTGGAGCAATCCGTTTCTAGGTGAGTTTTTAAAACAGCAACACCTATAATATACTAAGAGAAATTTTCACAATAGGGAAATCAAATAACTAGGCCACAATACAGTTGGCTTTTACAGTCTTTCAATGCTGTGCGTATTTTCGATTTACCACCAATTTCTGGTCACTACTTCGATGCCTGCTTCTCAGATTCTTTTAATATATTTTTAATATCCGAAAACTTGGCCAGGTAATAAACACAACTTCATGTTATCTTTTTATTATGTGCTTATTTCACTAAACACAAATGTGAAAAAGACGTTCATAACATATTACAAGTGTTTGTGATCTACAACTTAACCCTTAGGAAGTGAGTTCTGGCAGAACTGACACAAATATTAAGGATGCCTACAGAAATACCAAGGTTTGCAGAAATATGACTATATATTTTTTTAAAGGACAACTTATACCCCCACCGTACAATGCCATCTCAGGGAATACAGAGCATTCTTGGTACCCACTGAAGGGCACACAAATGCAGAACTGGTTTATTTGTATTTGGTTCATTGATTGCTTGCCACTTTTTTTTTCTGGAAACAGCCCTGCGTCCCCTTGGGGAAATAGGGTGGGTTACAAATAAAGTTATTCTTATTATATTATTATTAAATTAAACAAAATTAGAATTTTATTGTGATTCATTGTTTTTACTAAAATTTGACCCCTTTTGTTTTTAAATTTTGTTTCTCCAGCACATACATGCACACCAGCAAATCGAGTGCTTGATACCTGCTGAGATTTGGTTCCAGGATCTCCCATGGATACCAAATCCCGTGGATTTCCATTATATACTATTGAGTATTAAAATTGCAATCCATATATAAAATGGCAAAATCAAGGTTTTTGAATTGGTTTTTAAAAATTCTTGTCAAACTGTGGATGATTGAATCTGTGGATACAGAATCTATTGGGGGGGGGGGGCATTGTATAGATATATTTAAGAATGAAGTGAGAGTTATACAATATTCCAGATAAGAGGAAAATTGTCAGTTTCGGTTTTTCAAAGTTGCTTATAGGTGTCAGGGATTCTGGCAGTCTGTTTGTTTCAAGGAAAAGTCTTGTTGTTTTCAAATAGTACTTACGTTGTTAATGAACAATAGGCTCAGCCAATGCATAACAATCTTTTGTCAGGCCTAAAGATCTCTACAAAATCATACTTATAAAAGTTCTATTTCCCAGTCATATAAAACCCCATCCATAATAGACTTTTATTGTTTCCTCCAAGTTTTCCTTTGAGGGATCCAGCCAATTGTATGTCCCATGTTGTTTTTGATGGCATGATTTCAAAGGAGCCATGACACTACACTCCCCCATGATCACACTTATACACACACACACACACACACACACACACACAGGAATATTTGGTATGAAAAACTGTAATTAGCATAGGGGTCTTTATATCCCTAGAATTCACCCATTCACATTCACTGAAAGGAAAAAAAAATCCATTTCACGAAACATGGCAAAGTCTGATGATGAAATCCTGAATCCAAAATCTCAGACACTTCAAAGTGTTGATTCCCGTCAATCACTAGTAGAGATAGTGAGGGGTTGGTTAGATGCTGCATGCTGTCTTCAGGCACAAGTTTGAGCAAACTGAAATGAAAAACTGGGTGCACTTTTCTATGTGTTTGGTGAGTCCAGTTCTGCAGTCACTTAATTTATCAGTCTTTTGACCTGAAAAGAACCAATACATTTTGGCTCCAATTTCTTGTCTGCTTCTTAAATATTTTGTGGCCAGATAAACCTCCTGCCCTGGCTTAATGTACCAATTAGTGGCTCTGCATTTGTCTGCCTCTATTTTACGAGTCCTTGGCATCTTCAAGCACCTGGCTAATTACTACCAAGCATCCTTGATCCATGCCATTCATTATGTCAGAGTCACAGGGTCAGACTTGATGACCTCAGGAATAGGCAAAGCATGGAAATTTTAGCCATGACTAGTGACCAGTGCTTATGCAGAGTTATTGTCAGCCATTTCTGCAAATGACAATAAATTGATTCAGTCATCCTGTTAAAACTAAAATAGCACATAAAATATTTTTCCAAAATCTGTCTGTCAAACTGAGGGTAGCAGGCAATTTTGTTTATTTCTTCCCACTAATGGTATAAACATTTTTCAAAATGCATATACAAAATAGCAGTACAATCCTGAAACAATTTTAGGTGGATACCCATTATTTTTGTAGTATTTTAAAATTAACATTTTGGCTAATTGTTGGGTGCTTTGCACAACCTTACATTGAATGATATGGCCTTACTCCAAAAATAAATCTGTGATTAATCAAATGCTTGTTTTATCATTGCTTGGGGAAGATCTATAATAAAATCAGTCCCCATAGACATGACACACACGGGACATTGGGATGCATAGTCCTTCACATCCACCTAAAGATGATGATTGGAATTACTCCTCAGTACATACAGGGTTTTTACAAAGCCAAAATGCCTTACTGATTTGGTTGTCATGCAGAACGGCTTTTTGTCAGGCACGTAAAATATGCCCCCTTTTACAGACATCATATCCTGTACTGGATGCCAGCTCCCCTTTGTGTTCCTGGAGGTAGTTGTTGGAGTCATTTCTTGGATCTAAGTGTTTTGCATCTGGTTGTCTTACTTGAGCATAGTTTTATTTTTGTTTGGCTTGACTCCTGGTAATCGTTCCCAACCACAATCGTTGTGGAGTAAACACTATGTCTATTAATTCTCTATTCAGCATGCTGTGTTGTGGCAGTCTTGATAAATGATCTGCTAGAATTTTTTTCCTGCCTGGAAAGTACTTTAATTTGACACATGCACCCTAGATAGTGCAGTTTTTCTTAATGAAATGTACACTCAAGACGGTTTAACAAAAACTTGTATGCCAAGTGTTTTTTCAGCACAGTTGTCACCAATTTCACATGGGATGCACAATCCTGTGGAAAAAAAAGAGGAGATCATCCAAATAAACCTGCACCCCTTTGCACAGGTGCTCTCTCTTAATACTTCATTTATAAGAATTTGGAAAGTTGTGGAAGTTCTTGCAAACCCAAATAGCATGATTCAAAACTCAACTTCCCCAAGAGCATAACTGAAAGCTGCTTGTATTTTTGGAATTTGACCAAAAGGTACCAAATCCAAATTAATTGAAAAATGAGTTATAGGTGGCAGCACATTATTGGCTAGGGGTAGGTTGTGTACAGTTGAAAACTATCAAAATGTTTCTAATCATTTTGGTAAAGGGCTTGGAAAATTGCATTTTATAGCAAAAAGATTCATATCCTCATGATTTTTAAAATTCCTGTAAAAAAAATTCAGGTGAATTTGGTATCTTTTAGTAACAAGCTCCATATTTGTCTTATTCAATAATAAACCTCTGTTTAACTTGGTAAGAATCTTCCCTGTGCTCAGATGAGCCAGCATGCCTTTGATCAGGAGGGGGGGGGGGAATGACTGGCTAGTGTTAATTGCATTAAATCCTTGGTAGTATCAAGCAGAGTTTCTCAAACTGTGTTCCTCCAGATGTTTTGGACTTCAGCTCCCACAATTCCTAGCAGCTGATAATATGGCTGGGATTTCTGGGAGCTGATATCCAAAACACCTGGAGGAGCACAGTTTGGGAAATACTGGTCTTGAGGATCTTTCTTTTCTCTAAAAAACACTGGTCCTGCTAGTTGTGAGTTTGATGTTTTAATGAAGCCACACGCTAAATTCTTATCAATACTGCAATCTTCCCAGGGGTCATTGGAAAAAATGTTTTGGCAATTGGGCTCTTGGAACAAATTCTGTAGACAATCAGTATCTCAATTAGAGCACAATTTATCATACAAGTTGATGTACTCTGCTGGGACTGATGTTGTGCTTTCTGCTATCATCCCTCCCAACACCTCTTTGTCTTCTCTTTTCTTTTAAAATAATATAATCATAGAGTTGGAAGAGACCACCTGGGCCATCCAACCAACCCACTGGACATCCATGCAGGAAAAGCACAATCAAAGCATCCCGACAGATGGTATCTAGCCTCTGTTAAAAAGACTCCAAAGAAGGAACTTCCACTACACACCGAGGCAGATTTCCACTGTTGAACAGCACTTATGGCCAGGAAGTTCTTCCTAATTTTCAGGTGGAATCCCCTTTCTGACTCCTATTCCCCAGGGCAGCAGGAAACAAGCTTGCTCACTCTTCCTTATGACATCCTTTCAAATATTTAAACATGACTATCACCCTTCCCTTCTGCAGAGTAAACATACACAGTTCTTTAAGACGCTCCTCATAGGGCATAGTTTCCAGAGCTTTGATAATTTTAGTCACCATCCTCTGGACACATTCCAGCTTGTCAATATCCCTCTTGAATTGTGGTGCACAGAATTGGACACAGTGTGGTTCCAGGTGAGGTCTAACCAAAGCAGGATAGAGGGTCATCATGGCTTTTCTCGATCTTGATGCAAGACTCCTTTTGATGCAGCCCAAATTCCCATTGGCTTTTTAGTAGCTGCATCACATTGTTGACTCATGTTCAACTTGTGGTCTACTAAGACTCCAAGATCTTTTTTCACATGGACTGTTGTTGAGCCAGAGGTCACCCCTCCTGTATCTACATTTCTTCCTGTTGAAATTCATTTTATTAGCTCTCTAATCTGTTAAAATTGTTTTGAATTTTGATTTTGTCTTCTGGAGTATTAGCTATCTCTCTCTTAGCATTTCACCACCTTCTCCATGCAGAGGCCCTACCATTTCCATTTTCTTCCTTTTTCTATTGACATAACCAAATAACCCTTTTTTTATTGTTTTTAATCTTTCTGGCAAGCCTGAGTTCATTTTGTATATTAGCTTTTCAGACCCTTTTTCTACATACTTTGGTTATTTGTTTGAATTCCTCATTGGTTATTTCCCCCTTTTCCATTTTTGTGTGCATGTCCCTTTTATTTTTTTATTATTATTTTTAATAATATTTTTATTGTTTTATCATTATCAACACAATATTATACAATGTCTATTTACAGCAGATTCATGTTATTCATTTCTAGGTACAATACTTCAATCTTTAGCATCTGCCATTATGTTTTTCTTATACATTTTTGTATCCCTCACCGCTGTGCTCCCCTCCCCCCTCCCCAAGCCATTGCTTTTACATATCATTCGTCCAAAATTTCATTTCTTCTTGTGGAGGTAACCGTCCTTCTTCCTTTTCTAATCCTTTTTTTCAATAAATTTTCTCCATACCTCATAAAAATCACTTTGTTTCCATATACCTCTTTTTACTTTTAATATATATGTTAACTTGTCATTTATTGCCAGTTTCCATACTTCCTTGTACCATTCCTCTATTTGTATATTTATTTCTTTTTTCCAATTCCTTGCTATAAGCAGTCTTGCTATTGTTAATAGGTTTGTTATCGCATCTTTATCGTTTTTCCCAATTGTATACTATTATATAATGATAATAAAGCTATACTAGGACTTCTTTCTATTTTAATATTCATTATATCTTCTATTTCTTTAAATACTTTCGCCCAAAATTTGCTTACATATTTACATTGCCACCACATATGTATGCATGTTCCTGTTTCTTGGCATCCTCTCCAACAGTTTTTCGAGTAGTTTTTATTTATATTTGCCATTCTTACTGGTGTAAAGTACCATTTCCGTATTAATTTATAATAATTTTCTTTAATCCTTATTGATAAATTTTTAAGATGTCTTTGTCTCCACAATTGTTGCCACTCTGTTTCCTTTATTTTTATCCCTAAGTCTTCTTCCCAGACCTCCTTAAGGGTGTTATTTTTTGTTTTTCCTTCCTTTATTTCAATTATTATCTTATATATTTTACTAGTTATTCCTTTCAAGCTTTCGTGCTCTTCTACATCCCTCCCATTTTGTATTATTTGTTCAAATTGGTTGACCTTACTTCCTTTTTTATTGTTTTTTAACCAATTTTTAAACCATTGTTCTAAGTGTATACAATGGAACATCCCTTTTAAATATTAGCTTAGTTTAACCTTCTTTGGACATCCATTCTGGGGTTTTTCAACTTCTCTTGTTTTTCCCCCTCCCTTTTGGCACTGTTTGCAATTGTGCCTTCAGTATCTCAATTTTAATGAACTCCCATCTGTCATTAACACCCTTCCCCTTTAGTATTCCTATCCATTGGATCACACTAGTATTCCTCTAAAATTCCTGAAAGTCTAGAATCCTAAAGTCTAGACTGCATGTCAGATTACTCTTAGTTTCCCCTTTCCTCTGTATCACAATATCCAGGGGAACATAGTCACTACCACCTAAGAATCTCACCACTTTCACTCCATTGATCAGGTCTTCAGTGTTTGTTAAGATCAGATCCAGAATAGCTGATCCCCCTGTTGCCTTTTCCATCTTCTGGACAATAACATTGTCTGCAAGGCAAGTGAGGAATTTGTTAGACTGTGTTCTCTTGGTAGGATCATGGAATTTATGCCAGTCTAATCCCAACATGAGTGGATCGCAGGAGGCAGGGATGATTACAAACTATATTGCTTCCCAATTCCCCCCCCCCCCCCAAATATGAATTCAGTCTTGTGTTTACATAGTCTCCATTTCATCTCACTCCCATCTCTCTGTACAAAAGTTATTGTGGTGCAGAATTGTTCGGAAGTCAATTCCAGTTCAGCAGTTATATTCTTCACTGGGTTTTGCGCTTTTGCTGCAGCACTCTCTGCTGTTGCTTTACCACGCCTGGATTTTGTTAACGATGAGATAGTAGCAAGGAATCCGAAAGCAGATACTATTATTGTTTGTAAAGGATAAGAGAGGTCCTCTAACCATTGCAGGAGTCTAATGTATACCATGCAACTATAGACAAGTCTACATTAGGACCACCAAACGCAGTGCCCCAAACACATATCAAGGAACATGAAAGGCACTGCAGACTAATACAGTCAGAGAAATCAGCTATAGCTGAGCACTTGATGAACCAACCTGGACACAGAATATTATCTGAGAACACAGAAATGCTGGACCAGTCTGATGACCATCATGTCAGACTGCACAGAGAAGCCATTGAAATCCACAAGTATGTAGACAATTTCAACAGAAAGGAGGAAACTATGAAAATGAACAAAATCTGGTTACCAGTATTAAAAAAGCCCCCAACAACACCAGAATCAAGACAGTAAATAAAGAACACCACTCAGAAACTGGGGAATTCCAGACAGCAAACAACCAAGTGCCAGTTAACACCTCCCAAGCAAAAATGCCTCTAGGCACAACAGCCAAGTTACCTCTATGCAAATATCATACTCAATGCTAATCAAGTTTGCTAATTGCAACACGCACGCACGCACACACACACACACACACACACACATATACAGTATATAGCCCACTTGCCTCATTAGCAACAGAACCTCTAAAGTAAGACCTATTTGTTCAGGCAAGCTTTCGAGTCAAACTGAAATTTTAATCTGTATTGTTTTATTGTGTACTGTTTCATGCCAAATTTTTCTGTAAACTGCCCTGAGCCTTTAGGAGTGGTGGTGTAGAAATCAAATAATAAATAAAGAAAGAAAGAAAGAAAGAAGACAGCCACAGATGCAGACAAAACATTGGGAGAGAATGCTACTGGAACATGGCCATACAGCCCCAAAAAAATTCACAGCAACCCAGTGATTCCAGCCATGAAAGCCTTCAATAAGAGTATTACTTATTATGCCATCACACCAGGTCTGTTTAAAATTAAAACTGGCAGATGTGTTGTCCTTTCTACCTGGTGGACTGCAGAGCGCTTGCTGAAATAATAATAATAATAATAACTTTATTATTTGTGAGTCGCCCTCACAAATAATAACCACTGGTGCTCCGGGCGACTTACATCATTTAAAAACCCAAAAATACAACAGTTTAAAACATAGGTACACACGCCAGAAAGGCTCAGTCTCCACGCGTCCGATCAAACCCCAAATGCCTGGCAAAAGAGCCAGGTTTTCAGGTCCGATAGGAATCTGATTTGGGCCGATGTGGCCCTGAGGGCAGGCGGGAGGGTGTTCCAGATCGTGGGAGCCACCACGGAGAAGGCTCTTCGTCGGGTCTCCATCAGCCGAGCTAGGTGGTCTGGCAACCCAAAAAACACTCCACATTAAAGTTGAAAATCAAACAGTTTATTTAGTAACAAAGTCTTTGCAGGACTTGGCACAGCTTTATGGTTGCAAAAAAAAGGAAGACTGGAAATGCCTTGGGTTGTAGCTCAAAAGATTCCTACTGCTTCTTTTTGGATGGCAGGAAACCCGATATTTCCCACCCTGGTCCTAGGTGTTTGGTTAAAGGAACCACTCCTTCCCCCTCTAAACCTAGGACCAGTCCAAAGGTGACCTAAAGCTGGGCTGGTAACCAGATGTCTATCCTATACAGCATGCAAAGCCAGTCTCTGCAAGGTACCATAAACTCATCTGGTTCCAGCAGTCCCCCATCTAATGGTCAAGCAAATAGCAATCAGCAGGTCAGCATGCAGGTTAGCATGCAGGTTAGCACCCAGTACTTACGGTGACCCTTTTGGAGCCAATCCTGGCTGGCCAAAAACACATCTGAATTCCTTCCCTCTCTGAAAGGAACTGAAACACTTTCTAAAATGGAGGCCAATCCCCAGGAAGAAAAAGGGGCGGACACCAACTAAAAAGATACATTTGCAGAGCTTTAGGCGGCAAATTCTGCACCAGGCTGCAACCTTGCTAATAATTAACAAGCAAGGTGTCAGTGTGCCTGGAACAGTCCCAGGAAAGATGCAAAAGGAAAAATGCTGCCTTTTAAAAACCAAACTATGGGGCTATGCATATGAAACGTCTGGAGGACGGAACACTTATTGCTATTTTTAATATTTTGTATTTTAAAAAGAACATAATAAAAAGGCATTAATAGTACAACGGATATCAAAAACATTTCAGTCCTTGAAAATGACATTCTGCCTTTGCTTGTCCATATTTATATGTTCAGGCATCTTGAATTGTAGGATTGTCTATTAATTTTTTTAAAAAAGGATAATGGTAATTTGTCTTAATCTTCCTTAATCCCTTTTTTCTGATAG
Organism: Anolis apletophallus; assembly: GCA_030556195.1. NCBI lineage: Eukaryota > Metazoa > Chordata > Lepidosauria > Squamata > Anolidae > Anolis > Anolis apletophallus. Next base: position 128,830,190 of record JARBWK010000006.1, on the reverse strand, counting down.
TCTCTTCAGTTTGGGTGATATCACCCCATTCCAGTCTTCCATCATTATTACATTTTTACTGGATAATTCATTAATTTGTTTTAGCAGTTTTTGATAAAATGTCAACTTTGCTCCTGAAGGGGCATAAACACCAACTATCCAGAGCTTTCATGACCTGTAGTTGTAACTTCATCCCTATATATTGCCGATCATTGACCTGGAATATCTTTTCAGCCACTATTTTCTTCCTTTTTTTATTAATCAAAGCTGAAAAGTGTAGCCCCAATTACAAATTGATGACCATTCTGTCATTTTTCTTCTGAATGTTTATTTCCTGAAGACATATCACACCCAGTTTACTTTTTGCCAAATAATGTCTATGTTTACTGAGCTCATTAAACCTGCAAGCATTCCAAGCCAAGAATTTTACATACCTCATTTAGCTTTATTAATATGTGCATCTGTAACCATTTCACCTCATCCGGCTGAATCTGTGTCTCCATCATCCTTTGCCATTTGTTTCCCCTGGAGATACATTTTTAGATGTGTTAGCATCCTTTGTCAACTGTGTGTTATGGCTATATGATTTATTTTTATATTGGTCTTCATGAAGCATACTATGTTCATGGTTAACCTAAAACTTAATATTTGAGAGCACAATTACTTTTTCCTTTATTTGATCCCAGTAGATGAAAGTGTCAGTCTATTTACTCTTTTCACTGTAAATGGGACAAAATTGTTGGTTGAGTTTCTGCATGGTTGTTTAAAGACTCTAAAATTTGTGGGAAAAATGTATTTAGATATATTATTTTGCATTTTATTTATTTATTTATTATTCCAACTTATATACCGCCACTCCCCGAGGGCTCGGAGCGGTTTACAGTGCGAACAAGAACAATATGGGATAGAAAAGGTGAATAAAGAAAAATTATTTTCTTTGTCACAAAACACTAGGACTAGAGGGCACTCCCTGAAGCTCCAAGGTAGGAAAGTTAGGACTAATAAAGGGAAATATTTCTTCACCCAGAGGGTCATTGGGTTATGGAACTCACTTCCAGAAGAGGTTGTGACAGCTGTCAGCCTGAACAACTTCAAGGCAGGATTAGACAGATTCATGGATACCAAGTGTATCGGTAGTTACTGAAAAGGACATTCAAGTGCCACCTCGGAGTTGGTTGAGGTAGGCAGGATTTCCCTGGGTACTGGTTGTGGGTGGTCGGGAGCAGGTCAGGGTTTTGCCCTCCCTTCTGCTCGAGATCCCCGTGTACAACTGGTGGGCCACTGTGTGATACAGAATGCTGGACTAGATGGGCTGAGGTCCGATTCAGCATGGCTCTTCTTATGTTCTTATGTTCTAATATACATTAAAAACAAATTAAAACAAAGAGAAATCAAAGAAAGATAAAGTTAGGGCTGTTTCTAATTTACAGTGACCCTAAGGTAAACCCATCATGCTTTTTTTTCTGAGGCTGAGAATGTGTGCTTCCCTAGGATGACAGGAGGGATTTTCATGGCCAAGCAGGGATTCTTATCTCCAGAATCGTAGTCCAGTTCTCAATCTGTCACCATGCTGGCTATTCAGAGGAGATTTGCCATGATCTTCTTCATTTGTTCCTAACTCAGCATTTGGTATCAGTTCAGGCCAACATTATTTGTAGCTGCCTCCTCCACCATGAATTAGGGTAACTTCTTTCTTTCTCTCTATTTGGTGGTGGGGTATGCAGCCATTTCTACAGATTTGCACAAACGTGTTGATTATCATTGTTCAGCTATGGATTTCAAAAATGGTGTCTAAATAATATACTTGAAATTCTCCAGTAGTGTATTGTGCAGTTCCATGTATTTCAAAAGGGTTTTGTATACAGGAGATTCTATATTGGATTCTATATTTTTGTACCTAGTAAAATAAATAAATTTAAAAAATCAAAATGCACTGGATTGTTCTGCTTGGGAACTGTGAATGGTGTTGGTCACATAAATGGAGCATCTTGGTATGAGTAAAAAAAAGCTTATAATGCCATGGATTTCAGAACGTGAACCAGATTTGTTGGCAGTCATCATGCAATGGCCACTATTATTCTGAGCACTAATGGCAGGCTATCACCAACTCTCTTCTTTGTTAGGGCGAGGAAAGTCCCCTGCAATGTAAGAGAAAGACATGACCTTGCTTGCTGGAAATAGTCTGTCAGCCAAGTACTTGCACTTGGACTCTCTTAATTAGGAATTACAATACATTGGGGAAGCAATGTAAAGTCTAGACCCAGTTATGTGGAGCTGTTATTGAAACAAATGTGTTTAAATATGACTAAGGTTCAGACTATTTGGCTGATTGCATCTCCCTGTATGAACCTGCCTGAACCCTGAGATCTTTAGAAGAGGCCTTCTCTCGGTCCCACCTCCATCTCAAGGTCGGTTGGTGGGAACAGAGAGCGGGCCTTCTTTCTTGATGGCTGTCCCTTGACTCTGGAACTCCCTTCTTACCAGGGAAGCCAGGATGGCCCCTCCCGGTTTTTCCTTGCAGGCTAAAACCTTTTTATTCAGGATGGCTTGTAAAGAAGGAGCTTTTTAAAATCAAGTCTGAGGTGCTGTGGTTTAAGCTATGAATAATTTTAAAATCAGTTTTAAGGGTTAACTGTTTATTATTAATACCATTAATATTTAATTCTATTTTATTATATGCATACTTTTAGGTTTTAAATTGTATTATATTGGCTTTATTGTAAGCCACTTTCAGTCTCTTTTTTAGAGAAAAAATGGAATATAAACAAACATTATTATTATTATTTAAATATAGAAGTAACTTAAATGATATCTTTAGAACTGAAAAAGGCCTCCAAGAGGAAATAATGTCTAATAACCATAGTTTGAAGCTGGTAATTTACTAGGAAAACTCTACATCTTCTAGTGAGTTGACATTGCTCCCCTTTGCATTGTTTTTTCTCCCACCTCTAGTGAGTCAGTTGCAAGTTATTGGAAGTATAAATGTTGAATATATGTTCTGGATGAAAGGGGAAAAGAGGTGAGGTGAGTGGGAAAATGTGGCAAATTCACCCATGCCAGGTGTTTCCGGAAAAGTCACATCACTCTGTAAACATTGAAAGATGCAAAGCAACCAAATGCACATGGAGTTACACCTGCTGTTTCTCTCTGCAACCTCATTAGACGGCCGATGGGCAGCGGCATTGGTGCTCTGGTTTGTATAGGGGCGCCCCACATCTCCCACATCCAAGTGAGGGCGATCACATGCGGGGAAGCCTGAGTGCACTCGGTTCCCCCCATAGATTGTATGGCAACACAGAAGCTCTCTCATGTTGCCCTGCCAACGACATGCACCAGATCCACCCTTCTTCACCTACAGAGCCGGCATGGCATCATGTGATGGGAGCCAGCCAGCTCCATGGGTGACCTGGGCAGGGGCGGTCCTACAAGATAGGCCAAGTAGGCGGCCGCCTAGGGCGCCATCTGGGAAGGGGGCGCCATTCTGGCCGCATGGGGCGCCATCCTGGCCCTGCCGATGTTCCTCAGACAGTGCTGCAGCTGCCTGCTTTTTGACCCCGGCCTTGTGCGCTCCGACGCCGCTTCTGGGCACGCACGGAGGTTTTCACGCAGGCGTAGTTGCTCCGGAGCTGAAGTTGAGCGCAGGAGCAACTGCACATGCGCGAAAACCTCCGCGCATGCCCAGTAGCTCCCTTGCGCAGAAGCCTGTAAGCAAAGCACTCCCTATCGGGCAGGCAGGGAGTGCTTCCCCTCTCCCTTTGTATCCGCCGCGCGCGCGCGCGTTTGCAGGGAAGGAGAAAAGAATCAGTGAAGGAAGTGTAAGTGAAGGAATGAATGAAGGGCTTTCCTCCTCCTCCTCTGTGACCTCTTCTCTCCCTCCTTCCTTTCTTCGGCTCTATTTCTGTCTAGACCTGAGGGGCCTGAGGCTATGAGGAGTTGTGGGAGTTGGAGGCCAAAACACTTAGAAGGAGGGAGGGCCGGGCCCAGGTTTGCCCAGGCCGCGCTGCCTGTATTCGACCTCATTTGAACATTTGGGCTGTTTTTCTATTTACATTTACATTGGGATCCTAATTTTGGACTTATGGGAGACTCCTATGAATTATGAGACGGGTGGTAGGTAATATATTCTGATTTTGATGCATTTACATTGCATTTCTTGTTGATTATTATACAGTTCTGCTTAATATTGTCATACAATATAATACAAATACAATATAACAATAGAATGATGATATATTTTATATTACATGTAATATTACAAACAATATTGCAGTGTAGTGGTATTGTACAAAATAGTAATATATAATATTTTATTTTACTTTATTTTGGGTTTTATAGGAGTAATGAAAATATTCAGTAGAGGATAATTTTATTTAAATAAATAATTTTATTATTTTATAATAATAATATTATAGAATGTTACATTATATTATAATGTCAATATATTATAATATAATTATATTGTAATGTAGTATAATATAATTATGATATAATATAGTATGAGTATGGTATAATATATTGTATGTACATTGATACAATATAATACTACTAATGGTATTGTGATATTATAATTGTATATTTGTTTTACATGGGGGGCGGCAAAATAATGTTTTTTTTTGGGGGGCACCAAAATAATGTTCGCCTACCATTTAAAATTACCTTAGACCGCCCCTGGACCTGGCCTAAATTGGTGCATGCCCTTTGTGACGAGGTGGTAAATGTCTTTCTGTTTGGGTCAGCAGAAGGCAAAGAGGAAGAGAAGAAGCAAATTGTTGCTTGAATGCAATAACATGTTAATATTTGCAGCACAGTACAATACAATCAATCAATTCCAACAGAACAGAGATACTCTGCAATATTAACAGATTTGCCCTTCTCATAACATTGTATTAATTTCATAAATACATTGGTAGACTTTAAGGAAGGGTCTTTAAAATTCTTTGATTCTTTTATTCCATAGGCTCTAATAAAGTCTCTTATTTTTGTGAAAATCCTAATACAATTATTTTGTTTCAGCCATCAAAGTAAACTCACGTGTTTAGTAGAATCTACGTTCATTACTCTGCATAATTTGTTTCCAGGAGTATTGCCAATTAGAACCGCCTGTTTTATTTTGGCAACTTGATTGTGCCACTTTTGTTATGTTTTGTATGCCAAAAGTTCTAAAATGCTTCATGTCTGGAATTGTGCCATGCCATAACTGAAACTGTGTCTGTGGTGCCTTTATCTGGTAACTTCTTCTGGAGATACTGCGCAGACATAACGGTGCCATCCAATAGAGTGCTGGGAAGATGAGTGTCTGCCAGCATGCATTTTGTCATATTCAGAAGATATCTAAGTTTCGTTTCAACCATCCCACTCTGTCCAGGAGTTTAGCTCATACTCTTTCTGTGCAAAATGCCAAGGAAATCTTGCATATAATGCAAGAGATATTTAACACCGCAATCTGTCAGGGTTGATTTAGTTTCCTCTTAAACTTGATGCTAACCATGTCAATGTGCTTCTCCAAGATCTTTTGGGCTTGACTCTTTTTTGGCACAATGCAGTAAAATACTTTGATAAATCATCTGTAAAAAGTAAGACATGTCTGTTTTCTTTTAAATGAGGGTGCATTAAATGGCCTATATAGATCACTGTGTGTGAAATCTAGCATTTTGTTGCTTCTAATTTCAGTAGTCCATTGAAACGAAGCCTAACACATTCTGCACCTGCTAGCATTGTTACTATTACCTGAATTGACAGTGACACCAGTAGTTTTTGGTTCTGTAGTTGAAAGGGAGGTTTAGGACCATGGTGCTCTTCTTCTTGGGCTTGTGATGGAGGTGGGACTAAGAAAAGGGCTTCTCTTGAGGATCTGGGGGCCCAGTTTTCATATGAACTAGGACTGGCCAACAATATGCCAAATAGCCTGGATCTGAGCCCTATAACAAAGCTGCTTCGGCTTGAGAAATTTCCAGAGAAGGGGAGAGCAATATTTGATAGCAGCTGGCCCTGTATGTGTGTGTTTTGATCAATATGGTTTTGGCAGCTGTAAATTGCTCACAGCATGCCATAAAGTTTCTCGAATGAAATATTTTCAGTTTCATTGAAATCTCATGGTTAAAAAAATGAAGCTATGTAAAAAGAACAGAGCAGATGTGTATTTCAGCTGGCCCATCCTTTTGTCTTATGTTACAGGAATTTTACTGTAGTGAATTGTTCTGGCAAGCTTGTGTAGAAAAGGACTCTGAAAAATGGCACAAACTGAACTTTAAAGAGGATTCAAGACCATTACACAAATATTAAGAAATTGATTATATATGTAATACGAACAAGATTTTCTAACTGCAGTTAGAGCAGTCTATAATTATATATATATAAAAGATATAATATTTAAAAGTAACAAATGGTTAAACTAACGTTTGTTGCAGCTACTTGGCCTTGAAAACTGGTTGTACAGTGTTCCCTCACTTATTGCTGGGGTTCGGTTCCAGGACCTCCTGAAATAAGTGAAAAACCGCGATGTAGGGATACTCTATTTTAATATTTATACATTATTTTAGTAGTTATACACTATTTTAAGTCTTTATAAACTTAAAATAAAGTGAAGGAAGGAAAGGCCCTTCAAGGCTGGAGGGAGGACTGAGGAGGGAAAGTGCTTTGAAAGCAGCAACAGCAAACCCCCACAAAACAGTGAAAATACCATGATATATATTTTAAATTAATATTTTTTTGAAACCAATGAAACAGCGAGTCCGCAATAAGCGAACTGCGAAGTAGCGAGGGAACACTGTATGTGTCTACTCTGACGGAAAACCAATTGTTTTCCATGCGGCTTACTCCAAAAAAACAAAAACAAAACTTATTTGGCCTCAAGAAGAAAAGGTATCTTAGGACATTAATACAACCTATAGAAAAAAAAGTTGAGAGTTGTGGCCGTTGCAGGGCGTGGTAATAGGGTGCTTCTGTTGCAGTCCTCAGGGGAGAAGGAGTTGACTTTGCATGCCACTTTGCTTAATCAGTCCTTTGCGCCCTCCTGCATGGCACAAAGGGGTTTTTTTGCCCAGGCAAAAGTGTGTGTGTGTGTGGGGGGGGGGGGGACATGGCAAAACAGAGGGGAAAAAACAGCTCTGGCAGATCTAATGTCTCCTCTTCTTCAGTGCCTCTTGTTCCTATTCCCCATGGTACTCCTCTTCCTTTGCCCAAGAGGAACAGATATTTGTGGAACACAGGAAGAGGAGGCTGATCAAAAGGTTAAGTGAAGCAGCATGGGGCCAGCTCCTCCTCTTGTCTTTATGCCGTGAGTCTCTTCTTTGTCCAGGAAAGGAAGAGAAATACTGGGCAGAACAGAGACTAGTGACAAACAGGACAAAGAGAAGGAACTGATAGTATGATAGCTGGTTCCAGAAGCTCCGCACAATGGCGGTTGTGAATAAGGGAAGGGACCACGTGGTCCAGAGAGGGGGCAGAGTGACAGCAGGGAGAGCAGCACACTGAGGGCAGGAATATACTTCGTAGTTGCATTTGGTGGAAGGATAGAATGGAGGGGAAGGGTAGGATAAGGTTTAGGGTAAGGTTTAAAGTTAGGGTTTGAGGTAGGGTCAGAGTTAGGATTAGGGTTAGGGTTAAGGTAAGGTTTAGGGTAAGGGTTTGAATTTGAGTAAGGGTTAGGGTTACGGTTAGGATAAGGGTTCAGGTAAGGCTTTTACCATTAAAGAACTTTTACATTCCTTCTATAATATCCGTGTTCCATTCTGCTTGGCGCAAACAGCGCTTCCAAAGGAGTGAAGCAGAAACAGCGTAACGCTCAGAGCTTCTGGACCCAGTTTTCATACTATGAAGAGAAGTACCCCACCTGCACTATCACTTAACTAGTAGATGGGGTTGCTCTTCCTTTTCCTGTGTACCACATATTCCTCTTTCTTTGCCAGGATGGAAGAGGCATTTGTGGAATATAGAAAGAGGAGCTGGATTTATGGAGTCAGTGAAATGGAATAGGGTTGGCTCCTCTTTTTGCCTATATGCTGCAAGTCTCTCTTCTTCCTGGGAAAAGAAGGAAGATCCCAGACAGAACAGAGACTTGCTTCATGAGCCTTCTCACTTATTTCCTGAGGATGGGGTTGCATGCCAATGCCATGTGAAATGCTCACATGGCAGTCTCAACATCAGGAAGTGGCTAAATTTCAAATTCATAATCGAAACCTGTGAAAGTGGAGGCCCAACTGTACCCCCCTCCCCACCCACACACAATGAAGTCCTGATGTTCAAGAGTGAAGATTACTTATGTTTAGAATGTCCATTTTCAATTATGGGAACACCCATTTCTGATTTTTGTGGTAGTTCAAGTGAACATTTTTGGGGGGAGAGAGATAAGCCAAACTACAATTGTTTGGTTTACCCTTGAATGCAATAGTTTTTTTCAAGAACTAATAGTTCTCCCAATTTGGACCAGGAACTGTAAGGGAGTTGGTGAGGGCAAGGTATGGTAGCAATTTTTATAGGTAGGAGATCCAATTTGTTTACTCTGAATCCTTGGTCAAAGTATGTGAGATTGCAGCCAAATATTATAATATGTGCATGATTGAATAGCCAATAGCACACTTATTATATCATGCGGTTACTGTGTTGTAGTCTTTGGAAACTGTTGCGTGTAACATGCTTAATGATGGGACATAGCTGAACAAGAAAAAATATTTTTTATTTATTTATTATTTCAATTTATATATCACCTTTTTCAACAGGTTCAGGGTGGTTTACAACATGTAAGCATAACAGTCCATAAAATAGCACTAAAACAATAACAATAAAACAGTAAAAACACCAGAACGCTACAACAAAATACTATCAGCATACAAGAGAGAATGGCTAAGCATTAAATGCCTGCTGAAAGAGAGCTGTCTTGCAAGCCTTCCGAAAGGCAGGCAGCTCATTAATCGCTTGAACTTTGGCCGGCAAGGCATTTCACAAGCTCAGCGCCACAACAGAAAAGGCTCTCTGTCTAGTAGATGACAGATGAATAAACCACATAGAAGGGACTTTTAACAGGTTTTGGTCCTTCGACCGAAGGGATCTCTGGGGGACATATGGGAATAGACAGTCCCTCAAGTACACCGGCCCCAGACCATACAAGGCCTTAAAGGTCAAGACCAACACTTGGAAGGTGATCCGGTACTCAATTGGCAGCCAGTGCAGTTGCTGCAGAGTGATATGGCTCCTGGACGGCACTCCAGATAGGGGTCTAGCTGCAGCATTCTGCACCAGCTTAAGTTTCCGGATAACCGCCAAAGGTAGACCAATGTAGAGGGTGTTACAGTAGTCTAATCTCGAGATGACCGTCGCCTGGATCACCGTAGCTAGGTCATTCCCGGTTAGGTAGGGTGCCAGCCGCCTAGCCTGTAGCAGATGGAAAAAGGCAGATCTGCTGACAGTGGAGACCTGAGCCTCCATCGTCAGCAGTGGGTCTAATTGGAGTGCTTCGCCGTCCAGAGTATAGGTAAACATTGAAAAACTGTATCCATCATTTAACACTCTTATCTCTCCAGACTGTGCTAAATATGTAGATGAGATTTGAGTATACTGTTAAGGAGAATTATTTATTTATTGTGAAACAGTTCACCTGTGGGTCCTACACATTTATCTTGAACCAGTCCAGAACATTGCTACTTTGGACCAGCCTCAGATTCCATGGGGCTGTTTACGTGTAGAGTGCAGGAAAAGAGGATGTCAGTACTTGCCTATTAGGACTGTGGGATTGGTTGGTCTGTCATGCTCTACTCAAATAGCAAAGAGGAGCAGATAGAAGTGCCAGCAGCTGAGCTTGAGGGATACACTCCCAGCAGCCATCCTAGGAGCCTATATGGCAGATGGGGCCCAAGTGTGCTTCTGGATGACACCAAATGCCTGTCTAGTCTAGTGTACTCTTTCTAACAGAGTCTGGCTCACAGGAAGGTAGCAATTTCCTCCTCCCACTTCATATTTGGTCCTCTCCTTGTATGCTGTTTTCGAAGTTGGAGCATTCATTTGGCTGTTAACAGCTTTTGTGGGAACCCGTGAATTACACATCTATTAGCCAAAAACATTTCGTTTTGCCATTTTCTCCCTCTGGTCATGTGCATTAAATCTGCACAGGAACTTTCTCAGTCACCTTGAAGGTGGGAGGGAGTTCCCATTGCCCAGCTGTACAAACTACACTTCAGTTGTGCTAGCCACACACCCTGGGTTTCAATTCAATATTTATTTATATCTAACCTGCCCTCTCTCTCTCAGAGCAAAACCAGCTCCACAGAATGTGAACCACTATGTCGATACCCATAGGTCTATGCTGATATGCAAACAAGGATTCTAGCAATGAGGAATTTTTAAAAAAACCTATGTGGATCTTGGAACTGATTCCAGCCTCTGTGGTTTGTGCAATCACCATTTGGGCCTAAAACGGATCGAGGATTTCCTACGTAATTTGATACAGTAGAATAGGTACTTTTAATACCAGTTTGACATTTACCTAAGTGGTTACTGTAGATGTGCCCTAAGATTCTTGGTTAATATGAACTCTCCAATTATTATGTGCTATGTTTGCTAAAACAAAAACAAAAGGACCAGACAGGCATCTAGCTCTGTACACCTCTGCACATTGTTGAATCTCTCATGTGAAAAGTAATATGTCTGAAAAGGAGATGTTCTAAGTCATGTCAATACTTTCTATATAACAAGAATCCCAATTTTCCAGAGCCCTGTCTCACATCCAAATAAACAGAATTTTAGATTAGAATATGCAATCTAATATGCAATTTCCCACACCAGGGCCGTAGCCAGGATTTTGATTCGGGGGGCTGAGTTTGGTTCGGGGGCTGAGACTGGGTGGAAGAGGGTCTACCCTAGCAAACCTTTGTATTGTTGTCCCAATAACCCCATTAATGTGGGATATAATGAGCATGGTCAGGCATGTAGCCAGGGGGGGGGCGCTAAGGGGCTTCAGCCCCCTCCCAAATTCTCAGGGTGATCCGCCAGAAGGCCTTACTGGTACATTATTTAAACTGTTATGTTTATTCATATCATGATCTGATCACCATGCTCATTATATCCCACATTAATGGGGTTATTGGGATAACAATACAAAAGGTTTGCTAGGTAGACCCTCTTCCACCCAGTCTCAGCCCCCCCCGAACAAACTCAGCCCCCCCGAATAAAAATCCTGGCTACGGCCCTGAGCATGGTGATCAGTTCATGATATGAATAAACATAACAGTTTAAATAATGTACCAGTAAGGCCTTTTCACAGACCACCCGGAGAATTTCGGGAGGGGCCAAGCCCCTTAGCCCCCTGGCTACATGCCTGTCACACACTATGTCTATGGAGTTGTTGAAGAGGAATACTTTCTGGCAAGAGGCATGTGTTTTATTCAGGTCAATTTTTCTAGCTTTCCCCCTAGAAATCTACAATTAAATAACAAATAACTTTCGAAGTGATTTGATTCATATTTTTGCCATATTTTCGGCTATGAAAACGTGCAAATCTAAGGAGCAACTTGTAATTTTTGTAAGGAAAAAAGAATTGTTCAAATAAAAATGAGAATAATAATGAAAATAATGATGCTGGAACAAGTAACATATTTTGAAGAAAACAGCAGAAACCAAAGCCAAATGGTATCGTTTGTGACTTTTAAGTACAAAAATGCCAAAAGGATAGAAAAAAACCTGTTGTCTAAAAATGTCTCACTTTTCAAAAGCAGCTGATGTTTTTCACCCATGCTGAATGCATTTTCTTCCTTTCCGTTCCCTCTCTGGTTTTTTTCATTATGCAGCATTCTCACTACTTTTGATACTACTTATGTTTAATATTGTGGACAATTTTATTCCGCATCTTTTAAATATTACATACCATATTGGAGGGGAATGAGAAATAAAGGTTGTAAATTACAACATCAGCATACATACAATAAAAGAGATGCCATTGTCCTATTTTAAAAAATACAGTATGTTGACTTTATTTTATCTGTTCCTTTTAAAAAAGAACTTTAGACATAGAGATTTTGATCTGGTGTATTCTCTTATTTTTTTTATTTTTCAAAGATTCAGAACAGAGCATGGGATCAGACATCGATGTGCTACCGGAGAGACGATCCTGCTCATTTGAATCTCACTCCGACCTCACATCCAGCAGCTCACTCTCTCAGCCACCCCCTACCTCGTCCATGGAAGACATCCAGGTGGAGTTGCAGTGTGCTGATCTCTGGAAAAGATTCCATGACATTGGCACAGAAATGATCATCACTAAAGCTGGCAGGTAAGATGAATACCACAGGGGATGGAAAATATCCATGTTCCATTGATTTGAAAAAAATAGAAACATAGTATGGTCCTTGCATTGTCACAATTTCAATTCCCAAAGATTACAAGAATTTGAACTCGGGTATGGAGTCCTTACTACCATTTTATTAATCACTCCTTTGGTGTCTATACTGGCTTAGGGACAACATCCCTATTGCCTCATAGTCTGTTTTCAACAGGCACATATAGAACATATGGCTTCCATGGCCTCTGGTTGTGGCTGTGGAGTTACCTGTGTTGAGACAGGCTCACAGTCCTGTACACTTTCCATTCTGTTTTACAGGCCAAAGTAAAGGTCAGGTCTCACAAAGTAAAGAACATTTTGAGACAGACCAACAGAAAATATTCAAACTGAAAATCTGCTTCAAGCTAGAACTTTTCTGACTGGGATTGACAGGTGATCAGATAACTCACCAAAAGGGACGGAACTCTACAATATATGATCACTGCAGCACACACATAAGTGGAAGAGTTCTAGAATTCCATTGATTGAAGTGTGGACTTTAAATGCGTTCTAACTGGCAGAAATGGACAAGTAACTTTAATAACTTTAATAAAAGAAAAAAATTAGATAATTTATTTCTTGCAATTTATTTAAAAAAGAGTGGTGAGAAGATTACACTTGCAGGGTCTGACAATTACCGTATTTTCCGGTGTATAAGGCGACTGGGCATATAAGGCGACCCCCGACTTTTCCAGTTAAAATATAGAGTTTGGGATATACTCGCCATATAAGACTACCCCTCTTCCAACGCACACCAAATAAAAATGTAAAAAGCATCAGATTTGATTTCAATTGTCGCGCCCCAGGCAGTAAAGTTTCCAATTTCCCCTATTTGGGCAAAGTCATGGAACGTGTGGGGGCTTCGCAACTCCAGGGGTTCTTGGTAGACACTGATTATCTTGATCCGGCACAGTCTGGCTTTAGGCTGGGACATGGTACTGAAACAGCCTTGGTCGCCTTGGTAGATGATCTACGCCGGGAACTCGACAGGGGGAGTGTGTCCCTGTTGGTTCTGCTGGACCTCTCAGCGGCTTTCGATACCGTTGACCACGGTATCCTTCTGGGTCGCCTTGCAGACATGGGGCTTGGCGGTACTGCTCTGCAGTGGCTCCAATCCTTCCTGGAAGGTCGTACCCAGAAGGTGTCATTGGGTGACACCTGTTCGGCTCCACAGCCGTCGTCCTGTGGAGTCCCTCAGGGTTCAGTTCTGTCCCCGATGTTATTCAACATCTACATGAAACCGCTGGGAGAGATCATTCGGAGTTTCGGAGTAAGGTGTTATCTGTACGCAGATGACGTCCAGATCTGTCACTCCTTCCCACCTGCCACCAAGGAGGCTGTCCAGACCTTGAACCGGTGCCTGGCCGCTGTGTCGGACTGGATGAGGGCTAGCAAATTGAAACTAAATCCAGACAAGACAGAGGTCCTCCTGGTCAGTTGCAAGGCCGAACAGGGCATAGGGTTACAGCCTGTGGTGGATGGGGTTACACTCCCCCTGAAGACGCAGGTTCACAGCTTGGGAGTGATCCTGGATTCATCGCTGAGCCTGGAACCCCAGGTCTCAGCGGTGGCCGGGGGAGCTTTTGCACAGTTAAGACTCGTGCACCAGCTGCGCCCGTACCTTGGGGAGTCTGATCTGGCTACGGTCGTCCACGCTCTGGTCACATCCCGAATAGATTACTGCAACGCACTCTACGTGGGGCTGCCTTTGAAGACAGTTCGGAAATTGCAATCAGTCAGCGGGCGGCAGCCAGATTGCTAACGGGAGCTACATACAGGAGCATACCACCCCCTGTTGTGTCAGCTCCACTGGCTGCCTGTCCAATTCCGGGCTCAATTCAAAGTGCTGGTTTTGACCTTTAAAGCTCTATACGGTTCTGGCCCAGCTTACTTGTCCAAACGCATCAGCTGCTATGTCCCACCTCGTAATCTAAGATAATCCGGGGAGGCCCTGCTCTCGCTCCCGCCTACGTCTCAGATGAGGCTGGTGGGGACGAGGGATAGGGCCTTCTCGGTGGTGGCTCCCCGTCTGTGGAATGTGCTTCCTATTGATGTACGATCCACCACATCCCTCCTGGCCTTCAGGAAAAAAGTAAAATCCTGGCTGTGGGACCAGGCATTTGTACACCAGCACAAGGCAGCATTTTAGATTGGTTTTTAATGAAAGTGGGTGATTATGGCCAATGTTTTTATGGACTGAACATTGTTTTAATCCAGAGTGAATGTGTATGGTGCTAATGTAGTTGTATTTTAATGTATTTTTAATGTATTTTAATTGTTGAAGTATTTTGGGGTTTATATTGTTATTATGTGGGCATCGAATTGTGCCGTACTGTAAGCCGCTCTGAGTCCCCCCTTGGGGGTTGAGAAGAGCGGGGTAAAATCCCGAAATAAATAAATAAATAAATGACCCTCTAAATGCACTCACACAACACCAAGGGCTTGATAGACAGTTCTTTTATTGTAGTAAATAAAGCTCCAATAAATCCAGTAAAAATAAGAAGACAAAAAGATGCAAACATGCAGTTAATAATCCAGACGAGAAATTCTCTAAAAGCAAAAAACCCAAAAAACTTAGGTTCCAAGATAACAAGGTAATTCAAGCAGAGGCAAATCCAAAACAATACCAGGATTCCAAGAAAGAAAGGCAAGGCATGGAGTCAGGCAATAAGCCAAAGCTAGAATTCAAGAACAAAGTCCCATGAACAGACTAGAAAACTTTAGTCCCAATTGCAAAGCTGCCTCGAACTGAGGCCCTGAGGGCAAAACTAAGAATATATAACAGAACTAAATCTCTTTTGGTTTCTCACCCATCTTCCTTAATTGGATTCTCAGGCTACAACAGCGACCTTTAATCCCCTTGTTAAAATTCCCAACATTACCAGGTGTCTTATCAGGCGCATCCCTTTGCCTGGCAGAACTGTGCTCATGCTCCCTGTCAGCTTGCTTCTCTAAATCTGCATTGCCCAAACCATCTCCATTTTCCCCATTCGAATCACCATCACAATGCCCATCATCAGGTCCCACAATCCCAGGCTGAGGCTGAGCTCCAACATCAATATGGTAATTTTCATAAGACTGTACCTCCTTCTCTGCCTCTCAGATCTCGCACCTGCGCACTTGCACCGCTTCACTGCAGTCTCCAGGAGCGAGATCTGAGAGGCAGAGGAGGAGGTGTGGTAATAGGATACAAGGGCGGGCCAGACAGGTAAAAGAGGTGTGTTTTTCTGGGCCCAGAGCCACTCTATATCCTTTTTCCATACTCCGGGTGCCCCAGACGCCTGCAGCTTGCTCTGCCCTTCACTTACACCTTCCCGGTGAGGCGCCCTTTCACCTCACCATCGGGACCGCATTAAGTCCATGAATCCTGATGAAGGAATTTTCTTCTACTGTACTTGTACAGCGTTGCCCTTAATGCTTTCATACAGTCGCTGCATACGGCAGGGACGCGGCCACTGCCATTTTTGAGGGCTCCCCACCATATGCGGCAACCACAGATTCTCCAATCTGGATTGGAAGTTCCAGCATCCATTCTATAAGACGACTCCCAGCGTATAAGACGACTCCTAGTGTATAAATTGACTCCTGCACATAAGACGACTCCTGACTTTTAAGAACATTTTCTTGAGTTAAAAAATAGTCTTATATGCCAGAAAATATGGTAGTTTGATTTTATATTAATAAATGATATGTATTTAAAATAATTATGCAAATTGGGAAGTTTACTCTTGCCTTTGGTAAGAAGGTTGGCAATCTAGGTTTAATGTATTGTTGAAGGCTTTCATGGTTGGAGTCATTGGGTTGTTGTAGGTTTTTCATGGTGTATGTCCATGTTCTAGAAGCATTCTTTCCTGACGTTTCACCTGCATCTGTGGCAAGCATCCTCAGAGATTGTGAGGATGCTTGCTACAGATGCAGGTGAAATGTCAGGAAAGAATGCTTCTAGAACATGGACATACAGCACGAAAAACCTACAACAACCTAATCTAGGTTTAATCAGTCTCTGTGTTTAGTTTGGTAGTTATTTAGTTAGAAGAGATAGAAATAATTGCATGTGCAGTTAAGATTAAATAAGTAGATATGTAATCAATTCAATATTATCAATTTGTTTTCCTGAAGCCAGGCACCCAAATCATTTCCTGGGTCTAAGTGTTTTGTTTTGGGTTCTGTCATGTGATTCTGCTCTCCTTTTTTTCTGGCTTGATTCCTGGTAACCACCTGCAACCCCAATGGTTGAAAAGTGAATATTGTGTTTATTAATTCCCCCCTTTATACGTGTCGCTGAAGCAATCTCGATAATGTAATCTGACATAATTTTCTTTCTGTCTGACAAGTATTTTAAATTTAGAGAAAAACTTTGCCCATCTCAGCTGTTTTGGGCTCATTCTGCATAGTGTTTGGAGATTTTGATGGTTGGTGGATACTTTGAATTGGTGGGGTGCACTTTCTAAGAATATACTTGATTGACTTGTACTACAAAAGGCTGTTGTGGTTCTGGATGTTTTAAAACTGGCTCTGTATTCTTGAGGTATTTTGAGGTTCTAAATGCCTCTTGGCACTCCTTAGTCCACTGTAATTTGACACTAGGTTTGGGTTTATATGGTTTTAGGGCCCCTCTTCCTTTTTCTGTGTTTTTTTAATTAATTTTGCGAGTGACAGAGCAACTTGAGAAAAATTTGGTATGAATTGTTTATAGAAATTTGGACACCCCCCCAATAGGTATATCATCCAAATAAACCAGCATCCCTTTGTAAGGTGCACTCTTAACATTTCATTTATGAGGTTTTGGAAAATTGCTGAGGCTCTTGCCAACCCAAATGAAATTATTCAAAATTTAAATTTTCTGAGGGCACAATTTAAAGTTTTTTTATATTCATATTATTTCATCTTTACCTAATAGTAAGCGTCTTTCAGATCTCAATTAGTGAAAATCTTCTATGTTCATATGAGCCAGCATGCCTTCAATCAGTGGAGTTAGTATGTTTGGCTAGTGCTAATTGTATTCAACCCTCAATAGCCTGTAATAATGTTTGCTAAGGTAGAAATCTGGAAGAGAAGACTTAGGAGTTTTGCCAATTTGTCAGATGTTTTAGCTGTCTAACTGCTTGTTTCAAGGGAAAGTATTAATTATCTTTCAAGTAGTAATTTATTTGTTAACAAATAGCAGTATCATCCTACTCATGACATTCTTTGTCAGAATTGGAACTCTTTACAGAATCATCCTCATAAAAAGCCTTGCACACCCAGCTGTTCGTAGGTTCATAAATCATACTCTCAGCCCCCTTGTACTACTGTGAGAAAAGTTCAATCTTCCAATCACTTCTAATCCTAAGCATAAATAAAATTTTCTTGCTTTCTCCTTTTCCCAATTCCCATTTGATTGAGCCAACTAAATGGTCTCCTATGAAGCTTGAATGTCTCCATATACAGGCAATCCCCAAGTTACAAACAAGATAGGTTCCATAGGTTTGTTCTTAAGCTGAATTTGTATGCAAATCAGAACAGGTACATTTTAAGTGTAACTCCAATCATATCTATGTATTTATCTGTCTTTGGATAGCATAGGGCAGTGTTTCCCAACCTTTCTTGAGCCGCGGCACACTTTTTACATTTGCAAAATCCTGGGGCACACCACTAACCAAAATGACACAAAACGACACTCTAACACAGTCATACATATAGTTAATATGTTTCTAAATGTATTTATACACTCAGTGTGAAACCTGGGCCTGTTTCAATGAACACAACATAGATATCCTGGCAGGAATGGCAGAAAGACACAAACTTCCCACACAGAACTCCCATAACCAAGAGAAAATGCTATAAGAGTTTGATGGGCATTGACCTTGAGTTTTGGAGTTGTAGTTCACCTATATCCAGAGAGCACTGTGGACTCAAACAATGTTGGATCAGGACCAAACTTGACATGAATACCCAATAGGGCCAAATATGAACGCAGATGGAGTTCAGGGGAAATAGACCTTGACATTTGGGAGTTGTAGTTGCTGGGATTTATAGTTCCCCTACAATCAAAGAGCATTCTGAACCCCACCAATGATAGAACTGGGCCAAACTTCCCACACAGAACCCCCAGGAGGCAAGAGGAGGTCTCTACTTGGGGAAAGGGAGGCGGGCCTTCCCAATGCATGGAGAGGGAGAGACCAAGTAGACAACGGGTGAGGAGGGGTGGTGGTTGTAATTTTGTGCCTTTATCGAGGTAGGTTTCTTAGGGTTTTTATACTTCAATACACTAGACTCCCCCCCCCTCCCAGGTTCCAATTTCCCACAGCACACCTGAAGATCGCTCACGGCACACTGGTTGGGAAACACTGGCATAGGGAAGACCTAATCCCCTCCCCCTTTTGGTGGAATTTGTTTTGCTGTCTGTGCCTGGTTGGATTGCTGGGCAAGGAAGAAGCCCAGAGAGAGAGAGAGAGAGAGAGAGAGAGAGAGAGACCACACCCACATTGAGGCTTGAACACAAGAAGCAAGCAGAATTCTGGGAAATGTAGTTTAGGCCAGGGCCTTCTGAATTCTCTGCCACAGGGTTCCTTGCTTTCCCAAACTACATTCCCCAAAGTTCTGCTTACCGTCTTGTGCCTCCTCCTTCTCCCTGAAGGTTTTGGTGTTTTTTCTCTAAAAGGATTTTGAGATAAAAGGGGATTGTTGGGAGTTGAATCAACTGGCATGGAAAGTCCAAAAGGACACCAGTATGGCTTACAAATGAAGTAAAAGATGTGATTGGAAAGAAGAAAAACTCATTTAAGAAATGGAAGGCTCTTCCTACCGAGGAGAACAGAAAGGAACACAAGCTCTGGCAAACTAAATGCAAAGCAACAGTCAGGAAAGCCAAGAGAGATTTTGAGGCACACATAGCAAAGAATATTAAAAAAAACAACAAAAACTTCTTTAAGTACATCAGAAGCAGGAACCCAACTAGAAAAGCAGTTGGGCCACTCGACGACAATGGTCAGAAAGGGAAAATCAGCGAAGACAAGGAGATTGCTGAGCGGCTAAATGACTTCTTTGCCTCCGTTTTCACACAGGAGGACAGACAACATATGCCTGCAGCTGAGTCAGTTTTTTCAGGGAGGGAATTAAATGAATTAAACCAGATAGAGATAAACAAGGAAGATGTTCTCACATGCCTTACTAAACTAAATGTCAACAAATCACCAGGGCCAGATGGCATCCACCCCAGAGTTCTTAAGGAACTCAAGTGTGAAATTGCTGAAATTCTAGCCAAAATATATAACCTTTCTCTATGATCAGGCACTGTACCGAGGACTGGAGGGAGGCAAATGTAACTCCGATCTTCAAGAAAGGATCCAGGGGTGATCCAGGAAATTATAGGCCAGCTAGTCTAACCTCAGTTCCAGGCAAAGTGATGGAAACCATTATTAAAGAAAAAATTACTAAGCACATAGAAGAACAGGCATTGCTGAAGGAAAATCAACATGGTTTCTGCAAAGGCAAATCATGTCTTACTAACTTGTTAGAATTCTTTGAGGGTGTAAATAAACACATAGATAAAGGGGACCCAATTGATATTGTTTACCTTGACTTTCAAAAGGCTTTTGACAAAGTCCCTCACCAAAGGCTCCTAAATAAGCTCTTCAGCCATGGAATCAGGGGACAGGTCTTGTCCTGGATTGGAACCTGGCTAAACTGTAGGAAACAAAGGGTGGTAATAAACGGACATTTCTCTGGGTGGAAAGAGGTGAGAAGTGGCGTACCCCAAGGTTCAGTTTTGGGTCCGTTACTTTTTAATTTATTCATTAATGATCTGGATGTAGGAGTGAATTCTGAGGTAGCAAAGTTTGCAGACGACACTAAATTGTTCAGGGTAGTTAAAAATGAAACTGATTGTAAAGAGCTCCAGAAAGATCTCTCGAAATTGAGTGAATGGGCAACAAAGTGGCAAATGCATTTTAACCTAAACAAGTGTAAAGTCATGCACATCGGGGCAAAGAACCCCAACTACACCTACAAATTGATGGGGTCAAAGCTTTCGAGACAAACCAGGAAAGGGATCTTGGGGTCTTGGTGGACAGCTCAATGAAGATGTCAACCCAGTCTTTTAACAGCAGTAAAAAAGCAAATTCTATGCTAGGCATGATCAGGAAGGGAATTGAAAATAGGTCAGCAAATGTTGTACTACCTCTCTACAAATCGATGGTAAGGCCACATTTGGAGTACTGTGTACAATTCTGGTCTCCGCATCTTAAGAAGGATATAACGGAACTGGAAAAGGTACAGAAAAGGGCAACAAGAATGATCCAAGGGATGGAGCGGCTCCTTATGAAACCAGGTTGCAACGCCTTGGTCTTTTCAGCCTTGAAAGACGGCGTTTAAGAGGTGACTTGATCGAAGTGTATAAAATCATGCATGGGATAGAAAAGGTGAATAAAGAAAACTGTTTTCTTTGTCACAAAACACTAGGACTAGAGGGCACTCCCTGAAGCTCCAAGGTAAGAAAATTAGGACTAATAAAGGGAAATATTTCTTCACCCAGAGGGTCATTGGGTTATGGAACTCACTTCCAGAAGAGGTTGTGACAGCTGTCAGCCTGAACAACTTCAAGGCAGGATTAGACAGATTCATGGATACCAAGTGTATCGGTAGTTACTGAAAAGGACATTCAAGTGCCACATCGGAGTTGGTTGAGGTAGGCAGGATTCCCTGGGTACTGGTTGTGGGGGTCGGGGAGCAGGTCAGGGTTTTGCCCTCCCTTCTGCTCGAGATCCCCGTGTACAACTGGTGGGCCACTGTGTGATACAGAATGCTGGACTAGATGGGCTGAGGTCCGATTCAGCATTGCTCTTCTTATGTTCTAACCCTGTGAGATAGGCAAAGTTGAGATGCAGTAGCTCCAAAATTTACCTAGTAGGTTTCCTGTTGTTGTTATTGTTGTTATTTCAAAGGCTAGATGGACATCTGTTGGGAGTGCTTTGACTGTGCTTTTCCTGCCTGGCAGAAGGGGATTAGACTGGACGGCCTCCGGGATCTTCCAGTGAAATAGTACTGTTAAGTTTATGTTGGTTAAAATTCCCTAAAAATCAGTGGATATCTAAATCTTTCTTAAACTTGGGGGGAATTATGGCTTGGTTATGCTGTATCATTGAACATTGAAATTCAAGGAGATAGCTCTTGTAGTTTTTCAACAAAAGAAATGTTCATAAAACTTATGAAAATTCGTCAAAATAAGTGGATGAGTGAAATGTTCTGAAACTTGGGGTGTTGGTAACAGTTGTAAATATGTTCTGTCATTGTAGCAAGTTTCATCCCGATAGCTCAAAAAATGAGGAGAAAGGAGCCCCGGAAGCTACCCCACCATGTGCAATTGCATAACGAAAAAGTTACAAAAATGTCATATCATTTTAGTTACAATACAGACCCCTAACAATGTTTTAGAAATACTTTAGAAACAATCCTCACCAATTTAGTAATGAATATTGAAACTTTTTTTCATTGATCGTGCAGGCCTAATGTTTACTGCATTTCTTTCCCAATCTCCCTCCACCCCCCATCTCTTGTTCCTTTTTTCTATTTGTAGAAGAATGTTTCCTGCAATGAGAGTGAAGATTACAGGGCTGGATCCTCACCAGCAGTATTACATTGCAATGGACATTGTACCTGTGGATAACAAGAGGTATAGGTAAGGACAGCTGAAGAATAAAAAACTGTTCTGGAGTACTTCATTGAGAACAAGAGAGACCGAGAAACACATTTTGCCATTTATTGTTGTTATATGCCTTCAAACTGGCTTTGACTAACTGGTGATCCTATGAATAAGAGCCCTGTAAGTGGCCCTACTATTAACAGCCCTGTCCAGATCCTGCAAACCCAGATCCATGGCTTCCTTGACTGAGGATATCCACCTGTCATAAGGTCTTCTTTTCCTACTGCCTTGCATTTTATTGAACACGCTTTACTTTTCCAGTGATGTTGTCTCATGACATATCAGAAGTAAAGTTAAATGAAACATAGGCTGGAATTCAGTGGGTGCACTACAAAAGTGTAAAAGTAGTTGAATGACAGTTTAGAAATTTTCAAAGGCTGCGTGCGTGTAGTCTCTGGTGCAGCTAAAATTATACAAGCCCACAGACATAGCCTTTGAGATAATAGTGCCAAGCCATCTGCTTAGCAAAACCTTGGGGGGGGGGGGGGTAGTAATCAAATGAGGGATAATAGGGCTCTTCAAATAGTAATAGGGCTCTCAGCTCTTACACCTGCAAAATATGGCTGTTGTCCCATCCCACTTGGGTTGATTTGGGCTTTCCAGCAGTGGTCAGTGTGTTTCATTGCCACAGAAGGCAGATATCTTAAGAATACGTTTTTGTAATGTCCCCTTAGATAGGTATCATTGCTGTTCTCTAAAAGACGGATATCACTTTCACTAGGGTTTGTAGCTGGAATTTCACTTTTAATACACTCCAGGTCCAATTTCTTCTTCATCAAAGCTAGGCAGAGTTGAGGCCTAAAATGTGCAGTGCTTCTGAAGGAGGTCTGTTCATACCTTTAAAACTCTTCTGAACCAAAGTGACTTTAGCTTATGCTTGAAATAGAGATTGAGACTGATCCTGGGCCAGTTATCGTGACATCTGTTGAAATTCAACCCTACACAGGCCAAGTCTCAAGTCCTCAACGAGGGGCAGCTAGTTCGGCTAAGGGTTCCCGTTCCCCTATGACTTTTGTGTGACAGTTGGGAATGTATGTGATTTATTCTCTCTTCTCTGTTTCTGCTCTCATTCTGATTGGTTGTTTAAAATGAATACTTTTCTTCTGCAAGCTTTTTGAATCTGCCTTCTGCCTTCTTACACTTTAGTATGGAGAGTATGTGCTGTGTGCTTTGAGATCGCTCTCTCTGCTTGTGTGTCAGGAGAGATGTCGTGATTGGTGTTTTCCCTCTTTAAACCTTAGAAGAGATGGGCGTTAGAGTAGCTCAGACCCAGTTCTTAACTATTAAGAAATGCAGTTATTTCTTTATTATTGTAAATAACTTTTTGTGATTTTAAAGATTGGACTCTGCATCTTGCCTGCCTAAGTTCTAAATTCTTTACAGCCATGTCACATGGCACTTCACACTCTGCTCGCTAATGAGCTGATGCACAATTTTTGCATCCAGTTTGTTTTTGGATTCTCTGCTATATTTTAGGGTAGTTTTTCCATAACATAACTTCCTTCCCTGGACAGTGCGATACTATGTCCGTCGTCAACAGTAAAAAGTCTAGGCATCACTCTGGACTCTCAACTGACAATGGAGGCGCACATCTCTGTCGTCAGTAGAGTTGCTTTCTTCCATCTACGGCAGGCAAGGAAGTTGGCTCCCTACCTCTCCCACCATGACCTAGTCACAGTGGTCCAAGCCACGGTCATCTCGAGACTGGACTACTGTAATGCTCTCTACGTTGGCCTTCCTTTGTTGGTGATCCGGAAATTGAAACTGGTACAGAATGCAGCAGCCCGACTGTTGGCTGGCACTCTCATGGCCAGCCACATAACACCCATTTTACACGAGCTGCATTGGTTGCCAGTGGAAGGCCAGATCACCTTCAAGGTGTTGGTACTGACCTTTAAGGCCTTGAACGGTCTGGGGCCAGTGTACCTTAGGGACTGCCTCATCCCATACTGTCTCACTAGGCCATTATGTTCGGAGTTGTGCCAACTTTTAGAGGTTCCCAGCTTCAAAACGTACCACCTTACGGCCACAAGACGAAGGGCCTTCTCGGTGATCACCCCCACTCTGTGGAATGCACTGCCTGCCAATGTTCGTGTTCTTAAAGATCTAATGACGTTCCGGAAGGCGTGCAAAAACCTCCTGTTTCGGCAGGCCTTCAGGGTCTAAGACTGCAGTTTCTTGGCTATCCATCCCGTGCTGGATGCAACCCTGATGAATTGTGCTTTGCTGTGTATTTTATTGTGCTTTGCTGTGTTTTTATTGTGTATTACTGTGTTTTTATTGCATTTTATTGTGTAATACTGTGTTTTAAAACTGTGCTTCCACTGTTGTAAGTCGCCCCGAGCCACACCGAGAGTGGTGACTAACAAGTGTGAATAATAAATAAATAAATAATAATAATAAAAAATAACAACACCAATATTACAAATCTGTTTATTTGCCACCATCTAGTAAAATACAATATGATTGTCAGTAGTTCACTTGCCCCTCAATGAGGTTCTAGAAACCTCCTCGGTCAGACAGTTCAACTAGTTTATGAGCTTTTTGGATAACTAACTAAATGTCAATGTCCTTGCTAGATTTGCTTCTGAGGTCATACAGATACCCTGTCCAGACTGGCAAGTCTGCTTCTTCTGAGTCCCCCTGTGGGAGAAGGGTGGGGTAGAAATAAAGTAAATAAATAAATAAATAAAATTATGTACTTTATCCAGCTTCTTAGCATGTCAGTCACAACAAAATTATAGTGTCTGTGACAACTAGGCTAACAGGAGAGTTTGGGCATGAGATGATATGGGCTAATGGTTGTACTTTAACTCAATAGACTCTGCAAATGCAGCAGCCAGTATGGAAACTGAACTTTTAGGGATGAAATCGTGGATGTCCATAGTGTAAACTGAGAAGCGAAAGGCATCTGCAGGTGCAGATTGTATTAGAGGAGTCATCTGTAAGTAATGAAATATTCCCTGGTATATCTAAAAGCTTTCATCTGTGAATTAGTTGGATAGCCAATTAGTCTGCTCCATATGTTATTTTCTAGGGACAATAAATTGAAAAAGAGGGTTAATAGAGATGCAAAAATAATGAAGCAATTCCAGGTATCATCTGGTTTCCATTAAAGATAGAGCACACAGTCTCCTTTCTGCACATATAATGTGACAATTTGACAATATCTCAGGGAATATTGACGAAAGAAAGGTAAAGAAGTCACAGGAAGAGGGAGGAACATGCTTATATGTCTGTAAATGTACACATACTTTGAGTAACAAAGCTTCTTCTCTCCCATCTTTCTATCTCACAGGTATGTGTATCACAGCTCCAAGTGGATGGTAGCAGGGAATGCTGACTCTCCTGTTCCTCCAAGGGTTTATATTCACCCTGATTCACTGGCATCTGGAGACACCTGGATGCGACAAGTGGTCAGTTTTGATAAACTGAAAC
Organism: Anolis apletophallus; assembly: GCA_030556195.1. Taxonomy (NCBI): domain Eukaryota; kingdom Metazoa; phylum Chordata; class Lepidosauria; order Squamata; family Anolidae; genus Anolis; species Anolis apletophallus. Next base: position 128,804,784 of record JARBWK010000006.1, on the reverse strand, counting down.
TGACCAACAATGAGCTAGATGACCAAGGCCATGTAAGTGTGTTCCACTTCCAGTTGTCTTTCACTGTAATCCCCTCACACTCAACCTACAACACTACCTACTAAAGTGCAATCATAATACATACAATGCCACATTACCCACCCACTACCAGGGTCGCAACACTGGTACAGCTTTTATGACTCCATGGTCTGCTTAACCATCTGTTGTGACCCAATAAACTTCAAACTAGTCTTCCTTTCTTGTGCTTTGCAACAGAAGGTCAGTGAAAATATCCTTGTTAGAGGAATAAAACACCTACAAGAAGAGTCAAAGAAACTCACTGCTCAGATGGCACATATAAGCAAAACAGCTGGAGAAGCACTGCAAATTAGACATTAGAGTATTAATAGAGGGATGACAGGGAAGTATTTTGTATATGCCTATGGCTTGGAGAGGGGAAGGAGATGGATGAGATGAAACACTGTAAATTTACATTTATTGCTATACTTTTACATATATTGTACATATTGTAAAATGTATTGACTTTTAAAAAAAGAAACAGATATAACTGTCTTTTCTGGAGTGATTTTGGGAACAAGCAGATGCAACCATTTTCTCTCTGGGTTTACAAAGCACAGCTAGCTGTTTGGGATCATACCTATGATTATCTCTGGCATTACTTCGTGAACGAAGATTCTTAGGAAGGACTCATCCCACGCTTTTTACAAGCGAGTTGATGACTAAAAAGACCAATCCGAGATAGGCAAGTCCAGTTGCAGAAAGCACAGCAGAAAGTCTCCTTGGGTGATGTTGTCTCCAAGTTGCAGTTCTTTCTGTGTTGTTGTTTCTCTTCGAGACCCGTTTGGTGTGTCTTCTCGAATGAGGCTGCAGCATTATGGATAGTGTGTCTCCATGCCTCCCGATGTGAGGCCAGGGTGGACCATTGTTGGTGATCAATCTGGCCAAGCCTGAGATGTTGTTTCAGGGAGTCCTTATATCTCTTTTTTGGGGTGCCTCTCTTGCGCTGACCCATGGCGAGTTCGCCATGGTATCATCACAACTTTCCCATCTGAGAAATTGCACTTTTCTAACCTTTACATTGTCAGATCAGCTCTGCGCTACGTTTTTGGAGTCACCAATTTTAATCACTTCTACATGCTATTGTTGGTTTTGATCTCTACCCCACCAATCATTACTGATTATAATACTGGTTATAATTCTCAGTATAGTTTAAAATTATTGGTGACATTTCTTTAGTATTCACCCTCCAAATCAAAGGTTCTGAATTGTGTGTTTAGGCCTCACACAGAGAGATAAAGGTGGGATGATGATGATAACAATCCAATTTTCTCTTTCCTTTCTCTTTATTTTAAAGATAATCCTGCACTCAATGCACAAGTACCAACCACGGGTCCATGTTATACGCAAAGATTTTAGCAGTGACTTGTCTCCCACCAAGCCAATCCCCACAGGGGATGGAGTGAAAGCCTTCAGCTTCCCAGAGACAGTCTTCACTACAGTCACTGCATATCAAAATCAACAGGTAATGATCAAAACAACTTTCAAACCATGTACTAGTTGGGTTGTTGTGTGTTTTCCAGGCTGTATGGCCATGTTCCAGAAGTATTCTCTCCTGATGTTTCGCCCACATCTATGGCAGGCATCCTCAGAGGTTGTGAGGTCTGTTGGAAACTAGGAAAATGGGGTTTATATAACTATGGAATGTCCAGGGTGTGAGAAAGAACTCTTGTCTGTTGGAGGCAAGTGTGAATGTTGCAATTGGCCACCTTGATTAGCATTTAATGGTCTTGCATTAAGCTCTATCCCCCCCCCAGGCAAACTCTGGCCACCAGGGGGAGCTGGCGCACTCCTCATCTCTCAGCGTTCCCAGTATCCCTTGTTGTTCCTTCCGCATTCCTGGAGTTCTTTAATGGCCTCATATTTCAGTCAAAATTTGCCTCCCCACTTAATGTAACAACCTCTGGCATCAAAATATCTATTAATGCATTTAAGTAAAGAAAAATAAATGATAAAAATGAATTTATGATTTCTGAATTAGGGAAGAAAAAATCCACAGTAAATCCATTGTAATATGTTAATAAAATAGTATTCTTAACTATGTGTCAGCAGAGCAAATGAAATGAAACACAAATTAGTATGAAAGACAAAGACAGGTGCTATAACCTAATTTATATGGGTGGTGGCAGACACTGTGAACTTTCATCAAAGTCTAGTAACTGCCATTAATCAAAAGCATAATGAAATCTGCAACACAAGCAATTGAATTTATGACTGTTAATTATGAAGATCCAAGTTTTAAGGAAAAATTCTGGATGAAATAAATACTTCATGTCAAAATAGTTCAATATTTATTGTCGAAGGCTTTCATGGCTGGAATCACTGGGTTGTTGTATGTTTTTCAGGCTGTATGGCCATGTTCTAGAAGTATACTTCCAGAACATGGGCATACAGCCCAAAAAACCTACAACAACCCAGTTCAATATTGTTTTAAGCAGGGGTGCTCACACTTTTCCAGCATGTGAGCTACTTATAAAACAACCAAGGTCCAAAGATCTACCTACCCACTACTCAGAGAGCCATAAAAGCAAAATATTAGGAAATTTATTTCAGTGAGAGCCATATAATACATTTTAAGACTGAATTCAACTAAATGTGAGTATAATAAGCCCCTGAGCATTCCTTACAAATGGCATGGGAGTCATACACACTGTGCCTGCAATCTACCTGGGATCTACCAGGATGCCCTTTGAGATCTACCAGTAGATCACGATCTACCTAATGAGCACCCCTGGTTTTAAGTATTCTTAATAACATATTTTAGCATTAAAAGAATAATACTTTTTGCAGCCTTGTGACTTTAAAATCATGTTCTCTCACAATATTTATATTTAGGAAATCAAGAAAGTAACAACTTTTCATATATTAAGAGAAGATGTAACCTCCAAAACAATCAGAAGATGATAAAAACAACATATGCACTTTGCTCATTCTTTATAAGTGCTATTACATGAATTCTGTACTACAGTCATCCCTCCGCGTTCACTGTGAACCTCCTCATAAGTGGGAAAATCGCAAATTAAAAATGTATTTTTAAAAAACTTGACAGAACACCACTCTAGGAATCTCTAGTGCAGTGGTTCTCAACCTGTGGGTCCCCAGATGTTTTGGCTTCCCATTCCCAGAAATCCTAACAGCTGGTAAACTGGCTGGTATTTCTGGGAGTTGGAGGCCAAAACACCTGGGGACCTACATGTTGAGAACCACTACTCTAGTGCAAGCAGACCATAGAGTCACGCAGGAGGCCCTAGAGTTTTGTAGACAGAATATATTAATAAAATCTGCAAAAAAATTAAATCCACAAAAGTCAAACCTGCAAATGTGAGAGCTGATAGTAATACATGTATCTAATAGGGAGAGGATAAAAAGTCCCAGGACAAATGAACAGAAGTGATCACATACCAGTAAAAGAAGACAGTTATAGAGTAATAAAAGCTTGAATACAACAATCACATTAGAATTTAATCCAATCTGCATTCTATTGCAGATCACAAGGCTAAAAATTGACCGGAATCCATTTGCAAAAGGATTCAGGGATTCTGGAAGAAACAGGTAAGATCTTAATCTTCCCTTGCTTGCTTTATGTTAATCTTTGATGTTGCATTCATTTCCAGCAAGTTCCTTGCACAATGTCTACTCAAATAAAAAAATTAACACTTAGATACTGTATCTAACACTTCGATGCTACACATGAATTTTCATATTTATTTTCAAAATGCATGTTGTCCTTTTCCAATGATTATTATGGTGGCTTATGAACAACTGGTAGTACAACATCAAGAATGGAACTCAAGAACGGAAAACAGAATGTTGTTGGACAGGAAAAGAGATTTAAAGATGGGCTCAAAGCCAACCTTAAAAACTCTGGCATAGACACTGAGAACTGGGAAGCCCTGGCCCTTGAGTGCTCCAGTTGGAAGTTGGCTGTGACCAGCAATGCTGCAGAATTTGAAGAGGCATGAATGGAGGGTGAAAGAGAGGAACGTGCCAAGAGGAAGGCATGTCAAGCCAACCCCGACTGGCAGGCATGTAGCCGGGGGGGGGGGGGCTAAGGGGGCTTCAGCCCCCCAAATTCTCAGGGTGGTCCGCGAAAAGGCCTTACTGGTACATTATTTAAACTGTTATGTTTATTCATATCATGATCTGATCACCATGCTCATTATATTCCACATTAATGGGGTTATTGGGATAACAATACAAAAGATTTGCTAGGGTAGACCCTCTTCCACCCAGTCTCAGCCCCCCCTCCAAACCAAACTCAGCCCCCTCCGAAACAAAATCCTGGCTACGGCCCTGCCGACTGGGACCGCCTTCCACCTGGAAACCAATGCCCTCACTGTTGGAGAAAATGCAGGTCAAGACTAGGGCTCCACAGTCACCTACAAACCCACCAGTACAAGGATCTTGGAAGACTATCCTACTCAGACAACGAGGGATCGCCTAAGTAAGTAAGGAGTATAACATCAACAACTCAAAATGCAACACTCAACATCAACCTTATAAATTAGTGGGGCATCCCACTGCTGCCTTCAGTACTGTCTAGAAGCTTTAAAAAATGAAGACAAGAAGTTTCTGGATGGATTTTGCAATTGCAAGAATTTTACTTCCTCTGAGAAAAATGGGCAAGGACCAAGGATGTTGCTTGTGATAATGTGGTACTCATGGTTGTGGCACTGTGGGTACTGCTGTGTGAGGAGAATGGCACAGTGGAACAAGATGTTTACAGGGCCTGGTGCAGCTAAACACCAGGCAAGGAGTGTTTGAAATGGGTGGTTGGTTAACATTAAGAAGAGCAGGAAACTGCTATAGCACAGTGGCTGGACCTCAATGCAGTTTTCTGCTAATGTTAAGACAGAAAAACTACAGGAGAGATTTAAAACACATCGAGTAAGAAGATTTGGGCCTTCTTAATGAAATTTATGCCAAGATTTTATTGCAGGGGTCAGTTAACTCTTTCAGGGCCCATCTACACAGGTCTGAAAACCAGGAAGAAAGTGGGATAAAAGCAGGGATGGCTACAAAATGCATATCCATAATGTACGCTGGATTGCAAAACTGCATGGAAAATATGTGATAAAAATGTTTGAATAAAATCCAATATCGGGTGAAAAATGTGCAAAACTGGAGGCACCAGGAGTGAGGGTGAGAAAAGACAATGACTGAAAATCTGATTGTGCACACTTTGTTTGCATCATCACTGCAACGTTTGTGAAATGCTTATGCGGTACAGTGCATCTCAGAGAATCATTAAGAAGAAAAATTAAGGAAAATGTCTGGTGGATGTGTCTCTTGGCTTTTCTTCACGAACAAAGATTCAGGAAGGACTCATCCCACGCTTTCTACAAGTGTGTTGAGAAGTTGGATGTGTCCTTCAAGCCTGTGCAATGGATTTTTCTGGTGGAGCGCAGCATGCACAGAACTGGCCTCACCCTTTAAACCAAAGGTTTGTCTGCTGGGGCCTAGCAAGCTGGGACGGTGGCAGCGAGGTCCTCAGGTTGTAGGTTTGATTAGAGTTACCTTCTCTTAGATGGTTGACCTTACAGGGTTAGATGAGCACCATCTGCCCGGGTTTGAATTTAGAGTTTTCCTTCTCCTATGATGGTTGCCAAAAGGCTAGAGAGCCCATCCTGCCCATTGATGCTCTTTGTCAGGCCCTTCAGTTGTGAGCTGTCTGGCATGAGAGACCCTACTGGTGACTATTATGCCACCGCCAGCATAGCTCACAATTTCATTAGGGTACGCAAGCCTCTCCCCCACGACAAGGGGCGCCAATGGAGAGGTACCACCATGGCTTTTGTGTTTCTGTTCAATCCACATGAAGGAGAAATATTTTCCAACTACAACCATGATTGGGATGTACTAATTATAATAATTGGGGAAGGATTTGTTTATTGTAGGTTTTAGAAATTAGCATGATACTAAAAGTAGAGGGGTAATTTTATAAACAGAATTTAAAGGGAACAGATTAAATAGAGATAAAAATCAGCATACAGTGAGTGAGAGAAATCATAGACCGGTCTATGTTTATTAGTATTGTTCTTCTTATCTAGGCATCTGTACTTGTCTGTTTCATTTTTGTATTTGTGTTTAGTTATCTTTAGTAGGCCTCTAGTTGTAGGATAGTAGTAGTAGTTAGAATTTAGATAAGTAGTTGTTTAAAAATATCAAAACTTGTAATTTGTGTAAACATTCTTTTGTGGGGGTTTGTCATTAAATAAAAAACTATAAATGGAATAGGAGTATAGCTGAAAAGGATCTCAGCTAGCAAGGCCGATACATTTAATCTATATCAACGGTTCCCAATGTGTGGTCCGTGGACAACCAGTGGCCTGTAAGAACTAAAATATGGTCTGTGGCCTCACTATTATTACACCATTGCAACGAGAGCGACTGATCTCATGAAAGCCTCTTATAGTGCCTCGAATTATTAAATATGGTTTTATGTGGGTGAGGAAATGCCAACTACTGGGTGGCATACATTCTGTATCAGAAACTAGAGCTGATGTGGTCTATCCAGTGCAATTTTCTAAATCAGCACCCCAAAAAACCAAACCAAATCTAAAGTTGACCAAAACTGATTTGTAACTCTTTTGGTGCTAATGTTGGAGTGTGGTCCCTGGTCAAAGTGGTCCCTGGCCAAAAAAAAAAATTGGAACCACTGATCTATATCATTGAATGGAATCACACCTTTTTTGCTGCTGAATACCAGTATTTCCTTCAAAAAGCTATATTTTCTTCCAGAGCTGTAAACTTGCCCAGGGAATGTAGAAACTGTAACTTAAAAGACAATGGGTAAAATTTACAGTTCTAGTTCTGTTTTAAAATGTCAGCCATGGGAAGGAGACTAAACTTATTAGCTACAAACATTCAAAGGCAGACACAAATGTGTGTCTTACAAAACAATTGGACAGAAAAGCAATGGCTCTTAACAGTACCCCAACAAGAATTAGAAACTTGCTTTTCTTAAAAATATTGATAGCTTGGAATCTGGGGCAGATGGTGTTTCAAATATGCACCCAGTTTCATGACTAGAGTTCAGGTAAATCATGGGCAACTGATGGTGCAGCAGATCTAAACAATGGTTTCAGGGAAGGCATGTAGCTTATTATTAGAGAATATTATTTCTCCTTCACAAGTTCCAAGGATCCATTCTAGAGTAGGCTACCTCCAGTGTTTATTCTTGCTGCCTTCTTCTTCTTCTTCTTCTTCTTCTTTTTCTGTGCCTTCACGTCTAATACCACCTGTTAATGTCTTAGCTTACAGTTTCAGAGTACACTCCCTGCCATGCCTTTTAAGTAAAATGAGCACATATGGCAGGCATGTGTGCATGTGTGTACAATTTATAAGATAAATTTAAATTTCTTCCCGAAGACTTTGTGGGTTGAAGGTGTTTCTGCTATGGCAGCTGTGTGAAAGTGCTCTTTGGCAATTATGTGTTTTAAAATATTCTTTCTTTCTTTCTTATCAATACTCAAATTTCTAAATTCTGGTTAAAAAAACTGGGCAGAAACAATGGAAAACTGGCTTCATTGGCCTACTGCCATCCTTCATAGTTGCATCTACCAAGATGCAACTATGAAGGATGGCAGTAGGCCAATGAAGCCTCACATAGGTGCCTTTCTCTCAGCTGTAGATGTACTTGGTAAAATTGTGTTTGGATTCAAATTATAAGAGACTCTATTCAAACACTTGAAGAACATTTTTGATTGTCGGAGCTGCCTGTGAGTGAAATGGAGGATGAGTGGACTCTTCTTTAGAGGTTTTTAAGCAGATGTTGGGTGGCTATCTTTTGGGAGTAAGTTCTAGTTTTAGTTCTATTATCCCTGCATGTAGAGGGTTGGACTGAATGGCCCTTGTGTTCCCTTCTAACTTGATGATTGTAGTAACTGCATCTGAAGAATTATCCTACGTAACTTACAACTTCAGATCTCACATTGTCACAAATGGAGATATCTGTAAATGAGGGAATAGGCAATTGGAAAGAATGAAGTTGTGGAGAGGTCTATATAAGTGGACCCAGTAAAGGCACAGCAATGTTGACAGGTGACAGAGGAAGCTGGATACTGTGAGTCTGCTAGAGACAGGCTAGGATTGTGCTTAAGGAAAACCGTGAAATCTTGTTGTTTTAGTAATGCTTATCTGCCGATTTGGTTTTAATGTATTTTATCTATATGTATTTATCAATATGTATTTTAACTCTGTATTGTTGTATTATTTTTTAAATTTATATCAATTGCATTGAATCCTTGCTGTAAGGCCGGTCTGAGTCCCTCTTCGGAGGTGAGAAGGTCGGGATATAAAAGTTTTAAATAAATAAATAAATCAGCAAATAGCGTGCATAGTAGTAAAAAAACTTAGTAGAAAAATGATGACTGTGAGATGTTGAGATGATTCATACATCTGCAAGCCAAAGAGACATAATTTGAGACATAACCCCTCTCCTCCATACATCTGTCATAGTATGCTTGAAAAAGGAGGGTGAACTATAAAATAATTTGGATCATCTTGTGTATGTTGATGTCATATATCATGTCCTGTGGCTGTGTGGGAAAGACTGTTTTGCAGACCTGTAACCCTACTATATGTGTAGGCACTCTCCAACTTACAAAAATTCGACTTAGAAATAGTTATTGTTTGTTTTTAAAATTTATGAATAGCCCCATTAGAAAACACAGAATTGTACAATGGGATATTTTATAAAATTGTATAGACGATGGGCTGCAACATCCCTCTCTCTTTAATCCGCTCCATACAGGGCATGGTTTCCAGAGCTTTGATCATTTTAGTTGCCCTCCTCTGGACACATCCCAGCTTGTCAATATCCCTCTTGAATCGTGGAGTCCAGAAGTGGACACAGTATTCCAGCTGAGGTCTGGCCAAAGCTGAATAAAGGGGCACCATTACTTCCCTTGATCTATACTCCTTTCAATCTAGCCTAAAATCCAATTGTCTTTTTAAGCTGCTACATCACATTGTTGGCTTCAAGATCCTTTTCATATGTATTGTTGTTGAGCCAGGTGTCACCCGTCCTGTAAGTGTGCATTTCATTTTTTTCTGCCAAAGTGTAGTATCCTACATTTCTCCTTGTTGAAATTCATGTTGTTAATTTTGACCCATCTGTTAAAGTCATTTTGAATTCATATCCTTTCTTCTGGAGTATTAACTAACGATACCTCCTAATTTGGAGCCATCTGGAAATGTGATAAGCATGCCCTCTATACCAAATCATTAATAAATACATTGAAGTGCCCTAGGCCTAGACCAGTACCCTGTGCCATTTCTTTCCAGAATGAAGGGGAACTATTAGTGAGCACCCGATGGATTCAATCAGTTAACCAATTACAGATCCACCTAACTGTAGTATTGTCTATCCCAGGGGTGGGCAATTATTTTTTCCAAGGGGCCACACGAGAGCCAAAAAATATTATGGAGGGCCGCACCTAAAGGCGGAACTACATTCTAATCAACATAATTTATTTATTTATTTACTATATTTACTATATATTACACATCATTAATATTAACATATTAATATATCAAGAAATATGCATATATTATTAGTATTAATATAATTATTATATTATATATATAGACATAATATATTTAAATTATAATATAATATAACATTATATTATATTATTTATTATATTATTATATTATTATAATAAAACTATTATAAAATAATAATAAAAACCACTAAAATAAAATTAAATTCAAGAAGACAAGGTGCGAACCAAGATAGAATGGCCCAGTGGACCCAGTCCAGAGGATGGCAAAGCTGACCCAGCTGCTGCCACAGCAGAGGAGAGCAGAGCAGCAGGTGACCGGAGGCTGCAGGCCTCCCAGCCATTCCCCATTCCCCAGCTGATCGCCCTGCTATGGAGTGCCTGCCATCCCTGGAGGCAATCCAGGCCTGCAGGGGGAGCAGTCGGTGATCTGAGGCAGTTGATCAAGTCTTCCGGGTCACCAGGGCGATCAGCCACCGCAGGTCGGTGACTGCTCCTGCTGCAGGCCCGGATCGCCTCCAGGGATGGCAGGCACTCCAAAGCTGCTGCTCTTTCGGCCTGTCTGCCGAAACAGGCTCCACAGAGCCCGCGATGGGATGGCGGCTGCGGCACCCCTTCCTCTTGGCCCCGCCCCTGACGCCCTTCTCCCCGCGCCGGACAGAATCGGCTGCCGGGCCGCATCTGGCCCAAAGGCCGTAGGTTGCCCACCCCTGCTCTATCCCATACTTTACTAGGTTGCTTCCAAGAGGATCATGGGGGACTTTGTCAAATGCCTTACTGAAATCAAGATATGCTATATCCATAGCATTTCCTGCATCTCAAAGGTTGTAACACTATTTTTTAAAAAGATAAGATGAGTCTGGCATGACTTGTTTTTGAGAAATCCATCTTTACTTTTAGTGACCACAGTATTGTTTTCTAAGAGTTGAAGCCTGGGTGGATCTGTGACTGAAGGGAGCTCCAGCTGACTACATATGACACTATGGGAGTTACTACCAGTCAGTCCTGGGATTCATAGGAGTTTCAGCCGAATCAGGTCTTGAGCTGATGTGAGGAGCAGCCCATCATCTGTACAGTTTTATAAAAGTTCCCATTATACAGTTATGCATTTTCTAATGGATCATTCATAAAATTGAAAAACAAACAGTGACCGTATCTCATAACCATGCTTACAAAATTCCCAACCGAAGCTAGCAAGAAATAAAGTAAAAATGAGGTTATCCAACCTTCCCTGATTACAACAATATTTCAGCTTCATGGTACATAATTCATTATGTCAGGCTGAACCCTGACTTCGGTTTACAGTTCTGCTGTGGGCCTTGGTGTGACCTCTGGTGTGCAGTTTTCTTCCTCTCTTTCTGCATGTGCTATTTAATTTATAGGTCTTTCTCCCAGGAATAATCCAGTTCAGCTTCATTACATCTCAGACAGATTCATTTCTGCACGGCTTGGGAAAATCTGCTTTCTGATCAAAGAAACACTGCAGAATTTATCACTAAACTCTTAATCACAAAAGACTGAATGATTTAGGAGAATGACAAGGAGAAAAATTGGAATCTATTGTATTATTGAATATTTGGATTATAAAAATGCAACTTTGCATAATACATGAATCAATGTAGTCAAGTTGTTGCTGAGGAACAAACAAAGGGCACGTAAGCTCATTTATTTTGGGAGATATATCCATTGACTTATATTTTACTCTCTCTCCTCCCCATTTCCCCCCCATTCCACAGAACTGGGCTGGAGGCCATTATGGAAACATATGCATTCTGGAGGCCCCCAGTGCGCACGCTCACCTTTGAAGATTTCACAACCATGCAGAAACAGCAAGGTGAGCCGTTTTATAATGGGCACCATAAAGTTCACACTGGAAGAACAACACAGCTTTATAATGGGTTTGTGGTGCCCTGCCAAATTCCTCATAGAAAAGTACTATTGGGCTGCCTCTCCTACAGGAAGATAGGGCTGCCATTCAGTAGCAGCACGGGTGCTTTGCTTGCAGAAGGTTATATTGTTAAGAAGGATTTCTGGTTACCAGGCTTCCTCGTCCTGAAAATGTAGAGCTAGTCAGAAGATACCACTCACAAGGTACTGAACTAACTCAGCAAAAGGTGGTTTCAGATGTTCTTTTGTGGAGCAATAAACAATAACCCAATGATAAAAAGACACCTGCTTAAATTAACCTATTCACTCAATGTATTGGTAGTATGGAGAACATAGTATGTTTTTAGCTAATAGCTAAGTAATCAACTGTTTTAAATGGCTGACTTGCCACTTCCTCTCATCAGGTTTCATCTCTGGTTTACTGACAACTGAGATGATGTTGCTTGTTTGTATGTTTTCTGCTTCTGCGCTGCCTCCCTGCTGATTTTGGCAGTTTACTCTCACTACCAAGGAACATGGAGCACTGTCAAATGATTCCTGCCCTCAGCAAAAGGCAAATATGAAATCGTTTTCCCAGAAATATTGACAGAATTTCCACTGCATACATCACGGTATCCCTTGGTGATTTCCATTTTGTCGTAGAAAGAGTGGTGGCCTCAGTGACCACCAGGAAATGCTGGGAAATAATCAGGTATACCCTGTCCTTTGGAGAATGATCAAGAAATAATGCAGGGAGGAATGGCTCGTGTTACTGCCTTCTCTTGCTTTTTTACATAATATACCTGCATCCATTCCACCACAGCTTAAATAGTGTGGTGGAAGAATTTGCTGGGGGGAAAGACATTATTACATTCCCATTGAGTCTATAGAATAGACACTGGGATGATCTAGGACAGCATTTTTCAACCTGTGGGTTCATTCACAGGAGTCGCCAAAGGCCATCAGAAAACATATATTTCTGATGGTCTTAGGAACCCTTTGGCAGAGAAGTCTGAAGATCTCCTTGCTTGTCTTTCTCTTCCTTTTTGGAAACAGATGGCGAATCCTCCCACCAAAAGCCCTCCTCCACTGTGATTGGCCAGTCTCTCAGCTATTGGGAGGGCTGTTTCTGAGACTCCAAGTGGGGAGAGGAGAGCAGGCATGCTTGGCGCATGGCAGTGTAGCAAGCGTTGTGTGGACGAGAGAGAGCGTGTGAGGTGGGAGGGAGGCTTGTTCCAACAAGTCCCTTCAAGGCATGGGGGTTTTGTGAGGGAAGTTTTGCCTAATTTTATCATTGATGGGCTTCAGAATTCTCTTTGATTGTAGGTGAACTATAAATCTCGGAAGAAAGTATCAGAATGTTGAATTTAGAAAGTATTTTGTATTGAATAATTACTCCGAAGGAGTTTCAGGCAAATTAAATATATCAACCCAAGTCGGGTGCCAAAACTTAACAATAATTCAATCCCACAATTGAAGTAGCTCACATAGGAATCAATGTCAAATAAGTAAGTTCACCAATTAATAGGTGGGATGAGAGGACGGAGTAACGCCGCAGTAGAAATGGTGTTGCACCCCAATGGGTATTTGTAATCCCACCCCGATGGGTGTTTGTAATCCAGTAAGGGAGTGGAATGCAGACCTGCCGGCAAGCACAATCTTAGGCTCAGTGGCATCCCCACATTCGAGAAATGGTTATGCGGACGGTGTCTGCGAAGTCTTCTGGCCGATGAGGACACAAATGTACAGGGGTCCCACCTCGTTTTGACCCCCCCCCGGGTCTTTTTCAAGGCCAAAGTAACGATCCCCACATAGCGCATCACAAGGCAGGCGGCGGAAATCTAGTATAGATATAAAGACGCTTATAGTATATATTTACATTACATATATGTAGTAAGCATTCAAATAAAATAACCACTATTATTTATACAACACAAATGAAAATGGAAGCACAAAGGTACTACATGCACATGAAAATTACCTTGGAGAAAGGTTCTCCGGTGTATTCCACCTCAATAGGTGGGGCAAATGCACAAACACAGGTAATGGAGGGAGGATTTAGTAGGTAAGGGAAATCTACAGGTGGGGTGATTAAAGGAGAAGGTTGTTGGATTAAAGGAGAAGGTTGTTAATGGGAATCTTTTCATTCAGGCCCCACAGTTACTCGGTTTTTAAAAGGACCGTCCATTTACTTTCTGCCCTCAATAGTGTCTTTTGGGCATCCCCGTGGGGTGGGACCCTGACGATTTCCAAGCCACAGAACTGAAGGTCATTCGGGCTGTGTTGATATGTCTTGTAGTGCATGTATAGCGGAGAATCCTCCGAGTGCTGGCGGATTCTCGAATGATGTTCCGAGACCCTCGTTCGGAGGCTCCTCCCCGTTTGGCCCGTTCTGTTATATTGTACCGAACTATAAATCTCAGCAACTACAACTCCCAAATGTCAAGGTCTATTTTCCTCAAACTCCACCAATGTTTACATTTGAGCATATAGAGTATTCATGCCAAGTTTGGCCCACATCTATCATTGTTTGAGTCCACAGTTCTCTGTGGATGTAGGTGAACTACAACTCCAAAACCCTTCTAGTATTTTCCGTTGGTCATGGGAGCTGTGTGTGGCAAGTTTGGTTCAATTCAATTGTTGGTGGAGCAGAATGCTCTTTGATAGTAGGTTAACTATAAATCCCAGCAACTACAACTCCAAAATAACAAAATCAATCCCCACCCCCACCCCACCAGTATTCAAATTTGGGCGTATTGGGTATTTGTGCCAAATTTGGTCCAGTGAATGAAAATACATCCTGCATATCAGATATTTACATTACGATTCACAACAGTAGCAAAATTACAGTTATGAAGTAGCAATGAAATGATTTTATGGTTGGGGGTGTCACCACAACATGAGGAACTGTATTAAGGGGTTGTGGATTTAGGAAGGTTGAGAACCACAGATCTTGGAGAACTTGAGGCAGCCCCACTGCAGAGTAATGCGGTGTGATGACACTAGCTGACCAGAATGCCATCTTCTGCTTACTCACAAATAAGATGTTAGACAAGAAAGACCAGACTGGACTTCCCGCAGCCACAAGATCAAAGGAACACTTCTTATTGCTATTACTCTTGGTTCATAAACATGGGAAAGCAGCTGTAAAGGTGGCATAATGCTAATTAATTCTCCACGATGTATACAACATTGTTGTACATATGTTGCACATGTGTAAAGGGGGCATTATTTTTGACAGCAAGTTGGAGGATAGCCAGAATTGTCTTTGCCACTTGGCAAGAATATTTCTTACACAAGATGTAGCAATTGCCAGCTTTCTTCTCCTTTGCTCTACTACAGGAGTAACTAGCTTTAACAGGCAAAATATATGGCTGATTTTATTAAATGGTGCCAACTTATGTTAGATCTTGCCAGTTTCAGATGGGTGAAAAATGCCCCCAACCCCAATTGAGTCATTCTTGAAACATGATTCATTCACCACTGATGCCACGCTGTAACCAAGTTGGGTTTCCTATTGTGCATTAGGATGCCTGCCTAGGTAAATCTCAGTAGATATGTCTTAGCACTGAAGTATCATCAGCCTACTATGCCATATTTTTCAGGCTTGCCTAGCTTAATTTATTTATTTACATCATTTATATTTTGCTCTTCTCACCCCGCAGGGGACTCAGGGCGGATCACAATGCACATATACAGGCAAACATTCAATGCCATTTGACATACAACATGTAAGACAGACACAGAGGCAATTTAACATTCCAGCTTTTCTGGCCACCAGGAGGAGCTGTTGCATTCTTTCACCCCTTTTGTGTGTATTTCATGGATATTTTATGGCCTCGTAAATCAGTTAAATTAAGCCTCCCCACTCAAGTGGTACCTAAATTTCCTACTTGACAGGTGCAACTGTCTTTCGGGTTGCAAAGGTCGACAACGAGCTACACAATTGGTCGAGCACTCACCCCGACCCGGGCAGGCCTCAAACCCATAACCTTCTGGTCAGTAAAGATCTTATGCAGCTGACACCCAACCAGCTGCGCCACATTCCTGATGTGCACCATGTTCACGGCCACTCAATAAACAAATAGTCCAAATATTCTGATAGGCAGCCCTAAACTGTAATCTCATTGGTTTATTAGTAGTGATCTCATCACAAAGGGCTAAATTTAGAGGCATACGCCAATTTAGCCCAGGTCATCCATGGAACTCACCAGCTCCCATCAAACAATGCTGTCGGGGCTTCATGTATGATGTGGGGCAGAGCCGGCACATGCCACTTCTGTGGCAACACAGGAGGCTTCCCATGTTGCCATAGGAAGCCATGGGAGCCATGCTTTCCTCCATGGAATCGCCAAATTCTGGAGCCGGGCAAGGCGGGGCTTGGGGTGCCAGGTTCCCTACGCCCCCCAATGATGAGGGATGATTCTGGTCGCCATGTGATGAGGGAGTTAGTCTGGCAGTGGGTATAACTCACTGTGTGAAATAGGTTTCAATGTGTCCTTTATTTATTTATTTATTTATTTATTTATTTATTTATTTATTTACAGTATTTCTATCCCGCCTTTCTCAGCCCTAGGGCGACTCAAGGAGGGTTTTTGCATCTGTGTGAATACTTTTGGATTGAGATTACTGTGGCATTCTATGTACTAGATGAACTATTAGCCTTGTATTCATATTTACACCGTTAACCCTGTTGGTTATCAGATAACACACTCATAGCAACTACAACAACTGCTGACATAGTCAAGTAATCTAAGGAAAGGAAAATATTTCATGTATTTTTAGCTTCTTTAAATGAAGTGTGGCAGCTGAATAACCAGGAAGCAAGCCAATGCCATGTGACTGTTCAGATCCCTTCAGGCATCTGCCAACTGTTGCTTTGGCTATTCAGTCAGGTTGGCATCAACTTTAGTTTGCCCCATTTCAGAACTCACTTGTGAAATCATGAATGTGGCATAATTTAACCAGGGCTGCCAGATCTCAGGACTTAATGCTAAGCCTACATGGTTCAGATCAATTTTAATTCCCATTCAGCAACAACTGGAAGTCCACAGTTTCAGCTGGATGACAAATGGTCAGGGAGCGGGTATTCAACAAGTTCAGTGAAACTGCAGAAGTCTCATTACTACATTACCAAGCAAAATCTCAGTTCCTTCTTGGGTAACATCTGGGGAATAGCACACACAGATACTTTCTTTACTTACTTTCTTGGAAACTCCCCAGGGATTGGCACTTAATGGCTTGAGGCCCAATCCCAGTTGCTAGATCAACACTTCGATCAACACTGCTCTAGTGTAAGGATAGGTTTGTGGACTGTAATAATCAACTTTTACCCACCCCAAGGTGTTTGCAAATTTGAAAGTATTCCTTCTATTCCGCCATCTAGGAAATAAAGGACACAATCTGCTTGAGCAAACTAGGTGTTTGTAGTTATACTGTACTTTTTATATTTTATTATAGTATATTAGTGAGGGAGGGAGAACATATTTTTGAGGACAGATGACTCCTATTTAGGAAAGAGAGAAGGAAAGAGAGAAGGAAAAAGGCTTGTACTTGACAACACAGATCAAGGTTGGCTGTTTTAAAAATTATATACAGTATATATAGAGGTTTCTCTCTTCATCCACCCTCCAAAATCCATACAAGAACAGTTGATACCTTTGTGTATTAATTAACAACTTACTTCTTTAATATGAATGTGTTCTAGAAATTGGTGGAACAACATTTAAATAGTGTTTCAATCTTAGGAAGTAAGATTACTTTTCATTATTATTCCCCTATTCCGGACTACGACTCCCAGCAGCCTGGATGGCGGCGTACCTTGGCTGTGTCCGCTGAGGCATTCTGGGAGTCGGGGAACTACAA
This sequence comes from Anolis apletophallus, assembly GCA_030556195.1. Lineage (NCBI taxonomy): Eukaryota > Metazoa > Chordata > Lepidosauria > Squamata > Anolidae > Anolis > Anolis apletophallus. Next base: position 128,787,490 of record JARBWK010000006.1, on the reverse strand, counting down.
CTCCCAGAATGCCTCAGCGGCCGGTCTCTATGGCAATGTGGCCTGCCACTACTCCTCCCTTTCTCCTCAGGCCACGCCACTAAGGGACTTGGATTTTATTCCTTTATTATTATTTTTTAAATTTTATACCCGGTGTATAAAACAACACTTGACTTTTCATAAGATTTTCCAGGGTTAAAAAGTTGTCTTATATGCCAGAAAATCTGGTAGTCCATAACAGAATAATTATTGTTTTGTACTCTGATAAGGCTATTTAAAAATTCCTTAATTAAAAGTGGAATACGTAGACACTTAAAGCAGATTAGTTTATGTTATCATACTGAGCTTCTGATTAATTTTGCTTAAAATGGTTTTAGTATACCAAAGAGTTTCTAAATTGACAGTCGATGGACAAACATTGATACAAGTTTCTTCATTCAAATTATTTAGGAAAAATGCTCCATCAGTAAGGTAGCTGATCTTTACAAAATCACATTTTGTGTTTTAATAATAATAATAATAATATAATCATAAATTGTATTTCTTACCCAACATTATGAAAATATATAAAACATAAGACTATTAAAATACAAATATTAAAAAATACAGAACAAAGATTTTAAGCACCAATACCAATAAATACATTTAAAATCCATAGTTTAAAATTGATCTGAACCATGTAGGCTTCAAAGGCAATGACCAACACTGTACTTTGCCAGTAAACAAATTGGTAACCAGTGGAATGGTTTTAGTATAAGTGTAATATAATCATTCCTCAATGTACCCTCTAGAGAGGGGCATAAGATTATAAATTGACCCTAAGAACTCCTGATCATCACATCTATCGGGGTTTACATTTGGCGAGACAGATCCAGAATCACTCCCAAGCTGCTAACACAGCCTTTCAAGGGAAGTGTAACTCCATGAACCTCAGGTTAGAATCCATTAATAGTAAGCACATCTGTCTAATCTGGATTCAATTTCCAATTCAGTTCAGCCCATTATTTCCTCCAGGTATTCATTCAGAAGAAACACTCTAAACCAGGGCTGTCCAACTTCTACCGGCCCAGGGGCCTGAATTCCGGTCACTGATGACCTGGGGGGCCGTAGGGTCTGCCCCCACCCCTGGCTCCGCCCTCTCCCTGGCTCCGCCCCCTCCCTGCCCCGGCTCCGCCTTCTCCCCCGGCGCCCTCTCCCCTTATTTTAATTTAATATTAAATATATTTAATTCCATCCTCCCCTCCCCCTTATTTTAATTTAATATTATCCCATCTCCCCCTTATTTCATCTTTAAATATATTTAATTTTACATTTAATACATGAGGGGAGATGGGGGGAGGGAATGAGGAGCCCCCTGAGGAGCCCCCTGCTTCGGCCTACCTTTTCCAAACGCGCAGGACACCATCCTTGCAGCGTCTGCACTGGCTGCCGATCGAACACAGAGTCCTTTATAAGTCTCTGACCCTGACATTCAAGGCCCTGCGGGGCCAGGGTCCCTCATACTTAAAAGACCGCTTGACCCTACCCACCCACCCAAGAGCACCACGACCAGCAAACGAGAACCTCCTCTGTATCCCGGGTCCAAGAGAGGCTCATCTGGAGTCCACGAGACAGAGATCTTTCTCTGTTGCGGCCCCCGTCCTGTGGAACTCTCTACCGCCAGACCAAAGAGCCAGTCCTGACCTGCCCCAATTCTTGGCAGCACTTAAGACATGGCTATTTAGGAAAGCCTATGCATAACACGACAACCAGCGACCCGGAACCTTCTGAGTCCGATATTTTTAGCCATTTTAATATTTTAATATTTTAATGTTTTAATACTCTAGTACTGCATTGCTAGCTGTGTAAGTTGCCCGGAGCACACTTGTGGAGGGCGACTCATAAATAATAAAGTTCAGTTCAGTTCAGGAGTACCCGGATGACGAGAGAGGCGATGACCGACTGAGTCGAAGAAGGTCCTAATCGCGTCTGTGGGCCTCAGCGATCCAGTAGTAGAGTAGCCGAAGAGTATCGCAAGAATACGCAATCCAATGGGATTTCCCGTGTGGATCCCGTGTGGATTGCGTATTCTCGCGATACTTGCTCCGAACCCAGAAGTGGGTTTTAAAAAAAATTATTTATTTTATTTTTTAATTTTAATTTTTTATTAAAAAGCTTAGGGGGCCATAGGGAAGGGGCTGGGGGGCCGTATACGGCTCCCGGGCCGCCAGTTGGACAGCCCTGCTCTAAACTTAGCTAAGGCTGTTTTTGAAGGCATGGAGAAATATATGTGTGTCATCAGTATACTAACAGCAGCCTACTCCATCCATAGTTTCATGTAAATGTTAAAAAGCATTGGGAATAGAATGGCACATTGCAGAATGCCACACCACAGCACCTATTTTTGGAGGAGTAGCTATCTTTAAGCACCACCATCTGGAACCTACCTGAGAGGTATGGCTCTGACACCCCCTCCCCCCAGCGTTCCAGGAGGATACCATGGTTGATGGTGTTGACGGCCACTGAGAGATAAAACCATAGAATCACAGAGTTGGAAGAGACCACATGGACCATCCAGTCCAACTCCCTACCATGTAGGAACACACACACAAAGCACTCCCAACAGATGGCTATCCAGCATCTGCTTAAAAATCTCAATTTCATCATTCTCCGAGGCAGCATATTCCATTGCCAGAAGAGCTCTTATCATCAAATGGTTCTTCCTGATGTTTAGGTGGAATCTCTCTTTTTGCTATTTGAATCCATTATTCTGATTCCAAGTCTCTAGAGCAGCAGCAAACAAGCTTGCCCCTTCCTCAATGTAACACAACACAAGAGTGTAAGAAATATATAGTATATAACCAATATTTAGTATTCAGAAGTGACAATACACATTTATCATAATAGCAATTTCATACAAAATATCAGGCACGCCCGCAATGGGCTCCTACCCTTCGGCGATAGTGGCGTCAGTCATTATGTAAGATAGTTCAGGTCCATAAGCAGAATCAAAACGCAAATGCGTAAGGTAGCACAAAAGTTCAACAAATGTGAATAAGTGTTCTCCTTGGACCAAGAAGGGGGGGGGGCACGAACCAAAAGGTCGTGCGCAAGCCAAAGTTAACTCCAGGCGGGTAGACTCTCCTCCTTAGGAGAGTCCAGCGTGCAGGAATCGAAAAGCCGTATAAGAATTTCAAGGGTGGTAACTTTAAACCGAAGAGTTGTTTGCGGCAAAGTCCAGTCTCAGGGCCGTAGCCAGGATTTTGATTCGGGGGGGGGGGGGCTGAGTTTGGTTCGGGGGGGGGGCTGAGACTGGGTGGAAGAGGGTCTACCCTAGCAAACCTTTTGTATTGTTATCCCAATAACCCCATTAATGTGGGATATAATGAGCATGGTGATCAGATCATGATATGAATAAACATAACAGTTTAAATAATGTACCAGTAAGGCCTTTTTGCGGACCACCCTGAGAATTTCGGGGGGGGGGCTGAAGCCCCCTTAGCCCCCCCCCGGCTACATGCCTGTCCAGTTGCGATGTCAATTCATTGTAGCAATATTAGATCAGTGCTGGGCTGCCCTTATATATTGATGGGCCGACGGGGATAACGCTGTACAATGGTCCCAACTCCCGTTTCGACCCCTTACAATGAGTCTTTCTCAAGGCCATATATAATAGGCAAAGCAACTCATATACATCATGAGGCAAATGCAAGGTCTTTGGAAGAAGGGCTGTGCTGGGGACGAGGAGAGGCGGAGAAAGCTGTGAGCTAGGCTGGCAGTGGCATAATAGCCAGCCAGGTCAGGCCACAACGAAAGGGTCTGTCAAAGAGCGTCAAAGGGCAGGATGGGCTCTCTAGCCTTTTTGCAACCATTCTAGGAGAAGGAAAATTCTGATTTCAAACCCGGGCAGATGGTGCTCGTTTAATCCTGTAAGGTCCACCATCTAAGAGAAAGAAACTCTAATCAAACCTACGATCTGAGGACCTCGCTGCCACCATCCCAGCTTGCTAGGCCCCGGCAGACGAACCTTTGGTTTAAAGGGTGAGGCCAGTTCTGTGCACGCTGCGCTCCACCAGAAAGGTCCATTGCACAGGCTCGAAGGACACATCCAACTTCCGAAACATCAACGCGCTTGTAAAAAGCGTGGGATGAGTCCTTCCTGAATCTTCGTTCGCGAAGAAAAGCCAAGAAGAAGAAGAAGTAATGATCTTGTGTTTTATCTATGTATTTTTACTGTGTTATATTCTACCTTAAGCTGTGAAGAGAAGTGGGTGACAAATAATAATTATTGATAAAATAATAGTAATAATAACAAAAATATGGGCTGGAATGATGACTTATGTGCATATCAGCATATCATTAAGGGGAAAGGGATGCTGAAATAGAATGGAATGACAATTTATGCACAAATCAGAATATCATTAATAAACCTTTTGGAAAATGTGGCCATATAATACCCACCTAATGGGAATTTCAGAGGAAAATGGTGTGAAGTGATCATCAGTATCACTTCAACAAAAATGTCTATCACACTAGATCAGCCAAATCCAAACTGATGATCAACCAGGCAATAAAAGACCAATTTGTGAGGAGCCAAAAAGTAATAGCAACCCTTTCCTCCACAGGAATGGCCCTCCTCGTGAGGGTGTCTTTCTTCTGCACTTGTGGATGAAGCACATCCACTATCTTGAAAAACATGGCATGGGACATTCTGAAGTTGTGGAGACTCCCTTGGCCCCTGAGGAATCTTCACAGCTGTGGGTAGAGTATCCAAACCAGTGCCAGACCCCCTGCAAAGCAAAGCAAAGCACTGCATTGCAGGAACTCTGTCTTTTTTGCTGCTGCTCTTTGTTGATGCAATTTATACTTGCAATGATTTGTGTCCATCACCTCATGTGCTGCAACATTCTCTTGCAGCAAGCTGAATAATACCAGGCACACTCCAATGTGGCCTCCATTATGCCACTAGTTAACAAAAAACAATAAATCAAGTTTAATCTCAAATAAATGACTGTCTACAAAAGGCCTCCTGAAACAGCGGTCCTCCAGCTGTTTGGGCCTCCAACTCCCAGAAATGCTAGCCAGTTTGTTCAATGATCAGAATTTCTGGGAGTTGGAGGCTCAAACAGCTGGAGGGATGCAGGTTGAGGAAGTCTGTTCTACAGCAATGATGGTTGTCAAATGGCAATTGGAACATGATGGGAAAGTACTAGCATTAGTTACTAACAACTGAAGCGAGCACACACCCACACATGATGCATGATGGGAAGAAAAAGAAATGAAGAATCCAGGGCAATATGGCCACTAATAATGTGAGTGATTGGAGATTGTGGAGAATTTGTTAGGGAGAAACGTATGACAGCTTAAGGCCAACTCACAATAATATCTGTGCTCAGTGTGGATCAATGCAAAGTCAATATAGAATGAGAAAATGTGATGGAAATCAAGATTTTATACGTATTCAGAACAGTAGAGTGTTTTCTCTGTGTATTATGATCAGTGAAAATGTAGATTATTATAGAGATCCTGGTATGCTCTTGTCATGCCATAGAATAATAGAATCATTGAGTTGGAAGAGACTCCCTGGCCACAACTCTTTCGACCAGCCAAACAATCTGGCCACAACTCTTTGGACCAGCCAAAGTTTCCAAACACTCTTCAAAGGCAAGCCCAAGTAGACTGTGTTGCAGTAATCTAAATAGGATAGAACCAATGCTTGTACTACTGTAACCAGATCCAGTGTTTCAAAGAATGGGTGCAGATAATGCACAGGTTTTAAATATGCAAAAGCATTTGTGGCCACTGCATAAATCTAGACTTTCAAGTTCAACAGTGAACACATGAGTCCTTCCAAACTATGGACTTCTGTCTTCAGGGGAAGTGTAGCCCTTCTAGCAAAATCTCTATGACCTGATCTACCTTCCTATTGATCAAAAGTACCTCTGTCTGGTCTGGATTAGGTTTCAATTTGTTTGCCCTCATCCAGTCCATTACTGATGTCAGACAATGGTTTAGAACCAGGACAACTTCCTTGGTATGGGGTGGAAAGATGTAATAGAACTGGGTGTCATATGCATAAAGACGACATCACACTTCAAAACTCAGGATGACCTCTCCCAGCAGTTTTGTGTATATGTTAAATAGTGTGGCAGACAAAACAGAGCCCTTTGGGACCCCACAGGCCAATCACCAGAGGCTCGAATAGGAATCCCTCTAAGAAGGAATGGAGCCACTATAAAACAGTGGCCACAAGTCCAGACTTAGTAAGGTGGTCCAAAAGGATATCATGATTGATGTGCCAAAAGCTGCTGAGAGGTTCGCTAGAACAACAGGGACACACATCCTCTGTCCAGTTCTCTGTGTAGGTCATCCTCCAAGGTGGCCAAAACTATCTCTGTCCCATAACAAGGCTGGAAAGCAGATTGAAATGGATCCAGATCATTTCATTCAGAACCTTCTGAAGTTGGGAGACTGCCACACACTCCAATACCTTGCCCAGAAATAGAAGACTGGAGACTATTCTATAGTTGTTAAGTACAGTAGCGCCCATGTGGTGTTTTTTTAGAAGAAGTCTTTATCGCAATTTCCTTCAGGCATGCTGGGATCCTACCTTGATGCAAAGAGGCATTAATCACCTCCCTTACCCCTTCTGTAAGTCCCTCTCTGGTCTGTTTGATGAGCTGGAAAGGTCGAGGATTTACAACACATGTGGTGCTTCTCACTTCCCCAAGGATCCTGTCCACAGCTTTGGTTTCATGATATATTTATATTAAAAGTCCAAACACCTATATTTACACACACACCGTGAGGGTATGAAAGCCAGAGTGTCCCCATTTCACACCCTGAGTGACAGGTCCTCAAGTAAGTCAAATTCACTGTTTGAGGGAACAGCTCTAGAACAAAATGTTGCCATGTGGAATGCTCCTGTTATGGGCTCTAGTTGACACCCAGTGCCTTCTTAAGTCTTATTTACTCTAATACCTCTGCCCACTTGTTTTCACACTCTTGGAACTCTTGGCCTCCAAGTGCATGAATGATGCTCTCATGCATATGAATGGTAACCATTGATCCGAGTCATTCAATCACAATGAGAGATATTGACTGACCATATCTTGGAGACATGTGACACCTCATCTCTGAGAATGATGTCTGGAGGGCGGTATTAACTTTTACTCTTGCTATACATCGTGTGATAATCTTTAATAAAACAGATCAGGGAAAAATGCCTAGGAATGGTACATCAGGAACAAAGGGTGTGTTTCTTAACATAACATGTGGCACCAGATACAGACATTTCATGGAAAGCAAAGGAATATGTTCTTGCGCCAGCCTGAGTTTAGGGATTCTTTTTCTTGTACCAGCTTCCACTGTTTTTTATTATTTCCATTTTGTTGTCAATACTTAAAACTCTTTGTTTATATGCTAAGAATAGTAAATTAGAAGGCCCATTTGCTCTTCCCATTCTCTTTACTTTATTTGCTATGCATAGTAAGGGTTTCTGGAGACCACGACTATTTCCTTTGCATGTAGTCAGACACACACCATTGGAGAGGGATGGACAAGAGAAAAATACCATTCATTCCCAGGTCAAGCTTTATTGCATAGTTCATTGCTGCCGTAATACAACAACTTCACTATCCTACCAATTCCAATTCCAAAACATCTAGCTAGATAGAGAATAAGAAGGAAAGTTGGGGCTGGGAGATATAAAAAAGACTTTATAAAAAGCAATGTCTTTGCCAGAGACTTTCTTAACATCCCTGTACAGGTTGTTCCGGCACATTTTATTTGCTTTTATTTTGGATTCATGGATTGTTTAAAATGATTTTTATTTATTTTCTAGGGGGCAGCACAGGCACTTCCCCAACTACTTCAAGCACAGGAACCCCCTCACCTTCTGCATCTTCTCACCTGCTTTCTCCATCATGTTCACCACCAGCCTTTCATTTGCCTCCCAATTCTTTCAATGTTGGTTGTCGGGAGAGCCAACTCTGTAACCTTAACCTCTCTGATTACCCTCCATGTGCAAGAAGCAACATGACTGCCTTGCAGAGTTACCCCGGGTTGAGCGACAATGGATACAATCGGCTCCAGAGTGGTGCTGGTTCTGCCATTCAGCCCTCTGAAAATTTCATGCCTCAGCGGACTCAATCCTTAATCTCAGGAATACCTATGCCTTCTTCACTGCCTAACAATGGCAAGATGGAGTCCTACAATGGCCAGCTGGGATCATTGCCAACTTCTCAGTTCCAGTATGTCATGCAAGCAGGTAATTCTGCTTCCAGCTCTTCTTCTTCTCCCATGTATAACAGTGGGCACATGCAACAGAGCTCCTACAATGCCTTCTCCCTTCACAACCCCTACAATCTGTATGGGTACAATTTCTCAGCTTCTCCAAGATTGCCTGGAAGCCCTGAAAAACTAGCCACTACCCAAAGCACTTTACTTTGCTCTTCCCCTTCCAATGGAGCCTTTGGAGAGAGGCAGTATCTCCCAGCTGGGATGGATCATGGGATGCATGTGATCAGTCCTCCCAGCAACAACCAACCAACAGCCAATGCCTGCGAGAATAGACAGTATGGGGCTGTTCCAGGACCCTCCTCACAAATGTCTGTGCACATGGTCTAACTGGCACAACTCATCATCTTTGTCAACAATGGGGAAAAAATCTCATTATTTCTACTATGGTGATTTTATCCTTGTTGCTTTGCAGTAGAAAAGAGGACGTGTATTTGAATGATGTGTATTTGAAATGCAAGTGATCTCTAACTATATTCCAAAGAACATGACAGCTGCACATTGGAATTAAAAGGCTTTTGTAACTGAATAGCTACTTCTCCCAGCGGATTTCTTTCAAAATGGCATTGTTTGTAAAACAATGACAGTATTTGCATTATTACCTATGCAATAATTATCTGATTTTGGTGCAAATTCTTCACAACAGAAGGAAATCCCATGGTCCTGCTGTTTCTTCCATGTTTTCCAGAAGCAGCCAACAGTCCTTGAAGACCTCATCTCATCACATTGCATTTCTTTTTCTTGCCTTCTGTAACTATTAATTCAAATCCATTGTAGCAAAAGAAAATTGCGTACAAACTAAAAATTCGTTCTCTTCCCCACCTTTGGAGTTTGTGGTGCTTCCAAGAGAAAAATAAATTTTCGTTACTGAAGTTTCTCAGATCGAAAGGTGGTGTGGGCAGGAGTAGCCATTCATGTTAAAGGTTTACTGTAAGTTTGATGATATGCTTAGTAGGGGGAGGCAAGATCTCTATCACATGGGATCCCATTTTGAAAATGCTGTGAACGGGGAAATGTTTATTTGTACAGTTGGCGACATAAAAAATAAATGGCAAATCATATTAAATCTACTAATTTACATACTAATCCAAATTAAAAACTAATCTAAATCTACTCAAAACCAACCACAAAGCCCATGGTAGCAAATGGAAGTTCCTGGACTGGTTTCATATTGAACAATGGCCAAAAAAGGCCACGAGGTACACATTCAGTCTCCAACTACCTTGCACGTTCTACAAAAAAGTGTTAACTACCGTATTAATGGCGGGAACAGGAACAATCGTTAGCCCTTGTGGTATCCTCCGAGTTTGGCCGAGAAATAGTGCCTTATGAAAATACTGCTCCCTTTTGTTTTTCCCCCAGCTCTTTGTCTAATAAGCAAAGAAATAATGCTCAAGCTAAGATGTTTGAAAAACCCAAATGCAAAGTAACAGAATACAGAAACTGCAATATAGAGATTTGTTTTGATGTGTTGTAGATAAATGTATTTATGTCTCTAGTGTGTGGGAGAGGGAGGGTATTCAACATAATGAACATTAAAGAGGTAATGAATGGCGATGTAAAATATATATCAAGAAAGAAAAAAAGTATAAAGCTTTGCCCTGTGCAGGGAACTCTTGTTTCTAGGTGAAAGAAACATGACTGATGCAAAATAAACATTTTTTTCCTTTTGTGTTTTGTCTCTCTGGAAGTAAAAGATTTCAAAGTGCTGGTTTTGCTTATTGAAAATGAAAGAAAATATGATATCATTTAGAATGGAAGAAGATATATCAACAAAGACTTACAGAGACCTCTACTTGCTTGGGATAAGCCTAGCTTCCTCCATGTTTCTCCACATATCCATAAACAATTGAATTCTAGGCCAGTGTTGCCTCTCTATTGTGCATTAGGTCAGTCTTTCCCAGCCTTTTTTGAGCTGCAGCACACTTTTAACATTAAAAAAATCCGGGGGCACACCACCAACCAACATGACACAAAATGACACTCTAACACAGTAATACATATAGTTAATTGACCTTGAGTTTTAGAGTTGTAGTTCACTTACATCCAGAGAGCACTGTGGACTCAAACAATGATGGATCTGGACCAAACTTGGCAAGCGGGCCCCTCAGACAGTAGAGCAGATCGAGGGCCACCACCAAGCCCAGGCTCCGGTCCAGGGTCCCGCCACCAGCCTCAGCCGCTCCCATTGCCATGGGTAGCGGCTCATGGGTGAAAGGGGCAGCAGGGGAGAGGGAGAAGATGGCAATTCCCCATCCCCTGGGCCGCTCTCCGCCATGACTCCGGCCCCTCGCTCACTGAGGCCACGCGGAGGAGGAGGAGCATGAGCGGTAGACGGGCTTCAGCCCACTCTCTGCCATGACTACCGCCATGACTCTCGCCCCTTGCTCACTGAAGCCGCGTGGAGGAGGAGCAGTGGTCAGGCTTCAGTGGGCGGAGCTCCTCCGTGTGGCTTCAGCGAGCGAGAAGCGAGAATCATGGCAGATTGGAGGCTGGCTGGGGAAACAGCTGAAGGAGACGGCATCCCGGCCCCTTCTTTTTTTTCGCCGCCGCCTGGCCCTTCCTCCTCCTCCCCCAAGCAGCAGGAGTTCAGCAGGAGGAGGGGGGAAGGAAGGGGGGCAGAGAGCTTTTCTCACGGCACAACAGGAGGTCCGTCACGGCACACTACTGTGCCGCTTCACAGTGGTTGGGAAACACTGCATTAGGTAGGTTACATGGCTTTTAAAAAACTATTATTTGTAGAATACAGCTTTACACTTTAATGCATTCAGTATACATTCAGACATATCCCTTTAAAGTAGCGGTTCCCAACCTGTGGCCCATGGATCACCAATGGTCCACAAGAACTAAAACATGGTCTCACCATTACTACACCGTTGCAACAAAAGCGACTGGTCTTGTGAAACCCTCTTATAGTGCTGAGGTTTATTAAATACAGTTTTCTGTGGGTGAGAAGATGGCAACTACTAGATGGCATATGTTCTGTATCAGAAAGGAGAGCTGATGCAATTTTCTGAATCGGCACCCCAAATAACCAAACCGAATCTAAAGTTGACCAAAAACTGATTCGCAACCCTTTTGGTACTAATGTTGGAGAGTGGTCCCTGGTCAAAATGGTCCCTGGTCAAAAAAAGGTTGGGAACCACTGCTTTAAAGACATATTTTAAATAGAACTGTCAAAAGGCTCTGGGGGATAGGTTATATGATTATCATGAATCTTTTCCAAGTTCTGCCATACTGAGGAGATGGTAAAATCAGTCATTTTACAAGTTATAAAAAGGTAAATCCTCTTTACAAAGAAACAGATTTGCCTCTGACACATTAGTACCCACAAGACATAGAACTAGCATACGTATACACAAACAAAATTGAAAAATATCACCATCCTTTAGACCTGCTAGCAAATGCACTTTCTGTACAGAGGACTTGGAGAGTGGCTAGAGCAGGCATGGGCAAACTTGGGCCCTCCAGGTGTTTTGGACTTCAACTCCCACAATTCCTACATGCCTGGGTTAGAGGATCACATTTCTGAGAAAAGTGTACACTACACAGTCAAACAAACCTGAGGGCAAGCAAAACCAATAGTTTATTGTGTCCACAAATTTTCTTTTAGCAAAATCTAAACCAAGCTTTAGTTCCAGGCAGCTTTCTAGTAGTGAAAAATCAGATTCTTTCCCTTTCCCTTTCAAAAGAGATATTGACAAACTGGAGCATGTCCATAGAAGGGTGACCAAAATGATCAAAGGTTTGGAAGCCAAACCCTATGAGGAATTGCTTAGAGAACTAGATATGTTTAGCTTGGAGAAAAAAAGGCTGAGCAGGGACATGAGAGCCATGTTTAACTATTTGAAAGGAGGAGGGGGGCAGGTTTTTTTTTTCCTGTTGCTCTGATTAGGAACCTAATGACACAGACGGTGACCTCCATTTCTACATACTTCAAATGTGAAATCTCAGGGAATCCATCAAACATCATGCAACCTGTTCCATGGGTTACCTGTGAGATTCCATCTCTGCAGTGTTTAGAAACGGGTGGCTTTTAAAGACGGACTGGAATCAACTCCACTTGTCTCCCTGCACTTAGAAATGCTTAGAAATTGGTATTTTTCCATGGGGTGGTAAATTGTGCATTTGCCCATTTTCAGCCCGTTTCCTGATGTTTCAGTGTGGACGTTGCTACTAGACTCGCAGTGTACCACTCCCTTCCCCTTTAGTGCCCCCCACCAGTGTTTTCGACCTCTCTCGTCAATCTCTTCCCTCCCCCTTCGGTTACACACCTGTTACAATATTTTGAATTATATTTTAATACTGATTTCTAATCTAATTTTAAATAACTGCTTACTGGGGAGTTGTCCTTCCCTCTCAGGGCGCTTGTGCCCGCTTTGTGCTGGTCAGTGACCGTAATGAAGTTTTGTTGTTGTTGTCAGTGTGGACGTGCACATGGGCAGTGTTTTCATGCAACTCAATGCCACCATAGCTCATCAGACACAGGGGTGGTAAATAATTGTTGCTTCCATCTTTTGGGGAAAAAAACATTGCTGAAACAGTTCACACCTTTGAAATCCTTAAATTGTACCATTTTTTTAAAAAATGACTTACCATTCAATCATCAGCAGAGTGCCCACATCACAGGGTTTGAAATTGCAGTTATAGCAACTTTTTTAAAAAAGAGGATAGATGTGCAATGAGGAATTAAGTACCTATTTTAACTAGAAACAGGCAGAGGCGCATCCTGTGTTAGTAAATTCTCTGTCCTCTTTCAAGAACGCTATGAAACGTGATGGGAAGAAGATGCTACCTCCCATTCCCTTACCCCCTAGTGTGATGAGGTCCTAGGACATGGAGTAATAGATCCAAATTTGATGAAAAGAGATTGCACCTAAATGTTAGGAAGAACTTTCTGACAGTACAGTAGAGTATGCTATCTTATTTATTTATTTGTCATTTATTTGTCACGTTTCTATACCGCCCCTCTCAGCCCGAAGGCGACTCGGGACGGTTTACACAGGCAGTCTCTGCCCTCAATACAACACAGCAACAAGTCAACCCCCCCCCCCAGAAAAAAACATATAACAATTTAACAACTAAAAACATACAATTGCAGCCTCAGCGTCATGTTGAAATCAGTTTCCATCACATCGTCGTCATTCCTTATATCCAATTAAGCCTTATATTTCATCAACAAATGCCTGCTCAAATAACCAGGTCTTGACTTTCTTCTTGCGAAATGTCAGGAGGGAGGAGGGCCGATCTGATGTCTTTAGGGAGGCGTTCCAAAGCCGAGGAGCCACCACTGAAAAGGCCCTGTCTCTCGTCCCCGCCAGTCGCGCCTGCGAAGAAGACGGGACCGAGAGCAGGGCCTCTCCAGATGATCTTAAACCTCTCGATGGTTCATAGGGAGAGATGCGTTCTTAGTCTATGTTATGTAATTTTTAAGCATGCTGAATGGCCATCTGTCGAGAATGCTTTATTTGTAATTTCCTGCATGGCAGTGGGTTGAACTGGATGGCCCTTGTGGTCTTTTCCAATTCTATAATTCTATTCTTTGTTTCCCCGCTTTTCATGTTGTTATGTGCCTTCTGATATAAAATAACCTTAAGGCAAACCTATCATGGGTTTTCTTGACTATGTTTGTTCAGCATGAATTAGCTTTTCTCTGAGGCTGAGAGAGTGTTACTTGCCCGAAGCCAGCTAATAATTTTCCATGAGCTTTGATGTGAACCATGGCCTATAGAGTCCTAGTCCTATAATCTAACTACTACATCACATTGGTTTTCCCAATTTCAAAATGAGACATTATTTACCCCGTGAAATGTAATTTTCATAATAAAACCCAAGCCAAGTATCAGAGACTGATTTGGACACTGCTTCCAGGATAATTTTCTGCTCAAGTTCTACTTAGGCTGGATCTCCATTACCCTATACCCCAGGATCTGATCCTAGATAATCTGCTTCAAACTGGATTATATGAGTCTCCACTGCCATATAATCCATAAACAGATAATCTGGGATCAGATTCTGGAATATAGGGCAGTGAAGAAGGGGTCTTAGGGCCTGTAAGGGCTCTCTATATTACACTTTCAACTGTGGCCGGTTAGTTTTCTTATTCCACCCTTACCACCAATTTATATAAAGACTTCTTTTAATTCCTCTTGCTGCCACCATATAATGTAATAAGTATTCACACAAGTCAGCTTTCCCACTGACCTTTCGATTATTGTGTCAGGGCAGGGTATTCCTCTAACCCCAAACTCCCACTGACACTATTTGTTAACTTTCGCTGCCACCATTCACTATATTTGGCTACCCATTAGGAAGAAGTTGTTTTCGAGGCTTGTGGGTGAAGGAAATACGCGGGGAGATATCTTTGTTAAAGAACTGTAAAGTTTATTCAAACAGTGTTCTAAGCGTGGAGTTTCCAGAGTTCAAAGCTTAGGTGGTTACAGTATCTTCTTAGAGGCACGTATCTTAAGGTTACAATACACTAACTATGGAGAAACAACTTGATACTATACAGCTGCACTCCCAGAACCAATAGCTCAGCAGTCTCTACACTAACTGCTTGTCCTTAAACCCAACTGCTTTCCTAGCAGTTCAAACACAGCTTTTCTTCTACTCTCTCTCAGAGTAGAGTCAGAGTCTTTTTTAAAACCCGCTGACAGCTGGCTAAAACGGACTCTCTAACTCTCCACACACCCTCTCTCCTTCGGCTTTCGCTGTCAACTGCCAACTGCTAAAGTTTGAATTCGAAGATTCTAAGGCCAGTTGCAGGCTCCGCCTCCTGTTTCCATGGTAACGGAAACCCCTTGGAGGTTCTGCACGCTAATATCTCTGTTAACCCTTTAGGGTTTTCTAAGTTTTTACCCCTTCAACATATATACATATATAAATATCAACCATATTTAAAACCTGTAATAAAGAAGTATGACTTCACCATAGGGCCCTTACAGACAAATCTTATATCTCAGGATATGATTCCATGTTTACTGCTTTAAACTGGATTATATGAGTCCACACTGCCAGATAATCTGGGATAAACAGAAAACCTGGGATCATATCCTGGAATATAGGGTGTGTCTGGAAGAGCCCTGAGTTGAATGGTATCTATGCAAGATTATATACATATGTCCATTGTTTAGCTCATTGAAGGTTATAATTTCCAGTGCATTATGCTTATTATTCCAGAGATAAAGTGAACTTCCCAATAACTAGATATTGGAAAGAGAGAGTGTGTGGGGTAGGATTGGAGGGGGAGGGGCAATTGATAACTATCTCCAGATAAAGAAGCCATCAACAGCATCTAATGTTAGTATCAAAATAACAACCTCCACAGCAAGAGAGTTGAGTATTTACAGTGTGATAACACGTAGAATGGTTTCCCATTGGCAAGTGAGTCCGCCAAGGCTGCATTTTCTCACCCTATCAGTTTATATGCAAAACATATCATATGGAAGGCAGGTGTGAAAAGCCAAGAGAGGAATGTCAACTATTTGGTTAGGTAGGTTAGCATCACACTACCAAAGCTAAAGAAGAGAATGTGAAATCAGAGTTACAACTTAGTATTAAGAAGACAAAAAGAAAGACCACAAATGATTTACATAATTTTAGCAAGAGCAGCAAAACAAAGTAGCAAAGTAGTTAAAGATTTCCTATATCTTAGGTCAAATATTAATCATAGTGGAAACTGCAGTCAAGGAAACAGAAAAAAACCAGAAAAAGACTAATACAGTAGAGCAGGGGTTCTCAAACCTTTTAAACAGAGGGCAAGGTCACAGCCCCTCAAGCTGTTGGAGGGCCAGATTACAGTTTGAAAAAAACATGAATGAATTCCTATGCATACTGCACACATCTTTTTTGTAGTGCAAAAAAACACTTAAAAGCAACACAATAATTAAAATGAAGAACAATTTTAACAAATATAAACATATTAGTATTTCAATGGGAAGAATGGCCCTCCTTTTGGCTGATGAGATAGGATTGTTGTTGTTGTTTGCTTTCAAGTTGTTTCAGACTTAGGTTGACCCTGAGCGACGGTCGGGTAAATGACCTTGGAGGGCTGTATCTGGCCCTCGGGCCTTAGTTTGGGGACCCCTGCAGTCTTGGCTTTTCTTTGCGAACGAAGATTCAGGAAGGACTCATCCCACTCTTTCTACATGCGCGTTGATGATTTGGAGGTTGGATGTGTCCTTCGAGCCTGTGCAATGAATTTTTCTGGTGGAGCGCAGCATGCACAGAACTGGCTTCACCCTTTAGACCAAAGGTGCGTCTGCCGGGGCCTCGCAAGCTGGGACGGTGGCAACGAGATCCTCAAGTCGAAGGTTTGGTTCGAGATTCCTTCTCTTAGATGTTTGACCTTACAGGGTTAAACGAGCACCATCTGCCCGGTTTGAAATCAGAGTTTTCCTTCTCCTAGGGTGGTTGCCAAAAGGCTAGAGAGCCCATCCTGCCCATTGACGCTCTTTGTCAGGCCCTTCGGTTGTCTGGCATGGGAGGCCCTAGCGGTGGCTATTATACCACCACCAGCATAGCTCACAACTTTATTAGGGTATACAAGCCTCTTCCCCCCACAACAAGGGGGCGCCAACGGAGAGGCTTGCGTACCCTAATGAAGTTGTGAGCTATGCTGGCAGTAGAATCTTGCTTATCCAACATAAACGGGCTGACATAATGTTAGATAAGCGAAACTTTTGGATAATAAGGAGGGGTTAAGGAAAAGCCTATTAAACGTCAAATTACATTATGATTTTACAAATTAAGCACCAAAACATCATGTTTTACAAACAAATTGACAGAAAAAGCAGTTCAATACACAGTAATGTTATGCAGTAATTCATTTATCTATGAATTTAGCACCAAAACATTGCAATGCACTGAACCACTGCTGTGGGTCCGGGCAGGAGGCAGTGTCCATTGGATAATACAAAACATTGGATGAGCGAAGGTTGGATAAGCGAGACTCCACTGTAGTAGGAAAGGTCGTTATATACCAAAATCAGAACCATCCAGACCATAATATTTCTCGTTTCTACGTATGTCTGGTTATGAAAACTGGAAAGTGAAGAAATCTAATCAGAAGAAAATGGGCTCATTCATAATTTGATACTTGAAAAGAATTTTGTTGACACCAGGGATTGCTAAAACAAACAAACAACAATAAACAAATGTGCCCTAAAGTAAATGAAGCCTAAACTCTTACTAGAAGCCAATGTGGCTCAACTGAAGCTGTTATAATGAGAACATATCATGATGTAACTCATTGGAGAAGGTGATAATGTGGTGGAGTGGAAGGAAAAGAGAAAAAGTGCTTTACAGAATGATATATTCAACCAGGAACTCAAGAGTTCTGAGCATAGCAATTAATCTTGGAATCTTTTTTTAAAATGATTTCCCCCCCCTAAAAACAAAAAATATGATTACACACTAGTAATAGTACATACATACAAGTGCTTAGATTATATATCATGAAAAACTACACATCTACTTTTAGTCTATTGCAACTACAACATTACAAACAACCTACTAAAAATAACAGAATGTGAACTCAAAAATAAAACACACAAAAAGAAAAATAAATACACAAAAACACAAAACTAACAAACAAAAATATCATCTACAAACATCTAACTGATCATCTTAACTATTAGTGTACTCCAGAGGTCCTCAAACCAGGCCCGGATTACCCATAAGGCCACCCTAGGCCATGGCCTAGGGGCGCAAGCCGAGGGGGAGTGCAAAAACTGCAATGCGTGGCATGATGACTCTCTCTCTCTCTCTCTCTCTCTCTCTCTCTCTCGGGAGAGGATGGGGGGAGAGGGCTGTGATGAGACGGGGGAGGAGGGAATGGCACGCCCCTTGCCAGCGCCCCCATCCCCTTGTCAAGGAAGGAGGGCACAAGGAGGATGAGGTGGAGGGAAGCCCCGCCCCCGGGGCCACTGCCGAGCATGCGTGGCACCCATGGCGGAGGAGGCAGAGGTGCTCGCGCCTTCCTGCCGTGCGGGCATGCCCGGCAGCGGCCTCTGGGGCGGGGCTTCCCTTCACCTCCTCCTGCCCCCTCCTTCCTTGAGTCAAGGAAGGAGGGCGGGAGGAGGAGGAAGCAGAGGGAAGCCCCGCCCCCCCGGGCCGTTGCTGGGCATGCACGTGCGGCAGGAGGGCGCGAGCGCCTCTGCCTCCTTCCCCAATGTTCCTGGGTGCCAGCTCCGAAAGGCCCAGGGGCTGGGAAGGGGCCTGGGAGCGGCTCCCTGGGCTCCTGCCTGGCCCAGCTGCACAAGGGCGCCAAGCCGGGCTTTGCGAGGCCTTGCTGGCCCTCCGCACACAGCACATCAAGGAGGCTGGCGGCATCGCCCACTTCCGGGGCTGGTGCCACTGCTGAGGGCCCTGGCCGGCACCCCCAGGCCCCGCCACACCCTCGACCTTGCCCTCAGCATCCTGGGCAACTGCTGCACCGAAGGCGGGAGCCAGGCCCGCATGCGCCAGCTGGGAGGCATCCCGCCCCTCGGTGAGAGAGGAGAGGCAGGCGGAAAGAAGGAACGTGTGTGTGTTTGGGGGGGTGCAGTAGAGGTTGGTTTGGGGCGTAATTCCTATGTGTGTGGCCTAAACAGAGGGCCAGTTCACAGTCCCTCAGACTATTGGGGGGAGGGTGGACTAGTTTGGGGGGGAAATAAAGGAATTCAAAAGAAATTCCATGGATTGCTTAATCTGGCCTGCCTCAAACCCTGGTGTGTTTAAACAGAGGGCCAGTTCACAGTCCCTCAGACTATTGGGGGGAGGGTGGACTAGTTTGGGGGGGAAATAAAGGAATTCATGTGCTGACTGCATATATCCAGTTCTAACAGGAAACCAGAGAGAAGCAAAATCTGGACTGGATTCCTAGCCAGACCAGCTCTGGCTCCTCTTCCTACAAGGCGGAAATTCCACGTCCACGTGATTGCTTCCCCTGAATGTTCTAGGAGGAGTCCAAACTGGAGATTCCACTCCACAGATTGCAGTCCACCCTGGTGTGTGTGTTCTGAATGTGTTGCGTGGGGGCAGTCTTTCTTGCTGGAGTCTCCTCCAGGGCTGGTGAGTTGCCCATGTCAGCCAGTCTTTCCTCGTGGCTTCTATCATCAAAACATGGGTGGGGAGAGTGGGTTCAGCTGCCAAAATGTGGCTTTTGCGGGAGGGAAGGAGAGAGGAAGGGAGGGAGGGGGCCCATTTTGCTCTCGTTTGGCAACAAACCCATCCCTTCGGGGAGCTTCTGCCCTTGAGGGCACATCTTGGGGGGGCATGGACAGACGGATGGACACAGGGACGGAGGACACCCGCCTGCCCACTGGCTTCGCCTTGGCTCTCCTGTCCCGGCCCAGTCCCTGGCTCTTGGCTGCCCGGAACACTCCTCCTTCCGCCTGGCCATGGAAAGCGCCTGCTGGAGCCTCCTGGTGGCCTTGGCCTTCCTGCTCTGCTGCCCGGTGGGTAAGGAGGGGGCCCAGCCCTTTCCTGGGGGGGAGGGGGCGTGCGATAGAGGTTGGCTTAAAGGGGGCATAATTCCAAAGTGTGGCCTAGGGCGCAAAAAGGTGTTAATCCGGACTTGGATACTTGGAGCATGAGTCCATGAATAAACACATGGAAAAACTTAAGACTTGAGTCCATGAATCTTGAGAGAGGAACCTGAAGCATGTAACTTGAATCCAGACGTTGACTCCTCTAAGGTATAACCCAAATCAAACCTCCCTTATACCTAAGAAACGATGGCACTTCCCTTGGGAACTCTCTGCAGGGCCCCTTCTCATTAACAGGCACTGGGAACAGCACCTCCCTTCAGCTACTTGCCTTTGTTGACAAATTGCCCTTCTTCTATCTAACTCAGGAGAAACAGGGGAGTCAGGAGAAGACTCATCTGCAATTACTACATTCCGATCAGAGTTCCCTTGAGAAATCTAACTCAAGCCTGTCAGCTTCTGAATCTATCTCCAACTGCAAATCCATTGCTGGCCTAACATTCCCAGAATCCCCAGCCCCATCGCGTACAGCAGTGTTTTTCAACCTTTTTTGAGCCGCGGCACATTTTTTACATTTACAAAATCCTGGGGCACACCACTAACCAAAATGACACAAAATGACACTCTAACACAGTAATACATATAGTTAATATGTTTTTAAATATATTTATACAGTCAGTGTGAAACTTGGGCCTGTTTCGATAAACACAACATAGATATCCTGGCAGGAATGACAGAAAGACACACACGAAGGTCTTACTCAACAGCTGTCAGTCTCTCTTTGTGTTTAGTTTTTATTGCAGGCATGGGAAAACTTCGGCCCTCTGGGTGCTTTGGATTTCGACTCCCACCATTCCTAACAGCCTGAGGCTTGGGGGGGGAGGAAAAGAGCCTGAGGCTGCTAGGAATGGTGGGAGTTGGAGTCCAAACACCTGGAAGGTCCAAGTTTGCCCATGGCAGCTTTCGACAGAAACCTCTTCCTCCCCCTTCCCCTTCACGCCCTTTCTTCCCCCTCCTGCCGAACACTTACTTTTTCTTCTCTACTTGGGCTCCCTTCTTCCCAGCCTCGCTCTGCTCGCTTTGCCTCGCTTTGCTCAGACTGCTGCTTTTGCCGCCATTTTGATCCAAGGGGGCAGCATGAGCGTGTTCAGGAGGGGAGGGGGGAGGGAGGAAGATGTGACCCATGTAGGCGCTACTGCGCAGACCCGCCCCACGTCTTTTTCCCTCCCCCTCCCCTCCTGAACACACTCATGCTGCCCCCTCGGATCAAAATGGCGGCAGAGTGAGCAAAGCGAGGCAAAGCGAGCAGAGCGAGGCTGGAAAGAAGGGAGCCCGAGTGGAGAAGAAAAAGTGTTCGGCAGGAGGGGGAAGAAAGTGTATTGGAGGTTCCAATTTCCCACAGCACACCTGATGATCACTCACGGCACACGAGTGTGCCGCGGCACACTGGTTGGGAAACACTGACGTACAGAACCAAGCTCCTTAGATGCTGGCATAATCTCCTCTGAAACCTCAGGCATTGGTACAATCACAGGCCGAACCACAACAGCCAGGCACTGCAAGGAGGCCTCCGGCACGCAGCTCATAACTCGGATCACTGCCTGTATCTCAAAATAAGAAACAGTTACTCTGCTTTCTTTTCAGATTGTATGAATCTTTTGTCTTTTACCCCGTAGCAAAGTTTTTAAAGCTTGTTGAGTAGTTAGTTTCCTAATTTTACTGTCGGGCTTTCAAATATGATGTTCCAAATCCTGGAACATTGAGCTAGGGACCCATTTTGTATGTGCAGGGAAATGGCCAAGCAATTCTGTTCTATGGCATGACAAGATGAATAAACGCCCCATCGTGCCTCCTCTTATATCGATGTCATATCTTCAGTTGCCACTTAATAGAAGTCAAGTGTAACAGAAATGTTCTCTGTCCACAGCTGTAATATCTATATTTCCCTCTTTATCAGTTCCTGGCAAAACTGCACTACTGGGAGATGCTTTAGTTCACCATTCTGGTACTATTATTCATTTCCTCCTAGCACCTTTATAGCTATAGTAGAACAAGATTATTAATGATATCTAAATTACTGCTCTAATGCTTCTCCCAGGCTAGGAAAGGGAAAAGAAGCCATGAAGATTTCAGTGAACCAACACTCTATTTAATGTTCCCATCATGCTCATCCATCCAATCTGTCTTTCCTGGCTTCATCGCCTCTCCTTCTCTCTCTGCACAGGCCCGTAGCCAAGTATCACATGGTTTGGGGGGGGGGGGTGCGGTTGAGTCTGAGTGAGAGAGGATCTACCCTAGCAAACCTTTTGTATTGTTATCCCAATATCCCCATGCATAAATAATAAATGTTATTTATTTACTTTCATTAACAAAATGTTTGGAACCCTTTTTGACTTTTTTTTTTACTTTACAGCAGGGGTGCTCAGAATGGTGATCGGGATCACCAGGGTGATCTTTGGGCCTCATCCTGGTGATCTTGAGGGCCCTGACCAGGTTTTTTGCAGTTGGTCCTCTTCACGCGCCCCTGCACGCTGCAAAGAAGTCCTCCGTCGTTGCTCCTCCCCGCTCGCATACCGCCTCCAAAAGCTCCAGAGTCCAAGAGGCAGAATGGGCCCCCTCTTTTGGATTCCTCCTCCTCCCTCCGTCCCTCTCCAGCCACTCAGAGTCATAGGAGACCAAAGGGGGCGGGCCTGGATGATGCAATGCATGGCTGGCCCCGCGCACATGTGCAGAAGCACCTATTCTGCCTCTCGGACTTCTCATGAGCTCTTGGAGGCGGCATGAATCCTGGCGGCGTGGAAATAGGAGCAATGACGGAGGAGGAGGAGAAGGACGCTTTGGGGTCATTTCCTTACCGCATCTCAAAGGTCAGTCTTTTTACTTTGGGGTGGGTGCTTGATTGTTCTGTGGCATGTCTCTTTGTTTATTTTTAATGTTTAAAAATGGGCTTTTAGCTCCAAAGCCTCTGCTTGCTTTGTTCCTTGAGAAATATATGTTGGGGAATATGGAAATGTGGGAGAAATGGGGTGGTTGGATCTATTTTTGCATGCCCCTTTGTTTACCTTGCTGAGTATTAAATGGCCTTGCAGTTCAAAAGCCTCTCTTCTTACTTTCTGGCTGATAATATGTGTGGTAATATGGCAGTGTGGGAGAAATGGGGTGGTTGGATGTATTTTTGCATGCCCCTTTGTTTACCTCGCTGAGTATTAAATGGCCTTGCAGTTCAAAAGCCTCTCTTCTTACTTTCTGGCTGATAATATGTGTGGTAATATGGCAGTGTGGGAGAAATGGGGTGGTTGGATGTATTTTTTCATACCCCTTTGTTTACCTTGCTGAGTATTAAATGGCCTTGCAGTTCAAAAGCCTCTCTTCTTACTTTCTGGCTGATAATATGTGTGGTAATATGGCAGTGTGGGAGAAATGGGGTGGTTGGATGTATTTTTATGCTCTCTTTTATATTGTTATTAAATTGAAATGTTGATGTTTTATAACTTCATTTTATGTAAACTGCCCCGAGCCTGGTGGAAGGAGCGGTACATAAAAATGAATAATAAATAAAAATAAATAAATAAATAAATAAGAAAATAGTTATACGTTTTACATTTCTGGGTAGGTGATCTTTGGGACTTGGTTTTTTAATCAGTAGCTCCCATGCTGAAAAAGTGTGAGCACCCCTGCTTTACAGCAACAGTCTTCTTTTCTTCTCCCTGGCCATTTTGTCAATTACTTTTTATGGTTTGATAGTGATGGATGGAAATCATTGCTAGCCCACTAAGTCTCTGGTCTGTCATTAAACTTCTAGATACACTTTTCACTCTCTTCATGGTTGGAAACAATCTTTCCACACTGCATGTCGTTACTGGTAGAGTAGTCAAAAGGAAATTTATTGACCAATAGTATGTTTTGTCACACAGTTCCAACACTTCCAAGTGGTGCAGCTGGCCAAGTGTCAGCTGCATAAGATCTCTCTGACCAGTAGGTCATGAGTTCGAGGCCTGCCCAGGTTGGGGTGGGTGCTCGATTTTAAGTGTAGCCTGCTGTCGACCTTTGCAACCCAAAAGACAGTTCATTTGTCAAGTAGGAGATAAAGGTACCGCATTAAGTGGGGAGGCAAATTTTGACAGGTTTATGAAGCCATAAGAATTCCAAGAGTTGCTGAAGATTGCGGAAGAACAACAAGCGACGCTGGGGGAAAAATGCTGAGAGAAATGAGGAGTGCGTCAGCTCCCCCTGGTGGCCAGAAGTTTGCCTCTTTGTTCGTCTATGTTCGTCAATATATGTCTAAAAATATGTCTATATATGTTGAACTGCAGGGATTGTCTGCAAGTATATGTACTGTAATCTGCTCTGAGTCCCCTTCGGGGTGAGAAGAGCGGAATATAAATGAAGTAAATAAATAAATGTAAGTACCTCAGTATCTTTCTTAATTGATGGTGTAATATCACACCACATTATGTACTCAGCCTTGATGGAAGCAAGTGCTGTGTCATTTTCAAAGTATTCTGGAAGTTGTTCCATGTAGTGCACTTTGTCTAGACCTGAAAACTTAGGGAGGAGAACCTGGAAACTGGTTAAAATGTCTTCATTTGACATGAACCTTTCAGTAATGTTCTGTATGAGTGAATTGACACATGGTATGAACACCGCAACTCTGAAATAATCTTTTACAGAATTAGTCCCTGGGTTTGCCTGATGCACCTGTCTTGAACTTTGCCTTGGAACAGTCAAGTTGCTTTGAAATATTTTTTCAAATGTTCTTGCTAAGTCAAAGAATTTTTAAAAATGATATTTTGCATCTGCTCTCAAAATTTCTAAAGACTTTAACAGCATGGTTTAAGGCAAATGCCATATCAAGACTTTTTTCCTGAAGAAAAATTGATAGGGGCAAAGTAAAGGCTGAAGAGTTGTTCACAAACAAACAGGCTAACAATGAAATCACTTTTTCAATTGCAGTCAAAAAGTTTGAAGCTGAAGAAGAGATTTTCCATGGTTTCTCAGATTTCTTTTAAGGCAACTACAATAGTCTTAAATAGTTCAACGAATGTCAATACATTCTCATGCTTCTCAATGAAACGAGTCTCGCATAAACATGTCAGTCTTTTCCCCCCTTTTTTTCTGGCACATGAACGCTAATATTAATCTGCAAAATATTGTTAGTTTGAACTGTTTCTGAAGAAATTTGTTATTTATTTTATTGTTCCAAGACAGTTTCTGACTGAAGAGTTTGAAAATGTATCACTCAATGCAAGGTTCAGTCAATGACTTGCACAATGAAAATATCTTGCTTTGGGGTATGTTTCTCTAATTCTTGTTTGAACTCCAATTAGATGGCCAGCCATGGTGGCAACTCCATCGTAGCCCTGCCCTACACACTTGTTCATGTCCAATTTCAACATGTGCATTTTTCTAGGATTGAGTTTTGGAGTTGTAGTTCACCTATATCCAGAGAGCACTGTGGATTCAAACAATGTTGGATTAGGACCAAACTTGGCATGAATACTCAATATGCCCAAATATGGATGCAGCTGGAGTTCAGGGAAAATAGACCTTGACATTTGGGAGTTGTAGTTGCTGGGATTTATAGTTCCCCTACAATCAAAGAGCATTTTGAACCCCACCAATGATAGAACTGTGCCAAACTTCCCACACAGAACCCCCAGGAGGCAAGAGAAGGTCTCTACTTGGGGAAAGGGAGGCGGGCCTCCCCCCCCCCCTTCCTGGAGGTTCCAATTTCCCACGGCACACCTGATGATCGCTCACGGCACACTAGTGTGCTCCGGCACACTGGTTGGGAAACACTGATGTAGATGATCACATTAAATGGCAACACTATGAATGCACACACTTCAACATATTCATACTCACCTCACAGCAGTCTAATAAATATGGGCTGTGACAATCCACAGTTGATGGTAATTATGGATCCGGAACTCACGGATCTGGAGGGCACATTGTAGTGTATCTATGAACAAGAGAGAAATAAACACAGTTGATCAGTTATTTTCATACAGCTGTTGCTTTCTAGTTTGCAATGCAGTGTTGATGCCACATTAGAACTCATCCCATTATTGGCCTCAAAGCAGCATTTCTGAGCCACCTGCTGCCCATGTGTTTCCCATTCTGGCTGCCAACTGAGAGTAGGAAATAATCCCCTGATTTGTACTGCTCTGGAAATGAAGTGGCTATGAAATGGCCACCTAAGGGGATGGCAAGAAACAAGAGCCAATTTCTGCCATCATATCTCACAAGCCTGTTTTTAAATCTCATAAACATCCTAGTTTATTATCAAATTCTTTTGACTGCAATTATGTAAACATCTGACATGAGATTCCACTGATCTCATTGGCACTTAGGTGTAGACATGTCTACTAATACGCTGTTAAATGACTGATATACATCTATGTATAAGTCAACAGAACTGGACATGGATATGCACTTGTACATTAGACAACTGGTACACATTTAAAACAAAAAGTTACTTGTTTGTAGCTGTGAGGACTTCAGGAAGAGCCAAATCATAAAATTCTCTCTTGAGAACCGTGAAGTGTTGTTATGGGACATGCTTTGTAGTCTAGGCTGGCCCCATTGTAGGTTTTAGACACATATGCTTCCCTGTAACGTCATTCTTTACTTGGCTCTCGAAAAGTTTCGTAACATAGCTTTCTTTCTGTATTATAAACACATTCCTCATCTCATTGACTATTTGGAATATAATATTTTTGTGACTTCAAGTATAATAGGACCACGCTGTGGTGTAGGTAGTTAGTAGCCAGCTGCATTAAATCACTACTGACCGAGAGGTCATGAGTTCAAAGTCAGTCTGGGTCGGAGTAAGCACTCGACCATTAATAGTCTAGCTTGCTGTTGACCTATGCCGCCCGAAAGACAGTTGCATATGTCAAGTAGGAAATGTACTGTAGGTACCGCTTTATGCGGGGAGGCTAATTTAACTATTTTACGACACCATGAAACCTTCCAGCAGCGTGCAGAATAACGAGGAAGTACTCCATCAAAGGACCCGGTGTCACAAGTGGACGGTGAAGCGGTAGCTCCTCCTGTTTCCGGAACCGAGCATACCCTCATGAAATCGGAAAAAGCTGGACTGTTAAGTTGCCTTTGTGTCTGTCTATATATGTTGTATATCTAAACGGCACTGAATGTTTGCCATGCATATGCGCATTGTAATCTGCCCTGAGTCACCTGTAGGGTGAGAAGGGTGGAATATAAATAGTGCAAATAAATAAATAAACGGAGCAAGATGGCGCCGGCGGAGGAGCAGCTTTTCGGAGCACCCCGACTGAGCTTGCCAGTCCTTGCTGATTGGGCTTGTCAGGGAACCAGAAATGACCTGGGAGTGACGGAGTTGGATCCTCAACTGCAGAGAGCAGCCGATTACGATCCTCTGTCCCCTAGGAGGTGGAAGATTGGTGCGTCAGCACAGCTGGACCCCTCGGTATGTGGCAGCACCGGTGTGGGAGCTAGAGCCAGGGAGAGACGGGGAGAGCTGAGAGACAAGCCGGCGGGACGCTGGGTCCTCCGTCCGGTGACCGCTGCGATGGCAAAATACTTGAGGTCCCTAAAAAAGAAGGAACCACTGGGTCAGACATCCACGACGTGGAGGAGTCTGGCTACACCAAGTTTGGCTCCACCAGCTTCATATAGGAGCCCAATTTAGCCAATACTAAGGCCGTACTCCAATAGGATTGATCAAATCACGATTGAACACGTAGGCAGAGAGTATGATCGGCTGACACATTGTTTCACAAACTTTGGCGAGTTATTGAGGAGTTTGAACATTTTGCAACCTACTCATTCTGGACCTGAGCCCTAACCCTAACCCCTGACCCTCCACGGCGTGAGCCCCCAGAGCTATGCTGGGATTACTCCTGGGATCTCCCAGTTGAGAAGTCCTTGGAAGAACGAAGAGCTATGGAGGAGAAGCCTATGGGGGAAGAATGGAGAGTGGTGGAGTCACATACTTCTGCCGAGCATCCGGGAGTCGAGGAGGAGTTGGCTGGGCCGGATCTGGAGGCCCCGGATCTGGAGGTCTTCGAGATCTCTAAGATCCTGGAGAAGGACCACAATTCCCC
This sequence comes from Anolis apletophallus, assembly GCA_030556195.1. Lineage (NCBI taxonomy): Eukaryota > Metazoa > Chordata > Lepidosauria > Squamata > Anolidae > Anolis > Anolis apletophallus. Next base: position 128,759,673 of record JARBWK010000006.1, on the reverse strand, counting down.
AGGGTTGTCTCGAGTAGCAGGAGATCACCATCGGCGCCGCTGTCTGTCTCGCACGGGGAGAGAGGCCCCGAGAGTCTTCCCCAGGATGGCGCATGTCCTTGGGGATGCCGGCGTGGATATCGCTCCCAGAGCTGACATCACTGGACTGACCCCCCACACACACAGCTGTGGGACAACTGCGCAAGCGCGGACACCAAGCGAGGAGGAAGCGGAAACGGCGCCATCCCATCCCCGGCACCACTTCCGATGATTGCCGTGGAGGAGCTCTAGGAACTGGTGCTGGGGCAGTGGAGCCCACCCAGAGTGTTGTGGGGGTGGCACTGACTTCCTTTGGATACAGATCCCAGCGGTGCGAGGCCTGCCACCGACGATTCTGTTCCAGAACCGTTTGGGGAGTGGGCTTTGGGAGTTGGAGATGAACGGCAACATCACAGCCTGTAGGAGGTGAACTAAAGAGGCGAACGACTCCCCTATTTATTAGGGTTGAGAACTCCCTAAACCACCCGTCTCGTGACTTGCCCCCTTCTCTTGGAAGACCAACTCCCCTTGGGACTCAGGGTCACCCCACAAGGTTTGGAGGTCTGCCCCCTTGGATCTCGCCTTCACTCTTGGCTCCTCAAACATCTATGGGCCTCATCTGAACTACTGATTCTAGCCCTATTGTTGTAGTTAGTGCTGTGTGTTTGTAGCAAGTATTAGGTAATGATCTGTTTTTTATTATATTTATATTGTAATTGTGTCATGTTGTAAACCGCCCCGAGCCCACAGGGAGTGGCGGTCTATAAGCATGAAGTAATAATAATAATAATAATATTTGGGCTATTATGAAAAGACCTGGGGTTTAGAACAATGCCACAATAGATTAGGGAGGAAAACATTGCCTTGGATCCAGCAGAGCAGATTGCCTTGCAGGAGATTCACACAGAGATCTCTCTGAGAAAGAGGTCATGCCTCAATTACTTGGAGAAATGTTACTCATAGGAGCAGAAGGACTAGAAATCATTCCATACATTTGGAGCTACAGCATACATTTGAAGTTCTTTCTAGCATCAGTTACGATGCAGAACAAGAACAAGTACAACAAAGCTAGTCCTCAGGGAATCTGCAGGTGCCTCTGAAAGACTCAGCGCCTGAAATCGCCCCTGCCATACACTGAGCCTAGGTCACGCACGAAGCGAGCCAGCTTCCATCAAACGATGTTGGCGGGGCTCTGTGAGTGAAAAAGACATAGCCGGCACATGCAGCCGCCACGGCAGCATGGGAGGCTTCCTGTGTTGCCATTGGAATCAATGGGGGGAGCTGACAGAGGGAGCTCAACCCCCTCTTCCCCGATTCGAACCACTGACTTGTAAGTCAGCAATCCTGTCGACACAAGGGTTTAACCTATTGCACCACCGGGGGCTCCACTGATATGAACACACGTCCTATTTATTTATTTATTTATTTATTTATTTATTTATTTACGACATTTATATGCTGCCCTTCTCACCCCGAAGGGGACTCAGAGCGGCTTACAAGTAAAATGTAAATACAATCTATTATATAAAGGAGGTCCCGTCATGGAACGACCGTCCTAGGCAGAGAAACCTTACAAGGCAGAGACACCAAACTTGGCAACAAAAATAGGCCTCAAGCAAGGTAGGTTTTTAGCAAAGAAACTTTCCCCCGCAAAACCTAGAAGGCCCCCAAAACAACGATACAAAAAACCTACATTTCCCAGCGTCCTCCGCAGCCGCCAACGAATCTCCCGGCCTCTACATTCTGACAACATGATTGGTTGCCAATGAGGGAGTATTTGCATAATGAATCTATTGGCCAGCCAACATGAACATTCCGACCCATAATAAACTGGCAGAGGAGGATAAGGCAAAGGCCTGAGGCAGTCGCCAACACAAACACCCAATTCACTTCCCACAGAAAATTTAAACCCCTACAAATCACAGACCACACCCAAAATTGACAGTAAGGCTTCATTAACTTGATTTCCCTGACTAGGCCTCACTTAATGGGATGCTGTTTAAGCTCTGAATTGACAGTAAGGCTTCATTAACTTGATTTCCCTGACTAGGCCTCACTTAATGGGATGCTGTTTAAGCTCTGAATTGACAGTAAGGCTTCATTAACTTGATTTTCCTGACTAGGCCTCAGCTCATGGGACATTGTGTATGGCCTGAATTGACAATAAGGCTTCATCAACTTGATTTTCCTGACGAGGCCTCAGCTCATGGGACATTGTGTATGGCCTGAATTTACAGTAACCTACCTTGGCACACAGAGCCCCTATGACCCACGCTACATTCTACTGCAGTTTGCAGGAGAGTGGACCATGGATGATGGGATTTGATGTACCTCCATGGATTATGGGATTTGTAGTACTTTCAAACCCTTCATTCCCCACAGACCACTGTGGCCCAGAACCAAGACCGATAAAGACCCAACTTGGCACACAGTGCCCCCATGACCCACACTCCATCCAACTGCAGTTTAGAGGAGGGCATACCATGGATGATGGGATTTCAAGTACCTCCACTCACTTCCAAAGTACCCCACCCACACAAGCATCAACCTCTACATCAACACAGCAGACGGAAAGTCAAAAAACATTGTATATCCACAAGCTATGCAGAACGCCAGCAACACCACACACTGACAACTCCACAGGACTTCAACATCCCACCCACCAGAACAACCCACAACGACACAGCCATGACCCCACCAAGACCATAAGTAACATCAATTCCAACCCTTACATACTCAGACTTTCTCGCATCTCCTAAATAGGGCACAGCAACGCGTGCCAGGTACAGCTAGTATATTATATTATTGCCATAGCACAATATTAATATTATATATTACATATTATATGAGATTTGTTTCTGTTATATAATTACTCCATAAAGAAAGAAAGAAAATAGAGAGAGCTATAATGAAATTGCAAACATTTCATAATTCAAAATGTGCCATGTGTTTTCATGGCACAATTTAATACTCAGGTTCAATATTTAAATGTAGAAATCAAATTGCGACTTCAAAATAATATTTTTGCCCTGCAAAATTACCAAGACACGCTGTTGCACAGCTATGTGAAATACTGATTGTAACAACACGTCACTTGCCAAATATTATGAAATACTGGCTGCTTCATGCCATATGTGATCAAATTTTGACTCTAATTGCAACATATTGCATGCCAAATCTTGATTCTGTTGACCAAATCATAAACAGATGTTCCTTGTCTCTTCACACATCCTGTGAATATTTAGCATCAAAATGTGCACCTAAAACTTTGGAGGGAACAAATCAGAGGAGGATAAATAGGTTTGATAGTTATATGAAGGCCAGTTAATAATAATGTTTGGCAACATATAGTATTTTTAAGTCTCCAAAGCACTTCACATATTTTATGAAATGCATTAACAGAGCTGTTGTATGGCTTTTAATATGATTAACTACATATTGCAAAGAGAAAGGCTTGAAACTGAGCAGTTTATTTATTTATTATTTATTTACAGTATTTAAGCCGCTCCGAGTCCCCTTCAGGGAGATGGATGCGGGTTAGAAATAAAGTTTTTAAAAAATTATTATTATATTTATATTCTGCCCTTCTCACTCCACAGGGAACTCAGTGCGGATCACAATGCACATATACAGTACGTGGCAAACATTCAATGCCACAGACACGCAACATATATAGATAGACACACAGAGGCTATTTAACTTTCCAGCTTCATGAAGGTATGCTTTAAATTCCGGCCACTGGGAGAGCTGTCGTTTCACCGTTCACTTGTGACACCGATGGAGTGCTTCCCCATTCTTTTACACGCTGCTGGAGAATTTTATGGCGTCGTAAATTAGTTAAATTAGCCTTCCTGCATAAGCGGTACCTAAATTTCCTCCTTGACAGAGGCAACTGTCTTTCGGGCTGCAAAGGTCGAGATCAAGCTAGACAAATGGTCGGGAGCTTACTCTAACCCGGGCTGGCTTCGAACTCATGACCTTTCAGTCAGTAGTGATTTTAATGCAGCTGACTCCCAACCAGCTGCGCTACAACCTAGACCAGTGATTTTCAACCGGTGTGCCGCGGAACACTAGTGTGCCGTGAAAGATTATCAGGTGTGCCGTGGGAAATTATTTTCGAACTTCATTCATATATAAACTATAAGGCACATCTGTCCCTTTAAGAAATAGAACCATAGCACTCTTGAGTCACCTAAGAAGTGAGGTGAGAGTGCTATGGTCGTGCTATCTTGGATTCGCTCAGATGCGAATAAGTAAACAAAGTTACAGTTAGTGCTGCAGCTGCGCGTCAAGTGACAGTGGTAATTTGGGATCACAGCAAGACAAGCGAGTGACAGTGATGGAGAAGTTTTTGAAAAGGGAAAATGCAAATGCTGAACAGGGCCCTGGACAAAATTATGACACAGATGAAGAGCTCCGTGTGTGTCTTTCTACCATTCCTGCCAGGATATCTATTTTGTGTTCATCGAAACAGGCCCAGGTTTCACACGAAGTGTATAAATACATTTAAAAACATATTAACTATATGTATTACTGTGTTAGAGTGTCATTTTGTGTCATTTTGATTGGTGGTGTGCCCCAGGATTTTGTAAATGTAAAAAATGTGCCACAGCTCAAAAAAGGTTGAAAATCAGTGACCTAGACCAGGGCTGTCCAACAGGCGCCCCTGGGGCCGTACACGGCCCCCGAGCCCCTTCCCTCTGGCCCCCTAACTTGTTTTAATAAAATACAAATAAAAAATAAAAAATAAAATAAATACCTACTTCCGGGTTTAGGCAAGCATCGCGACACTACGCCAGCCACAGACGGGATTTTGAGGGAGGTCGAAATCCCGTCCGTGGCTGCGTAGTCTCGCGATAGCTGCCGAAATCTCGGGTCCTGCGGGATTTGCGGCCGGCCTGGGTGCGCGCCTCCTCCCCCCTCGCGGCTGCTTCCAGGCGAGCCCCCATTCCCTCAGAGAGAGGGAGGAGGGGAGTGAGGCAGGGAAAGCCCCTCCTGGCTCCGTCCTCTTCCTGTGGAGGGCCCTCGCTTCCGGCCCCGCGGATGGGAGAGCCGCCGCCCGCCTGAGCTTGGCCTCGGCTCCAGCGGGGCTCTTCGGGCGGCGTTGGCGCTTGACCCTGTGGCGGGGCTCCCGCAGTATGGGTAAGGAAGGGCCTGGCTCGAATCAATCAATCTAAAAACAGTGGGACGTTGGGTGAGGGGGAGGGGTCCCTCAGCGGCGGTTTCCTTGGCGACACTTCCTTCCCCTCCTCCAAGCCCCCTCCCCCTTGTTGTGCTGCCTTCCCCCGCGTGCAGGGCGCAACATGGCTTCCTTTGCGCCTGCCCCTGCGACTTGTTTTCCCTTCAGGCAGGGAGGGAGGGAACTCTTTGGGCCTCCTCCACCCGCCTCTGGGAACGGCATTGAGGTGTTTGGGGTTTTTTTTGGTGTGGACTCAAATAACTCAAAGGTATTAGGAAACATTCCCCCAAATCCACCAGTGTTCCCATTTGGGTATATTGAGTATTCATGCCAAGTTTGGTCCAGATCCATCATTATTTGAGTCCACAGTGCGCTCTGGATGGAGGTGAACTACAACTCCACAACTCAAGGTCAATTGTAAGTAAATTGGAGCCGGGGAGGGGGCGGAGCCGGGGGAGGGGCAGGGGCGGAGCCGGGGAGGGGCAGGGGCAGGGGTGGGGGCAGACCCTTCGGCCCCCCCCCAGGTGATCAGTGACCGGAATTCCGGCCCTTGGGCCCGTAGAAGTTGGACAGCCCTGACCTAGACCATCAAACTAAGGGCCACTGGTGGCAGTTTGCAAATATATTGGGAACATTAAGAAAGCTTAGGATGATTTTCTGCCTGTAAGAATATCTCTGAAACCAGCGGTTGAATGTCTACCAGCTTTTTGCCATAGGATTCTCTGTGGTCATGATTGGGTAAATAAGAAGGGTAACTGAAGCCTAGCATCTGGTTCTGACACTGACAGATTCACATGCTGCTTCAAGTGAAAATGCCCAAATGTTATAAAGATAAACCATATGGAAATCTCTAACATTTGGGGCCATTAATGGGGGTTTTTAGGCAACTGTGATTGATGGAGTAGCTCTTACAAGTCGAACATCAATGAAGATGGAACTTGATCTTTTGAACTTAGAGGTTTTCCTTGGGTTTTTTTCCCCTTTTCTTTACTCCTTTTTAAAAGTCCCATAAAACCATTTTTGTTCAGACAAAAGCTGTCTGGAATGCTTGGACTTGTCATACAGATTGTAGTCAGCCTTTTATTCCCTCCCTCCCTCCAAATCAGGCCAATGTGCAGCTTTGAAAGTTTCTCTGTCCATAATCACCAGTAGAGCATTAACACCTGTAGCTTCTTACATACAGAAATGGCCTACATCCTGAGGATTGAGAACATTTAACCCCTCCAAGAGTCAGTTCATATAGGCCACCATTTCTGTTTGGCACATACGAACACGGGAGTACAGTTTGTGCCTCCGTTGCATCTCATCGAAGGAACCCTTGCTGGGAGAATCCCAGGTAAGAAGCAGTTACAGCTGTTACCTGAGGCGGTAGCAGAACTAAACTGCACTATTAAAAAGTTGGGAAAGCATTTTAAAATGTCAGGGGTCACATAGACTGACACAAAGCCTGGGTCTCACTGGACTGAATAAAAAAGAAATTACTACTGCTACAAATACTACTAGATAACAAATGGGATTCACTGTGAAATATGAGCCGTCTGGTATTTATATCCCGTCTCTCCTCTACCCCAAAAGGGGGACTCAGGACGGCTTACATAGGCAACAATTTGATGCCAATTACATGAACAATTAATACAATAACTATTAAACATAACCATTAAAATGCATAAATTACATAAAATACATAATTAAACAGTATAAAATCTTCATTACCAATAAAACCGTATTCTCGTGTAAATCATCTTTCCAGTCCATTTCAACCAAAGTGCTGCTTTATGTCTGCTGACCGAAAACCTGGTCCCACAACCACGATTTTACTTTCTTCCTGAAAGCCAGGAGGGATGGGGTCGATTGTATCTCAATTGGAAACGCGTTCCACAGGCGTGGGGCCACCACCGAGAAGGCTCTGTCCCTCGTCCCCACCAACCAAATTTGCGATGTTGGCGGGAGCAATAGCAGTGCCTCCCCGGATGATCTTAGGTTATGAGGTGGGATGTAGAGGCAGATACGTTCGGACAAGTAAGCTGGGCCAGAACCATATAGAGCTTTATAGGTCAAAACCAGCACTTTGAATTGGCCATGTTCTAGAAGCATTCTCCCCTGACATTTCTCCTGCATCTGTAATAAGTATCCTCAGAGCATCCTCACAACCTCTGATAATACTTGCTGGAATAGATTTCAGAACTTCCATGAATTTGAAATTGAATAATCTCACAATCTCTGAGGATGCCTGCCATAGATGTGGGTGAAACGTCAGGAGAGAATGCTTCTGGAACATGGCCATACAGCCCGGAAAACTCACAGCTACCCAATCTGAGGTATGCTTCGGAGTGCCCGGTCCACTTGGCTGAATGTACAAGTGCCTTCATTCTACTGGATATATATTGTTAGGTATTTCCCAGGATAATACAGAGGTTTATTCTTCCTCTCTCGAACCTTGTTCAAGTACATATGGGAAATATTTGGGGAATGGAGTATAAAATTGTTAAAGATATTGGAAAGACCTTGAGTTAGATGCAGCTCTCTGTTGTCCATTCCCAAGAGCACGCAGTATGGGAGCTAGTGACACCACCAGCCCTCTCTCACCAGCTGCCTTTCCCAGCTGAGAAGTATGTATTCAATTAGAGGACTTTAATTAAAATACTTTTTCTGGAGCATCCTGTTTCCAGTCCCTGCTGTAAATTCAAGATGACATTCTCAGGTTCAACAGGTGGATGAGATTATACTGAAAACCACCAGATGAGAGGAAACAGAAGCAGAGCTGGAGCTTCAGCAACAGGAAAGTGGATACCGGATGACAGGCAACAGGGTGGCTTCACGCTTTCAGAAAAGCCATTACAGTTATGCATTTTTACCAGTTCTCCTTTCAGAACAGATCCAACTGAGAATCCCAAGAAATGCTTGTTTTGTTGCTCATGATATTCTGAACATAGATTGCTAAATTGAACAAAAGATCCATCTTGTGTAATAATAATAATAAACTTTATTTATACCCCGCCATCATCTTCCCAACGGGGACTCGGGGTGGCTTACATGAGGCCGAACCCAACAACACAATAACAAAGTAACATCATACATAAAAACATTATAATCAGTTATATAAAACAGTGCTTCCCAACCTTTTTTGAGCCGCGGCACACTTTTTACATTTGCAAAATCCTGGGGCACACCACCAACCAAAATGACACAAAATGACACTCTAACACAGTAATACATATAGTTAATATGTTTTTAAAATGTATTTATACACTCAGTGTGAAACCTGGGCCTGTTTCAATGAACACAACATAGATATCCTGGCAGGAATGGCAGAAAGACACAAACTTCCCACACAGAACTCCCATGACCAAGAGAAAATGCTATAAGAGTTTGGTGGGCATTGAACTTGAGTTTTGGAGCTGTCGTTCACCTATATCCAGAGAGCACTGTGGACTCAAACAATGTTGGATCAGGACCAAACTTGGCATGAATACTCAATAAGCCCAAATATAAACGCAGATGGAGTTCAGGGGAAATAGACCTTGACATTTGGGAGTTGTAGTTGCTGGGATTTATAGTTCCCCTACAATCAAAGAGCATCCTGAACCCCACCAATGATAGAACTGGGCCAAACTTCCCACACAGAACCCCCAGGAGGCAAGAGGAGGTCTCTACTTGGGGAAAGAGAGGCGGGTCTTCCCAATATATGGAGACGGATAGACCAAGTAGACAACGGGTGGAGAGGGGGGTGTTTGTAATTTTGTGCCTTTATCGAGGTAGGTTTCTTAGGGTTTTTATACTTCAACACACTAGACTCCCCCCCCCCCCCCCCGAGGTTCCAAATTCCCACGGCACACCTGATGATCGCTCACGGCACACTACTGTGCCCCGGCACACTGGTTGGGAAACACTGATATAAAACATAGGCTACAAAATGCTACAACCAATAGACAATTAAAATAAAATCAAACTATTTTGTGTAGCAACTCATATTGAAAGTCAATGTAATGGCTCTCTCCACTATCGTTCCAGAAAGTGACATTCAATGTGTAGTCTCTAATTTGAATTGATAGTAACTTGTAAAATAGGCTTTCCCAAATTGAGTTCTATTTATTTCTCTGTTGGGATGAAAGAATGGTCTTGTGCAAAATCTGTGTCTCCTGTCCCCGTCCCCCGCAAAGGAAGACAGTGATGTAGAGGAACATTGGACAGATTGGGAGGAATCATCACCGCGTGATAAGTTAAAGTCACATTATTTTATTAGATATGGAAAGGAAGGAAGCTCTTATGATAGGGTGAGTAAATAGCCAGTCCCCATCTAACATTTTTAAATGATGAGTTGTCTACTGTGTTCTTATGTTATTGTATTGCACCGGGAATATGGCGCAGCTGGCTGGGAGTCAGTCAGTTGCATAAGATCTCTACTGACCAGAAGGTCATGAGTTCGAGGCCTGCCCGGGTCGGAGTGAGCTCTCGACCAATTGTGTAGCTTGTTGTCTGTCTATATATGTTGTATGTCTATGGCATTGAATGTTTGCCTGTATATGTGCATTGTGATCCGCCCTGAGTCCCCTGTGGGGTGAGAAGGACGGAATATAAATGATGTAAATAAATAATAAATAAATGTATTGATATGCATTCCTGGGCTTGGCCTCATGAAGCAGCCCCGAGTCCCCTAAAGATTATGATGATGATTATTATTAAAAATACACTTTCTGCAATGTGTGTGATAAGGTTCTGTGCATTCCTGCATAACAGGCGGTTGGACTGGATGGCTCTTGTGGTCTCTTCCAACTCTATGACTATTTTTTTGTTGTTGGGGTTTTTTTTGGCACTGTATTCAGTCTAAATCTCTTTTGGTTGATCCCAAGAGAGATTCCTTCCAAGTTCTCCCGTCTTGAATGGGCTTCCTTTTGAGATCTTACCAAACTAACAACCACATCTCTAGGCATTTTTTTTTCTGTCTGGTCTCAAATGAATCTTCTTGGTAGTTCATAACAACTTCTCGGCTAAAATCTGATCTGTTCCTATATCACCACTGCCATTGCTCTCTATGTCTGCCTGGTTATCATCTCCTGCATTTGCTGATACCGTAATGGGGCATCTGTGTGAGTAGAGCAACTCCCTCCTCCATGGGGATTGTATGGGCTCCCCATTCTGATGTTCGCAGATGTAACAGATGATGGCCAGGTGCCTGCAAAGAGCACTGTGGTGGGAAGAAATGGTGGCATTGATTGATTGATTGATTGATTTTATTATTTATGAGTCGCCCTCCACGTCAGTGCTCCGGGCGACTTACACATAAAACACATAAAAAGAGTTCAATAGTTAAAAGCTAAAAGAATAGGAAAATTAATTAAAATAGTTCCAGTAACTCAGGCTAAGTCTGGAGGGTGTCCTTAGCCGTAAGCCTTTCAGAAGAGCCAGGTCTTCAATGCGGTCAGGAACTGGGGCATGTCCCGGATAGCTCTCTGATCCGCCGGCATCAAGTTCCAAAGAACAGGGGCCGCGATGGAAAAGGCTCTCCGTCTCGTGGTGTCGAGGCGGGCCTCACTCACACCTGGGATGCGGAGAAGGTCCCTGTTTCCTGAACGCGGCGACCCTTAATGAGCTGGTTCGGACAAGCGGTCTTTTAAATAAGCTGGGCCGGCGCCATGGAGGGCCTTAAAGGTAAGCGACAAGATCTTGTGGATGGCTCTGAGCTCGACTGGCAGCCAGTGCAGGCGCTGTAGAGATGGCGCGATATGGCATCTCAGTGGTGTCCCGGTGAGGTGTCTGGCAGCTGCATTCTGCACTAGCTGGATTTTACAAGTGGTTGACTGCGGCAACCCCACGTACAAGGCATTACAGTAGTCCAGCCGTGATGTCACTGTGGCATGGACCACCGTAGCCAGCGCATCTGATGGAAGGTAAGGTGCCAGTTGACGTGCCTGGCGTAGGTGGAAGAAAGCTCCCTTACTTGTCGCAGCAACCTGGGCCTCCAGTGAGAGTCTCAAGTCTAGTATCACACCGAGACTCTTCACCGACGGGCCGGGATCAGCGGCTCTCCCTCAAAGAGAGGCAGCGGAATGGGTGGCTCTGGGCATCCCGGCCATAGAATCTCAGTCTTTGATGGATTGATCTTGAGTTTGTATGAGCGGAGCCATCTGGTCACTGCCTCTAGTCCTTGTCTGAAATTCTCAGGCACCGATGTTACGCCTGGCTCAAGCTTCAGCAGAAGCTGGGTGTCATCTGCATATTGGTAGCACCCAAAACCAAAACTTCTGGCTATGCTTGCCAAGGGTTGGACGTAGATGTTAAAAAGCGTTGGTGACAAAATGGCGCCTTGGGGGACTCCACAGTCCAGGGTGGATTTCTTGGACACTTGGCCTCGCCACTCAACACACTGCGAGCGGCCCCGCAGGAAGTGATGTAGTGATTTCAGAAGGCTAATGTCTTCACTTAGGACCACAGTTAAGACGGTCCATGTCCGTTCCCCCCCCGTGTCAGGAGCAACTTGAGAAACTATAAGTCTCTTCTAGTGTGAGAGAATTGGTAATCTGCAAGGATGTCACCCAGGGGATGCCCAGATGTTTTGATGTTTTACTATCCTTGTGGGAGGCTTCTCTCATGTCCCTGCACGGGGAGCTGGAGCTGACAGAGGGAGTTCATCCACGCTTTCCTTGGAGTCAAACCTGTGACCTGTTGTTCTTCAGTTCTGTTGGCACAAGTGTTTAACCCATTGCGCTACCGGGGGCTCCTCCATGCCCAGTGAGCGTCCGCTAAACCAAATCAGCCAGACAGAGAATAAAGCATTCTAGGTTCTAGATTTGAAGGCAAGCTACAGAGATTTATTACATTTTGGCCAAATGGTTGCAAGTACCTCTCACGGCAGCGTTTGATACTGTCGATTACCAACTTTTCACACACCGCCTGGCGGTGGCGGGGGTGAGGGGGACAGCTCTCAACTGGCTGTCCTCCTTCCTCCAAAACCTTCCTCCTTCCTCCAAAACATGGTCTTCGAGGGCTCCCCCTTACACTGCGGGGTCCCTCAGGGGGCCATCCTCTCCCCGCTGTTATTTAACATCTACATGCGACCACTCGCCCAGCTGGTGCGGAGTTTCGGGCTGGTGTGTCACCAGTACGCTGATGACACCCAGCTCATTCTGAGGGTGGACGCTGGGGCGGAATCCGTACCCGATAATTTCCAACTCTGCCTGGAAGCCGTGACTGGATGGCTGCGAGTCAGTAAGTTGAAGGTGAACCCGGTGAAGACAGAGATCTTGTGGCTGGGCCGCCGGGAGATCCAGTTGCCAACACTTGACGGCGCGGCGCTATGCCCGCAGTCTTCAGTCAAGAGCCTGGGGGTCTGGCTGGACCCTCAGCTGTCTATGGAGGTGCAGGTTGCCTGCGCCTGCAAGACAGCGTTCTACCACCTGCGGCAGGCAAAACGTCTGGCTCCCTATCTCTCCCGCTGCGACCTGGCCACAGTGATCCAAGCCATGGTCATCTCGAGGCTCGATTACTGTAATGCGCTGTACATTGGCCTACCCTTGTCGACGATCCGGAAACTTAAGCTATTGCAGAACGCGGCAGCCCGTCTGCTTCTAGGAGCCACAAGAACAGCTCATATAACACCGATCTTGCGCGAACTGCACTGGCTGCCAGTCGAATTCCGGGTCCTCTTCAAGGTGTTAGTTTTAACTTTCAAGGCCTTATATGGTTTGGGGCCAGCGTACCTGAGGGAGCGGCTTACCCCATACGTGCCCAATAGATCACTGAGCTCTGAGGGGCTCAATATGTTGGAGGTCCCTGGGATGAAGACATGCAGGCTATCGAGCACGAGACAGAGGGCATTTTCAGTGGCCGCGCCGGCCCTATGGAATTCGCTCCCTGCAGGGACGCGTGCACTGCGGGATTTATTGACCTTCCGCAGGGCCTGTAAGACCTGGTTGTTCAGGCAGGCATTTGGCCCCTGACTGGCATTTGTTACAACCTGCCATTCCGCCGCGTCACTGCCACAGATGCTATGTGCTCGATCACTGGGGTTATAGTGGGGGGGGACGGGGGACTTTTAACGTTAACTTTTAACTGTTTTAACTGTTTTTAGCTGTTTTATATTGTCACTTTTATGTGTTAAATTGGTTCTGTTTGCGTGCTGTAAACCGCCCTGAGCTTTGGATAGGGCGGTCTATTAAGCCGAAACAATAAATAAATAAATAAATAAATAAATAAATGTATAAGCGCAACTTCATAGAAAACTATGATACTTTTTATACACTTTTATACATCTGGTTGTCTGGGAAATGGGCCAGCTAGGAACTGTGCAGGGATTGGCTGGGTGTTTCCCTTTTGTCATAGGCAGGAGGAGGGGACCAACATAGCAGGAAGAAGAACAGCTGATAATTGATTGGTTTAAATGTCTAGTCCATTGCAGATGCGAGGGTTGAATGAAAGGTTACTTGGGTTTGGATAGGAATATTTTAATAAATCAAACACATACACAATCCTTAGAATGTGCTCTTTAACTACCTCTATTCACGTTCCCACATAATCACCAGACAATTGGATACATTTCTGCCAACAATGAACAAGTTTTCTGAAGCCGTCACAGAAGAAGTCGACACTCTGTTTCCGCAACCAGCGTCTCACAATTCTCTCAATGTCTTCATCAGAAGTATAATGATGTCCCTGAGGGTCTTCTTTCATTATCGGGAACAAATGGAAGTCAGACAGTGCTAAATCTGGACTGTAGGGTACATGGCGTACGGTGGTGAGATCCAGTCTCTGAAGTTCTGCTGTGTACCCATCGTGCACATATCTTCCAATAGCCAAGCAAAGCATTAATGTGACCCATAAGTTCTTGTGAAATGCTGATTATGCTTGAAATTTCTTTCTGAGTGATACAATGATCATCCTGAATCAATTTGCTTGTGAAACTTGGTGCTTGTGAAACTTGGTGGTTGCTGTCACAGGACGTCCAGCTCTTTGTTTGTTACGCAAGTCAGATGTTTCCACCTCAACATCTTTAAACTTAGTTGCCCAATGACGCACAGTTCTCACATCAACACAATCCCCATAAACAGCTTGCATTCTCTGATGAATCTCCTTTGGCGCGACACCTTCTGCTGTCAAGAATTCAATGACTGCATGTTGCTTAAGTTGCATTGACCTACCGTCTGTGCAGGGTTCCATACTTCACACTTTAATGACACAACCCTTCAATGGTAAGGCTTCCTGCCAAAATGGAACTGTAGAGGAGAGTCTACTGAACAAGCCATTACTTGATGCATACCAGTACTGCCATCTGTTGAGGAGTTACGAAGGTGGAGGCATTACTTTTCATTCAACTCGCATACATCCCCATGGAGAGCAGGAAACTGAAGAGGATGATGACTTGGGTATGCAGATGATTCCTTGATCGATTTAAAGACACATCTCATTTTTAGAGATGTTTTATAGGGGAGAAAGTGTGTCCTAGCATTCAAGAAATACAGTATATGTTTACATTTTTTTTCCTGGGCTAAATAGACTTTGATACTAAAAGCAAATTTCAGGACTCTGTTGATCTAGAAATAGAATAATGACCATAATTGCTGAGTTCTCAATCTCGGTGATTTTTTGAAATATTCTAGATCTCTTTTAAACAAAATGATAAAGCTATTGTTGAGCTTGGCCATGTCATTCCTTCTCAGCCAGAAATGTTACAGGGGAAATCTGTGTGACTTAGGGCCCTTCCAGACAGGCCTTAAAAGCAAGGCTTGTCTCGGCTTTACCAGTATGTTTGGATACCTAAATTGCCGGGGGGCTTCAGGGGAGCTGGAGAGATAGCATAGCGGTAACAGCAGTTACCATCTGAAGATCTAAAGATTGCAAGTTCGAATCCCGGGCTGGTTTGGACATCCAGCTGTGCACCCTGTCCACTGTTCACCCAACGGTTCGAAAACAGCTCAGCTGTGATTAGGTAAAACTGGGAACTGCTTAGCAGGGAAGAATTTTTCAAAGAAGGACTTACAACGCCTAAATAAAAAGTAAGATCGGCTGTCGGAAGGTGGAATGCGGAAAAAAACAGAGGCTCTCCGTCACGAGGATGAAGCAACAGCACCCCCTTGTGACGTGATGACGTAATGACGTAATGATGTAATGGAACAACCACACCTGTGACGCACCCCTGTGACGCAGCCCGAAGAAAAATCCTTCTAAAATTGTACTTGTCATATGTTTGTAGGTTATATGTAATTGTATGTGGATCCGGCAGGGACTGTCTGCCGTATGTGTGATGTAATCTGCTCTGAGTCCCCTTCGGGGTGAGAAGAGCGGAATATAAATAAAGTGTATTACTATCCATGCCATCCTGATTTGACTCAAAATGGCATGTAGCCCCTCCCCCCAGAAAGCTCATGGTTTGGGTTGGGGGTGGGTACTAGAACCTGTGCCAAAGCGGGTTAATTTAACCCGTTTTGGCGTGGGTTTACTGACCTCATCACAAAGGGCTACATTCAGAAGCATGTGGCAGTTTAGCCCAGGTCACCCACAAAGCCCACCAGCTCCCATCATACGACGCCGGCACAGCTCCATAGGTGAAGTAGGGTAGAGCCAGCGGATGTGTTGCCATTGGGATCCATGGGGGGGAGGGGAACTGCACACTCCACGCACAGTCCCCATGTTCCCCCATGGTATCAGCGGGAAGAGGAACCAAGTAATTCGGAGTGTGGGGTGCTGGGGTCCCCATATCCTCCGACAAAGTGGCCATGTGACAAGGTTGTTAGTCATGTCTGAAAGCACCTTGTATCTCGTCACCTGGAGTGATATTGCTGGGATGCAAGGGAGATCATGCCTTCACAGAAGGAAAAATTATATTTAACAATGTATACAACAAAGTCCTAAAATCAGAACAGGCATCTTTCTCCTGATGGGAATAGGACTTCTCATAGGCAAGCAAGCTGTGATGGTATGTCAGAAAACTGCTTATTAAAAGTAAATATGAATAAAATTGTATGACATGTATATAATAAACAGACGTGTAATACTTTACCTAATCAGGTGGTACAAGGATTCAACTGGACTTTAAGCTTCTTTAATTCTAAAGCATCTGTTCTCTCAAGCTTGCAGGCCAGTATCTGTGTCTTGCATCCTCTTTTTTTTCAGAGCAAAAGGGAATGGGTGGGATAAAGAGATTTAGGATGAGTAAAGGCCCTGGAACAGATGCACCAACAAGGGATGTGACAAAATGTCAGCTGGAATGTGCCTGTGGGTTAGGAATTTGGCTATGAACATAGCAGATGAGTCCCCAGGATGGCATGTTCCTCAGAAGGCCAAGCATGCTTTGGTGACAGCTGTGATTTTTATGGCCCTCTTTCGATGACAGTTTGGGAAGGGTCAGTTCAGCTCCTTTCTGACAGGACTTAGGTTTGTCATCAGATGCTAAAATCCTGCTGATTTATGGCAGCAATCACTTACTCGGAGATATTGCTGTCATGTTTTTCCTTACAGAAGAAAATATACTGATACAACAGACCACAGGGGAAAGGAAAAACTGAGAAAAATTATAAACACCAAAGCAATTTCACTCATTGGCCTCATATAAGCCACCCCGAGTCCCCGTTGGGGAGATGGTAGCGGGGTATAAATAAAGATTATTATTATTATTACTATTATTATTATTCTAGGAGCCCTACTTCAGCACGTTCAAAGCTTTATCATTGCCCACTATACTTCCAGTTTTTTTATTACTGAGAAAGGAAAATGTGGTGTAGACCAGTGTTTCCCAACCTTTTTTGAGCCGCGGCACATTTTTTACATTTACAAAATCCTGGGGCACACCACCAACCAAAATGACACAAAATGACACTCTAACTGTCATTTTACTAACTGTCACCCTCGTGACGCCGCTGCTTCCGCCAACCCCCCCTCCCGCCGCCCTCCTGGGAGGCCCACACGCAGGAGGCCCATCACCGTCCCGTGGGGGAGGGCTGCACTTAGTGGCCGAAGCGCACGCGGGCTCGGCTGAGCAGGACAAATAGGAATTGAGCACACGGGGTGGCTCCGAGCCTTGGAACAAACTGCAGAGGAAGCTCGCAGCCATTGCCACCCCCAGCTCTCCTTCCCGAAGGGGTTCAGCCCCCCCAGGTGTGCCCCCCCTTGCGTCCATTCGGCTTCCCTGCTGCCGCCTTGGGGCCAGATCGGGAAGGGACCAAGCTGGGCTGTGGAGCTGCGCATCCCGGCCTCTGCTCTGCTGCGAACCCGGAGCCCAGCCAGGAGAGGCCAGAAGATGAGGGGTTGCTCCCCTTCCCCGGCGCAGAGGGGCTAGAGGGCAGAAAGCCTCGCCCCAACCCTCCGGGAGTGGGGTCGGACGGGGGCAGCTCCCGCGGACTCCTCCTCCCTCTCCTCCTCCTTGCTGCCGGAGGGGAGGAGGGCAGAAGAGCGCCAGGAGCCAGGAAGCAGGAGGAGCCACACCCCGGCTAGGTAGCCCTTGGAGGGAGGGAAGGAAGGAAGGGAAGGAGAGAGGGAGAGAGGCGTGAGGGAGGAAAGTTCTGGACGCCGAGGGCTCTCCCTGACTGCAGCCAGGCTAGCTGGCATTGCTACTTCGGCCAGGAAAGCCTCATTTCCGCTGCCTGAAGTTTCCTGCTAGGCTCTCTACACTGTAATTTCCCACGGCACGCCTGATGATTGCTCATGGCACACTAGTTGGGAAACACTGGTGTACGATTCAACATCAAAAACCAGCCTAAAAGCTTATTCACCAAAAAAAAATGACCTTAAGGGTGGATTTCTCTTCCTCCAAGCAAAGTAGAATCAGAACCTTCTTAGATGGACTGAAAGGCTGGAGGGGAAAGAAGATGCCGTTCTTTTGTTAATGGCTTCTTAAGTATCCTTAAGCACAAGACATCAGATTATTTTTCAGTTTGGTTTTGCACACCCGTCACCATATGACAAATGTTTCCTTGTTTAGCCTTGTTTAATATTGACTCTCCCCTCATCATTTATCACCTGTCTGGGGACCTTGTTCTAATATCAGAACAGGGAACTTCACAAGTGAGACTATGCCAAGAGATGTGCTTAGCAGGGAAGGCATTATTATTATTATTATTATTATTATTTACTCTATTTCTATACCGCCCCTCTCAGCCCGAAGGCGACTCGAGGCAGTTTACACATGGCAACCAGTGCCCACAATATAAAATACAATTTTAAAATTTATATACTAACACTGGTTCTCAACCTTTCTAATGACGTGACCCCTAAATAAAGTTCTTCTTGTTGTGGTGACCCCCAACCATATTTTCGTTGCTACTTCATAATGGTAATTTTGCTACTCCTACGAATTCTAATGCAAATATCTAATATGCAGGATGTATTTTCATTGTTACAAATTGGACATAATGAAAGCATAGTGATTGATCACAAAAACAATGTTTGGGGAGTATGGACAATGGATGATGGGATTTGCAGTACCTTCAACTGATTCAGCTGTGACTTTCACAGACTACTGAGACTCCCAGAAATTATAGAAAACTCAGAACTCGGAAGGGCATGGGGACCCCCCGAAAATGGCCCAAGGACCCCCCTGGGGGTCGCGACCCCCAGGTTGAGAACCGCTGTACTAACAGATAAAAACAATAAACAATTAGCAATTAAAATTTAAAAATACAGTTCCCAGCATCTCATCATTAAAGTCATTTTCCATCGCATCGTCTTATTATCCCGTGATCACAATTAAATAGTTATATTTCATCTGCAAAAGCCTGCTCGAACAGCCAGGTCTTAACATTCTTTCAAAATGTTAGGAGAGATGAAGCTGATCTAATGTCCCTAGGTAGGGCATTCCATAGCCGAGGGGCCACCGCAGAGAAGGCCCTGTCTCTCGCCCCCGCCAATCGGTTCTGCAAAGAAGGTGGGACCAAGAACAGGGCCTCTCCATACGATCTTAAACACCTGGATGGTTCATAGGGAGAGAGGCGTTTGGACAGCTAAGCTGGGCCAGAACCATTTAGGGATTTAAAGACTAAAGCCAGCACTTTGAATTGTGCCCAGTAGCAAACTGGAAGCCAGTGGAGCTGGTGCAACAGAGGAGTTGTGCGCTCCCTGAGTGCTGTTCCTGATAGCAACCTGGCTGCTGTCCATTGGACCAATTGAAGCTTCCGAACAGTCTTCCGAACAGTAGTGGTGCTTCAGTGGTCCAAATGAGAAATATACAGTTTATATTGTGGTGCTGCAGTGGTGCAACGGGTTAAACCACTGAGCTGCTGACCTTGCTGACCGGAAGGTTGGCAGTTCGAATCTGCGGGACAGGGTGAGCTTCCGCTGTTAGCCCCAGCTCCTGCCAATCTAGCAGTTCAAAAACATGCAAATGTGAGTAGATCAATTGGTGCTACCTCGGCAGGAAGGTAAATGGCGCTCCACGCAGTCATGCTGACCACATGACCTAGGACCTAGGCGGCTACGGACACTGCAGGCTTAGAATTGGAGGTGAGCACCACCTCCAGAGCCGGAAGGGGAGGCCTTTATCTTTATCTGTGTATCTGTGTTTTTTTTTTGTTTCTAGGCATTGAATATTTGCCTTTGTGTCTGTATATACTGGAATCTGCGCTGAGTCCCCTCGGGAAGATATGGTGGAATATGAATAAATAATAATAATATTATTATTATTAGAAACACTACAAGGTTAGTACACAGCAAACAAGGTCACTCTGCTGGTTGTTGTATTGGATCACATGTCGGACACTTCCCAAGTGTCTAGGACTGTGTGATGTATCCGCGAATGGTGTGTGCAGATCCGAGTAGGGTGGCCTTTTGCAGATGACAGATGGTAATTTTGTCTGCTGATTGTGTTCAATTGCAGGCGAAGGTTTTTAGGCATTGCACCCAGTGTGCAGATCATCACTGGGACCACTTTTACTGGCTTGTGCCATAATCTTTGCAGTTTGATCTTTAAATCATCGTATCTTGTCAGCTTTTCCAGTTGTTTCTCTTCAATCCTGCTATTGCCTGGGATTGCAACATTATTTGCATACTTGGTTTTTTTTTAACACGATTGTGCGGTCTGGAGTATTGTGTTCCAAAACGGTCAGTCTGAATTATTATTATTATTATTATTATTATTATTATATGGTCTTTCAGTGTTGAAGGATCCAATCTCATCTAATGACTGATTTCATTCACAGCTGGCCTTGTGAGTGGTTAGTGGCCCTGAGGAGAAGGAGCGGTGGGAAACTTTACTGATTTGATTTGGTAGGGGAAATGTTTAGCCATCATTACAATGATAAGTAGGTGTCAACTCTAGGATGGGGTTGATCTTATCTTGTTCGGGAGTGCATTCCATAGGCGGGGGGCCAAAGCCAAGAAGGCCCTGTCTCTCGTCCCCACCAAACGCATTTGTGATGTTGGCGGGAGCGAGAGCAGGGCCTCCCCAGATGATCTTAGGTTGCGATATGGGACATAGAGGTAGATGCGTTTGGATAAGTAAGCTGCAGGGGTGGTCCTACAGGTAGGCCAAGGATGCAGTCGCGTGGGGCGCCATCTGGGAAGGCGAAAGTCCCCAACATTTAAGCCCACTGGGTGCAAGTGTCACGGCGCCAGACAGCGTCCTGGCCTGATTGCTGCCGATGTTCACTCAGGCAGGTTATTAATGAAGCGCCTTTTTTGCGGCTGCCTCCTTTTGGGCCCTGGCCTGAGGGATATTAACCTGCTATCTCCGACACCGCTTCTGGGCATGTGTGTTCGGAGGTTTCTGGGCATGTGCGGGGCAGTTGCTCCGGAGCTGAAGTTGAGTGCAGGAGCAACTGTGCATGCGCAAAAACCTCCGCGCATGCCCAGTAGCTCCTGTGCGCAGAAGCCTGTAAGCAAAGCACTCCCTATCGGGCAGGCAGGGTGTGCTTCCCCTCTTCCTTTGTCTCCGCCCTGCCACCGAATACGGTGATCCAATTGGGCAGGCAGGGGGCGGAGACAAAGGGAGAGGGGAGGGGAGCCAAAGGGGTATTGCCGACCTATTGCCCCCTGACAGCCGCCAATGGAAGTAGCCGCCGTGCACTGAGGTGAACTCTCTCGCCAGGCCCAATCACGTGTGAACCCTACCACAACCGCCCACCTCCCCACGCACGCGCGCCGGTCAGGAGCATCAAGGAGATACAGGCGCAACTGCGCAGGCAAATAGTAATATATAATATTTTATTTTACTTTATTTTGGGTTATTTGAGTTTTATAGGAGTAATGAAAATATTTAATAGACGATAATTTTATTTAAAAAAATAATTTTATTTATTATTTTATTATAATAATGGAATAGAATGTTATATTATATTATAATGTCAATATATTATAATATAATTATATTGTAATATATATTAATAATGTATGTATAATATAGTATGAGTATGTACTATAATATATTGTATATACATTGATACAATATAATACTACTAATGGGATTGTGATATTATAATTGTATATTTGTTTTACAGGGGGGGCACGCCAAAATAATGTTGGGGGGGGCGCCAAAATAAAGTTCGCTTACCATATAAAATTATCTTAGACCGCCCCTGGTAAGATAGGCTTGAATCCTTCTCAGGTATGAAAACCCACAGGGTGATCTTGAGCATGTAACACTTCCTCAGAGGAAGGCAAACCCCACCCTGAACAAATCTTGCCAAGAAAAGTCCATGATAGGATCATAAATTGACTGGGAGGCTCACAACAGCTATATATATATATATATGTGTATATATATATATATGTGTGTGTATATATATATATACATACATATATACACACACACACACACACACACACACACACACACACACATATGGCTAGTATAGAAGTCAGCAGGTTCACAACATTTGCAGTAGTCCGGTTGAGCAGCTTGATTGCTCCACTCAGTGCTTGAATGAGAAACTAATGCTGTACAACAAGAGGGTTTAAACTGGCTTGGTTTAAATAAATGTGTCCTTTTCAATACAAATATGTATTGCCATTTTTCAGGTACTAAAGGCAGCGCAACTCCCTTTTCTCCCACATATGATACAACTTAATGGCTAAACAAAGAAAAGTCATTGCTCACTAGAGGAAAGACAGCTTTCATCTTGTATTTTTCATCTGTTCAGGAATCTGAAGCATATCATACTAAAGCCAGGTATTCTTCAAGGATTTCAATTCTTTTGCTTTTGGCAGGAAATCCAGATTTAGAAGATTTATTAAGACTTTTTTCATCTTAGCACTACCAACACTAATTGGTTTACTCTTTTTTTTGTTAGAACAAATTTGCACAAAACCTGACATATGGAATAAATGCCTCATTGCCTTGTAAGAGAAGCCCCTTCAGTCTTCTCTCATTTCAAAGCCATTGTTATCCTGAAATACTCGTGACTACTTTTTCATGGTGACTATGTGTCTTGAACTCTTAGAATTGTTGCAAGATACTGTCACCATGTCCAGTGTGTTGAATAAGTACTAGGGGTGGTTGATCCATAAAAAATTGATTCTAAACTCGCGTTTGGGGGGGTTCCCTTGCTGGATCGTTATAGAAATTATTCCGAAAAAATTTAAATAAATTTCGTAATTGAAATGTAATTACTAACAAATTTTCATTTTTATTCGTTATGCCAGCTGGGAGGCTAGAATGGAGGGCTTGCTCTCCTCTTTCCTCCCCCAGCTCAGAAACATCGTGCATTATATTTAATGCATGATGCCTCTCAGCTGGGAGGGGCAGGGCACTCCCTTCTTCCCTCCCTCCCCCAGCTTAGAAGCATCACCTCTGAGCTTGCGAGGGGAGGAACGGAGGAGTGGATGGTCCGCCCCCCCCCCTGCCAAGATCTAAACTGCGCCAAGCCTTGGCTTTGACGCGGTTCAGTTCTTAGCAGGGAAAGAGGTGCGGAGGGCATCCTCTCACGGCCTCCTTCTCTGCAGAGAACTAACTCCGAGATCCAGGCTCTCCCTCTGCTTGTGAAGGAGAGCCTGGGGAAACGGAGGAAAGCTCGGCCGGACTGCTTCCAAAGCGCCTGCCTCAGTTCTCAGCTGGCGAGAAGAGAAAGGAGAGTGCTACTGCCCTCCAGTCTCCTCTCGCGAGTTGAGAACTGAGGAGGGGGAAAAAACCGACCTAATAACGTGACCTTTACAAAAAATGGTGATCCCGGGTTCGGTTTTGAAACTTCACTTCCGGGTTGGATGCCGAGGGTCGATATAAGATCAAAATAATTTCAAATACGAACTATTAACGGGTTTCAAAGTATTTAAATTGGAGATATCCACCCATAATAAGTACAATTACAAGCAGAAAGCTCAGCGACAAAAGGTGGCAGTTCTCTCATCATCATTGGTGATCATTTGTGTCCGAGTAGTATGGCCTCCCAAGCGTAGGGACCGTGGAGACCTATTCTTGACCCGCCTGTTCTTCCACAGTGAGGACATGGGTTTCCAGATGGCAGTTCTCTACTACCAGAAGAATCTCTTGCTCTGGTTTTGCAGGTTGCCATGTGTAAATATGTTTTGATGCTAGTTGGAACAAAAAATAGTAGATTTTTAAAAATTGTTTCCTTTTTTTCTTCACTTTATTATAGTTGTAATAAAGTGAGGAAACACTTTTTAAAACTCTACTTTTTGGTTCTAACTAGCATCAAAACATATACACATGGCAACGCACGTGTTTCCTCACTTTATTATAATTGTGAGGAACCCCTGGTGGCAGAAAGGGTTCAACCCTTGTGCCGGCAAGACTGAAGACCGATAGGTCACAGGTTAAAATCCGGGGAGAATGCGGATGAGCTCCCACTGTCAGCTCCAGCTCTCCATGCGGGGACATGAGATAAGCCTTCCACAAGGATGGTAAAACATCAAAACATCTGAGTGTCCCCTGTGCAATGTCCTTGCAGATGGCCAATTCTCTCACACCAGATGTGACTAGCAGTCTCTCAAGTTGCTCCTGTCACGGAAAAAAAATATAGCTGTATTGTGGCCTTTCTTTTCCATCAATGAATATTAGTAGTAAAAAAGTCTATATGAGTTTCTTAAAAAACATGCTAAATGAAACTCATCTCTTTGTTTGATAAATTATTAATAATAATATATTAATTTGTACCCCACTTAATCTCTCCTGAAGAGGACTCAAAGCAACTTAACAGAAAACCATTAGCACACAATTTTAAATATACATATATGTAAACATTAAAATAGAAATAAATATAAACAGTATTTAAAAATTCAGTTAAAAACCATGAAAACAAATTAAAGTTACAAGTTTGGTAGATGAAGGGAATGATGTAGATGTAGCATATCTTGATTTCAGAAAGGTCTTTGACAAAGTCCCCCATGGCATTCTTACAAAAATTCTTACAAAGAGGGTAGTAAGTGTGGGCTACGCAATGCAACTGGGTAATTGGTTAATTGGCCAAACCCAAAAGTGCTTAAAAATTGTTCTTCTAAGGGGCCTTTGAACAAATTCCCCCTTTATTTCCCCCCTCTTCTCTGATCACCAGGCACTAAGCAATGGCCACAGATTTTCAGAAGTAAACATCAATGCCAATGTGCTACCACATACATTTTCACCTTCTTTCTTTGCCTGTAACATCCTAAGGTCAGCAAACACAGGGCCCTTCCACGCAGCCCTATAACCCAGAATATCAAGGCAGATAATCCACAATATCTGTTTTGAACTGGATTATCTGAGTTCACACTGCCATATAATCAAGTTCAATGTGGATTTTATACAACTGTGTGGAAGGGGCTTTGGAAAGAGGGAACTAGTAAGGTGCCACAGGGTACTGTCTTGGACCCAGTGCAATTCAACATTTTTATCAATGATTTTATCAATGGAATAGAACGAAGGCATATCAAATTTGGTCCAAAACTAACAAATGAACTTCAACCAGAAGAAATGTACAGTGCTACACTTTGGCAATAAAAAAATGAAATACATCGATATAGGATGGGTGACACCTGACTTGAAAACAGCACATGTGAAAGGGTCGTACGTGTCTTGGTAGATTATAAACTGAACATGTGTCAACAGTGTGGTGGACCGCCTGGAAAAAATCCAATTTGATTCCAGGCTGCATCAATAGGGGTATAATGTCAAGATAAAAGGACATCATAGTCCAACTCTACCTTAGTTAGACCTCACAAACAATAATGTGTCTAGCTCTCGGTGCCACAATTCAAGGAGGATATTGATAAGCTAGAACAGGCCTGCCCAACAGGTGGCCCGGGGGCCGTAAACAGCCCCCTAGCCCCTTGGCTACGGCCCCTTACCCTCCTGCAATAAATAATATATTTTTTAAAATATTTTAAAAATATTTTTTCAATTAAAAATATTATTTTTATTATTATTTTTTGGTCTCGCCCCTTGGCTTTCTATTGGCCGCCTCCTCTTCTCCTGAGGGAGGGGGCCAATGGGAGGGAGTGACGTCTCTCGGGCCCTGCCCCCTTGGCAGCAAACAGGAAGAGCGACCCGGCCGCATGGCTTTCCCCCTCGGCAGCACCGCTTCCTCCTCCTCAGGATTGCTGCTGCTCTGTCTGGGAGGCGCTCAGGCCCTCAGCGCCAGGGAAGCAAAAGGGGTTTGGGAGGGAGGGAGTGTGTCTGAGAGCATGAGTGAGTGAGTGAGTGAGTGACAGAGAGAGAGAGAGAGAGAGAGAGGAGGGGGTCCTGCCCTGGGCACACCTCTCCCCAGCGCAAAGGGAAGATCTCTCTGGCTCTCTCAGACACACACAAGCCCCTTCCTTTCTGACCCCTTCATTTGCTTTTCATGAACTGTCTCTTTAATGAGAAGGAGAGAACCGGCCAGCCATAGGAGAGCGGAGGAGGAGAAAAGGAGGAGGGGGAATGAATGAGAGGGAGCTCAAGGAAAGGCCTCCCACCCCCTTTCCCCCTCCTTTTCCTCCCCCCAGAATTATTTACATTCTTTGCAATTACCTACGTTTACTTTGATGACTTGCACTGAATGGAATCAGCCAGGGGTAAACTGGCAGAATGAAAGCCCACAGACCTTTCAACTGCAAGGCCATTCAATGCTGATCAATGTGGCCAGTCATATATTCCAGTTCAAAGCAGAGATTGTGAGATTTTCTGCCTTGATATTCTGTATATTTATGCCCCTCATGTGTTCCATCCATCCCTCCCTCTCCCCTTATTTAAATAATATAATATGTAATTGTATATTAATGCCTCATGTGTTCCATCCATCCCTCCCTTTCCCCTTATTTAAATAATATAATATGTAATTGTATATTTATGCCCCTCATGTGTTCCATCCATCCCTCCCTCTCCCCTTATTTAAATAATATAATATGTAATTGTATATTAATGCCTCTCATGTGTTCCATCCATCCCTCCCTCTCCCCTTATTTAAATAATATAATATGTAATTGTATATTTATGCCCCTCATGTGTTCCATCCATCCCTCCCTCTCCCCTTATTTAAATAATATAATATGTAATTGTATATTTATGCAATGCCGGGGGCAGGGAGGGGGCGGAGCCGGGGAGGGGAGGGGCGGAGCCAGGGCTTGGCCCCCCAGGTGATCAGTGACCGGAATTCCGGCCCAAGGTCCGGTAGAAGTTGGACAGCCCTGAGCTAGAATGTGTCCAGAGAAGGGCAATGACTGAGGTCCTACATAGGCCCAAAACCATGATAGGTAACAGGTTTACCTGAGGTGTCCAGACAAACCCTCAGGTAAACCCAGATTAATCCAAAGAAAATTGGGTTTCCCCAGTTTACTTCGGATTAATAGAACACCTCAACAGATCCGGAACTTACTGGGGGGATTGTCTTCCAAGGCCTTGACAACAACACTCTATGGAAAGTCTGGTTTGCTTAACTTTCCTTCTGACTAGTTTACCTGCCAATACTTTTTTTTTACTTTTCAGCCAGCCATATCAAGTGCCAAAAGTTTTGAAAGTTTTGTAAGACACACATAGCATTCTAAAAATGAAAATAATGATCACACAATCCAGCAGAAAAAAATGATTGGACCAAAGGGAATAAATAGCTGTTTGACAGATCAAGCTTGCTGAAGTCAGGTTTTATACCCTCATGGCTTAATGCTCAATCCAAATGTTAGGCATAATTTAGTACTGGGAGCCTGGTGAGTTCAGAGGGAACCTAATGATTCTGTTGTGTACGTCAAACCACCCAACGGTGAGCACTCCCTGCTCAATGTTCACTGTTTGGCAGGCTGCCACACCACAAGGCTCCCTGCACAACCTTCTCCAGAATGAAAACTTGTTATTCTAGGGCAACCCTTTGAATACAGATTCTGTCGGATCTGGAAGAAAATTTGGGGGGTTGGCAGGCTGAGAAAACAATAAGGTATTGGGGTATCAGATTTGATTTAAATTGGCTGTAACGTTGCACACTGGCACTGGAACACAACTGTAATTGGCAGTACACCTCAAATCATAAAGGAGCATAAGATGGATTTTTAGGTTGCAGAATAAATGTGCAGGAGAACGCTTTGGTAATATCTTTCAGAAGGATAATATCACAGAGACGTACCAAGACCAAAGTTGCTTTCCCTCAGGGATACTAGCAGTATGTAACAAAAGCTCAGAATACAGTAGGAAAAAAAATCCAACTGGGAAGCATTGTTATTTTGCATAGTGTTGTCTGAAATCTCAGGTCCTCCTGGTGTGCTATAGCTCCCAATTGGCCCAGTGGAACACACAGGAGCTGAAGGCAAAAACAGAAATTCTTCACCTTGCCACAGCTAATCCACTTAATTTATTTCCCTTGACTTTCCTGTGTCTGAGCTTATAGGGTGTTTGTTATCTATCTACAGCATGGGTGCTCAGAATGGTGACCGCGATCACCAGGGTGATCTTCGGGCCTCATCCTGGTGATCTTCAGGCCCCTGACCAGGTTTTTTGCTGTTGGTCCTCTTCACGCACCCCTGCACACTGCAAAGAAGTCCTCCGTCGTTGCTCCTCCCCGCTCCCTGTTTGCGCGCCGCCTCCAAAAGCTCCAGAGTCCAGGAGGCAGAATGGGCCCCCTCTTTTGGATTCCTCCTCCTCCCTCCGTCCTTCTCCAGCCACTCAGAGTCGTAGGAGACCAAAGGGGGCGGGCCTGGATGACGCGATGCATGGCTGGCCCCGCGCGCATGCGCAGAAGCGCCCATTCTGCCTCTTGGACTTCTCGTGAGCTCTTGGAGGCGGCACACATGCTGGCGGCGTGGAAATAGGAGCAACAACAGAGGAGAAGAAGAAGGACGCTTTGGGGTCATTTCCTTACCGCATCTCAAAGGTCAGTCTTTTTACTTTGGGGTGGGTGCTTGATTGTTCTGTGGCATGTCTCTTTGTTTATTTTTAATGTTTAAAAATGGCCTTTTAGCTCCAAAGCCTCTCTGCTTGCTTTGTTCCTTGAGAAATATATGTTGGGGAATATGGAAATGTGGGAGAAATGGGGTGGTTGGATGTATTTTTGCATGCCCCTTTGTTTACCTTGCTGAGTATTAAATGGCCTTGCAGTTCAAAAGCCTCTCTTCTTACTTTCTGGCTGATAATATGTATGGTAATATGGCAGTGTGGGAGAAATGGGGTGGTTGGATGTATTTTTATGCTCTGTTTTATATTGTCGTTATTAAATTGAAATGTTGCTGTTTTACAACTTCATTTTATGTAAACTGCCCCGAGCCTGCTGGAAGGAGCGGTACATAAAAATGAATAACAAATATAAATAAATAAATAAGAAAATAGTTATACGTTTTACATTTCTGGGTAGGTGATCTTTGGGACTTGGAATCAGTAGCTCCCATGCTGAAAAAGTGTGAGCACCCCTGATCTACAGTATGTATATAATAAAAGTCAGTGTTTGCGGGTGGTGGTGCGGTGGTGCGACGGGAGGAATATGTGCCAGCGTTTCGATTGGCTGCAACTGTGGAATTATTTGCATAAAGGGCTCTGACTGGCCAGCCTCAGAACTCCAACATTCTACAGCCCCAGACAGAGGGGATTGGTTGCCACTGAAATGATATTTGCATAAAGGACTCCGATTGGCCAACCACATTCCAACATTCTAAAGTAACTCCGAGGGAAAGGCAAAGGCCTCAGGCAGTCAGCCACTGTGGCCCACAGCAATGACGGATCAGGAACACACTTGGCAAAAAAGGGACCAATGGCCCACTTCACAACTTGGTGTGGTTTAGGGCAGGATGGGCCACGAATGATGGGATTTGCAGTACCTTCACATCATTCACTTCCCAAACAACACTGTAGCCCCTACAAATCACAGACTAGGCCCAAAATAGACAGCAAGCCTTCCTCAACTTGATTTTCCTGACTAGGCCCCCAACAATGACAGAACAAGACCAAACTTGGCACACAGACCCCCCCCTCAAGATGCACCCTACATCCTGGTGCAGTTTGAGGGAGGATGGACCATGGATTATGGGACTTGTAGTACTTTAATTCTCTTCCTTAGAGCAATGTGGCCCACACCAATGACAAATCAGGACCAAACTTGGCACACAGAGACCCAATGGCCCACTTTACAAACCTGCTGCGGTTTACGGCAGGATGGCTCACAAATGATGGGATTTGCAGTACCTTCACCCAATTCATTTCCCAAAGAACATTGGAGCCCCTACAAATCACAGACCAGGCCCAAACTTGGCACACAGAGTACCCATGACCCACTCTACATCCTGGTGCAGTTTTGAGTGGGACGGACCACGGATGATGGGAGTTGAAGTACCTTCACTCACCTTCTGAGACCGCTGTGACCCTCATCCAATGACTGATCTAGACCACATTTGGCACACAGAGTCCCCATGACCCACTCTACATCCTGGTGCTGTTCAGAGGAGGATGGACCATGGGACTTGCAGTACCTTCACTAAGTTCCTGAGACCACTGCAAGCCACATAAACATCTAATAGGAACCAACCTTGGCACACAATGCCTTCCTCAGCTAGTTAGTTTATAAAATGTAAAGTTTAGGATCATAAGCCTGTGTGACACCTACCCTGCCTCTACCTGAATTCTATTTTCTTTAATCCCAGTGTTGTTTGTAATTATTTCATAATTGAAAGATTCTCTCCTCATGGTCAGAGTGTATTACTTAATATTTCTAGGACTGAGCCATTGAATAGAAAATAGGTTTTGATGGTGAGTGATCACGAGTCAGATCAAAACCTGTTTGTTTGCTAAAATAATTAGATTTTTCAGTGATCGTTTTTTTAAAATACATCTTTCAATTGTGTTCATTGTAGATGTTTCCTGATGTCTACAATTGCCTCCTGGACTGAAGAGGTTTATCTTCATCGTCACTTACGGCCCACCCAGAGAGCCCCTTTATTGTGCAAACATCCGCAATAAAAAGGGGGCTGTCCAAATGACGTTCAGGGCAGTCCCACATTAATTTGCTACAAATTAATTTGTTAGTGCATGTTGAAAGTATTATGTTGCAAAATTATATTGGTACCTTTAAGTGTTTCACTGATGTTAATTTGATTGTAATAAGGTACAGTTGAGTTGCTTACCAATTAGGTTCCAAGAAAAAGGTGGAGTCTAATTGTTATGTTCTAAAATACTTCATTCTATTTGTATTCTTCCCCTGTGTGGATGTTTTATTTTATGCTTACAATAAAGTAAGTTACCTTTATACCAAGGATTTTCTCAATGACCACATTACTTCTGGGCTGAGCTGAAGCTGCTGCATTTTTACTCTGCTAAATGAGGTTTGTGCTTTGTACTTGGAAAACTACCAAACCCTGACAGGTTATGGGCCCAGTATTGCAGTGCATTTAGTGCATTTATTCCGCGCCTTCTTGGAATAAGCACGGCAAACTGTGGGAATACCAACCCCCTCCCCCCAAGCCCTACATCCCTTAGAAATGATGTGCAAGAAGGGGGGAAGAAGGAGGAAAATCGCTCCCCCCCCCCGCTCTCCCGGTGCGTCATTTCTACACACCGGTAGAGTTCACTGAGACTTCTACTGGAGAACACATAATTTTTTCTTAGTTTTCTAAGGGTTATGGGGGTTTGAGGGGAGGGGGGTAAGGTCTTCAGGCAGCCTCTGGGGCTAGCACACGATTTCTGGTGTGAGTGTGTACAGCCCCCCGTGAAAATCCGTTTTTAAGAATCTCCTGTGATTAGAGCCTGTCTGGATCCAGCCTTAGAGTACTGGGCATGGTACTACTAATTTTCAGTTCTCTGATGTATATCTAGAACAGAACAGCGGAGGTGTATTCCATTTGGTTCTGCTGAATTGGTCAGTAGCTTTCTGTGTCATCAACTACGTTATCATTTTGAGGTGTCTTGAGATGGGACTTGAGAGTATTGTTTAACAGGCAGGCAGATAACAGGGTAGCACAGTCTGGCTCATGTGTTGACCCTGTAGTCATTGTTTTATGTTGTTCAATATTTTCATCCTTGGTATCTAAGGATATTATCACATGCGGCTCTTGAAATAGAGCCGCATGTAATAGTAATAGTTCCTGGCATTGCAAACAGATCCGGCTTTGAGTTGGAGCATGCTAGTGTTGCGTGATTTCTGTTCCACAAGAACCACGGGTTTGGGGGCTAGGTATGTCAAGCTTCCAAAGGACGAAATAAGACACAAACAGGATGAAGGCAAAGGACAGAGGTTTTTATTCACCTTGGCCAAAAATGGATAGCTGCAGATTCTGATGTCCAAAAAATAACATAAGCGTAATTGTGAACATACAGATTTATTTATAAAACTTTACAGCTATTCAAGTAAAGAGGCTTTGCCATGCCTGCTGTTGATGGGCCAGGTTGGTGTTGGCTAGGATCAATTGAGCCAATCTAAGCCAATCAGGAGCCAGCACAGTAGACTTGAATAGCTATTACAATATGCTCTATACCAGGGGTGGGCAATTATTTTTTCCAAGGGGCCACACGAGATAGGAAAAATGAGATTTATTCACTAAAATTTTACAAAACAATGGCTAACAAAATGTGAACATTTGTATCATTTGTGATTCATTATATCAGGGGTCAGGAACCCTTTTTGACTAAGAGACATAAAAGCAAAATATTTGGAAATTTATTTCAGTGAGAGCATTATAATATATTTTAAGACTGAATTCAACTAAATGTGAGTATAATAAGCCCCTGAATTTATTCATAATAATGATGATGATGATGATAAGATTCATTCAGCCTCTGCTAATAATAACAACAACAACAGGTTCCTAGACTAGGAGGATACCTCCAAGGCCCATCCAGTCCAACCTCTTTCTGCCAAAGGGAAAAACACAATCAAGGCACTCCTCACAGATGGCCATTCAGCCAATAATAATAATAACAACAACAGGTTCCTAGAGTAGGAGGAGACCTCCAAGGGCCATCCAGTCCTACCTCCTTCTGCCATAAGGGAAAAACACAATCAAAGCATTCCTCACAGATGGCCATTCAGCCATCTTGAACCAAACTTGGCACGCTGAATCAACACATGAGACCAACAGAAAGTACTGAAAGGGTTTCCAAACCTTGAGTTTGGAAGTTGTAGTTCATTATTTGAGTGTGGACTCAAATAATGATGGATCCGGACCAAACTTGGCAGGAATCCTCAATATGCCCAAGGAAAAGAGAAGAGGAGGAAGCCAAGGAGGCTTGGCTTCCCCGTGCGCTCCGGCCTCGGCCCCGCCCCTTTCTCAGTCTGGCCCCGCCCCCTCTCCCTCACTGCACTCTCTCTCTCCTTCCCTCTTCCGTTCAGGTGGTGGAAGGGGAAAGGAATGAATGGGGGAGGGAGGGGGGAAGGAAACAGGAAGACAGGAAAGAGAAGAAGGGAAAGAGCGCTGAGGCAAAAGGGAGCGGGGAGCGCGCGAGGAGAAAGTGAAGGGAGGAGGAGAGGGAGGAGGAGGGCGAAGGCATGCTCTTGCTCCTGGCTCCTTCTGCTCTTCTTCTCCCTCGCTTCCCTTCCCCTCCGCTAGCCTGCCTGCCTGCTTCTTCACGTTTGTAGCCGCCCCAATGGGGAGATCGCTTGCCTCTCTTCAGGACGAAGCCTTGAGGGAGCCAAGGGCCGGACAGCATCGGCCAAAGGGCCGGATCCAGCCCGCGGGCCGGAGGTTGCCCATCCCTGCTCTATACTCACAATTACAGTATGTGATGATTTTTTGTGGTTGTTTTCTCTTCTGACAACCTCTGATTTTACCTTCAACCCATCTGTGTCTCATCTGGTCTTCTGGCAATCTTGACACGCCAGGCTATGATACCCGCAGTCAAGTCTCTATATGTAAGATATCTCTCTTCTTTCTTTGTTTCCAACTTGTGAAATGCTTCTTATGTGAATATTGAAAGTGGAGTTTTGGGGCATAGTTTGGTTTTGTGTCTATTCCATCCCCTCAAAATCACTTGCCTCATAAAATGATTGTTGAAGCTAACATGTAGTTTGGTTTTCTCGTGCCTCAAACCCATGCTATGAGCCTTGTTTGATAATGTTCTAAGATATAAATAAAACATATATGAAATACCATCAAGAATGTGAGGTTCAGTGCCATCAGTTTGCTTATAACACCCAGTCTGCGGGCTATTTAAAATACCATAACAGGCTTGCCAACCAAAATGCAGATCGTGTCCCTCTGCTCTTAATAACCTTTCATTTCTCAAGATCATCCAGTCTTTGAACCAGACTAGTGTGTATGCCGCAAAATATATTTTTAAGTCAGCTAGTGTTAACTCTCCCCTTTGATTGTCATCTGGAGGAGCTTAAACCTTATTCTAGGCCAGTGTTTCCCAACCAGTGTGCCGTGAGCGATCATCAGGTGTGCCGTGGGAAATTGGAACCTCCAGGAGAGGAGGGGGGAGGGTCTAGTGTGTTGAAGTATAAAAACCCTAAGAAACCTACCTCGATAAAGGCACAAAATTACAGCCACCCCCCTTCCCACCCGTTGTCTACTTGGTCTCTCCCTCTCCATGCATTGGCAAGACCCGCCTCCCTTTCCCCAAGTAGAGTCCTCCTCTTGCCTCCTGGGGGTTCTGTGTGGGAAGTTTGGCCCAGTTCTATCATTGGTGGGGTTCAGAATGCTCTTTGATTGTAGGGGAACTATAAATCCCAGCAACTACAACTCCCAAATGTCAAGGTCTATTTCTCCTGAACTCCATCTGTGTTCATATTTGGGCATATTGAGTATTCATGCCAAGTTTGGTCCTGATCCAACATTGTTTGAGTCCACAGTGCTCTCTGGATATAGGTGAACTACAACTCCAAAACCCAAGGTCAATGCCCACCAAACTCTTATAACATTTTCTCTTGGTTATGGGATTTCTGTGTGGGAAGTTTGCGTCTTCCTGCCATTCCTGCCAGGATATCTATGTCATTGAAACAGGCCAGGTTTCACACTGAGTGTATAAATACATGTAAAAACATATTAACTATATGTATGACTGTGTTAGAGTGTCATTTTGTGTCATTTTGGTTGGTGGTGTGCCCCAGGATTTTGTCAATGTAAAAAGTGTGCCGCGGCTCAAAAAAGGTTGGGAAACACTGTTCTAGGCCATGCCAGATACATTTTGGTCCATTGCTTGAATAGGGCATCCTTAGTCAAAATCAGAGCGGTTTGGAAACGGTGTCACGTTTGAGGGTGGGGGATTGAAAAAAGAAGCAAATGGGGTGAAAGAGGGAAGTTATGGTTTTGCAGCCACAGATTCTCTGAGTCTTCTCGGATTAGCACTTTATCCATGAGAAAGTGAAGCAATTCGATCACACGCCACTGTCCTCAAATTCACTGCAGAAGAGCTTTTGGATTATCGCACCAGTTGAAAACACTTTGAATAGAAATTCAGTGTGCTTTCAGCTGCTTAAAAGCAGGAAGTCCACATTTTTAAGAAGTACTCATTCAACATGAGTTGAACACAGGTTTGGTGAACTGTATAATGATGTCATTCTATGATGTGTGCTTCAATTCATGGCTAGGGAGCCTCAAACCCATGCTATAAGCCTCGTTTGATAAAGTTCTAAAATATAAATCAAACATATATGAAATATCATCAAGAATGTGGGGATTCAGTGCCAGTCTGAGTGCTATTTAAAATCAATTTTAGTGTCAGGATCTGTGCAGTTTAACCATTTTGTTCCAATAGTACTATATTGGCTAAGACAGTGTTTCCCAACCTTTTTTGAGCCGCGGCACACTTTTAACATTAAAAAAATCCGGGGGCACACCACCAACCAAAATGACACAAAATGACACTCTAACACAGTAAAGAACGGCTGGGGGATGGTGAGCTGCTGGGAGCAGCTTCTGGGAGTGCCAAAGCCAGGGGAGGGGGCGGAGCCAAGCCGTGCCATGCCCCGCCCCTCCCCCCGTCTTCACTTCTCCCAGTAGCTGCTCCAGCCTTGAGGGGGCAGTGCCAAGCCAGCGGTGACAGAGCCAGGACAATGGTGGATTCGCACTGTCCCCTCAAGACTGGAGCAGCTGCTGGGAGTGCCAAAGCCGGGGGAGGGGGTGGAGCCAGGCCGCACCATGCCCCGCCCCCCAGCTTCAGCTCTCCCACGGAGGAGCATGAGCAGTGGATGGGCTTCAGTGGGTGGGGCTCCTCCATGCGGCTTCAGCGAGCGAGGGGCGAGAATCATTGCGGATTGGAGGCTGGCTGGAAAAACAGCCGAAGGAGGCAGCGCCCTGCCCCCCTTTTTTTCTTCACCCCTACCCGGCCCTTCCTCCTCCTCCCCCAAGCAGCAGGAGTTCGGCAGGAGGAGGGGGGAGGAAGGGGGGCAGAGAGCTTTTCTCGCGGCACAGCAGGAGGTCCGTCACGGCACACTGGTTGAGAAACACTGGGCTAAGAAACAGCAAAAGCAAACTGCACACGTCATTCAGTATCAGGACGGAGCTATTGACTATAGTTACAAGATTTATAAAATGTCTCACATAAAAGCTGCCACCTCCCCCCAAAAATCCATCCTAAATACCTTGTAAAACTACAACTCCCATGATTCCATAGCACTGAACCATGGTAATTAAAATGATTTCAATGTTCATTATTTCTTCCAGTGCAGAAGCAACTCAGGTTGAATGGTCTTACAAGCTAAAGTTCCGGCCCAGTTTACCTGTCTGAATATATTCTCCCCTATCAACCATCAAGGCTATTAAGAGGCCTGGGTCTCGGTCCCACCACCTTCGCAAGCACGTCTGGTGGGGATGAGAGACAGGGCTTTCTCTGTGGTGGCCCCTCGGCTATGGAACTCTCTCCCGAGTGACATCAGGTCTGCCCCCTCCCTCCTGTCCTTCAGGAGGCTAGTGAAATCCTAGCTATGGAGTGAATCATTCCCAGAATAATGGCCGAGACCTGTTACAGACCAAAGTGAATGGTCACATATGCGGACTGAGTTGGACTTGATTTTATCTTGGCGATTTGGCTTTATGTATTTTATCTCATAGGTTTTTAATCTTGTATTGTTATATGACGTTTTAGTCTGTATTATTTGCATTGAATTCTTGTTGTGAGCCGGTCTGAGTCCCTCTACGGAGGTGAGAAGATAGGGATATGAAAGTTTTAAATAAATAATAAATAAATAAAGTTCAAAAACACATTGAAATGACATTTATTGGATACTGTTTATATTTATCAGATGCAGTAGTTTTCCGACTAAACCACACTCATTCAATGTTGTATCTTATTTGTTTTTAAAAGGCAATGCTAATGATGTTAGCAGATGGATCCATGTTATGGCAGAAGAGGGAACTGGGAACTCGGCTATAAATATTTCTTTGACATTTATTATCCTCACTTGTGTTCAGGTGCTAAAGTAATTGGACTGAAAAAGTGGTTGAGGTAGGAAAAAAGTAGATATTGCTCCTAATAATTTGTCAGGACATCCTGGAGATCAAACACAGCAGGGAAGGGGAGCTCTTTCATTTATGCAAGTTTCTGAAATCTTGTATCAAATGAATCCAAGTTAAGGCCCACTTCCTGGGTCCAGTGTGCAGATATATTTAGATCTGTTTAGGCAATGTGGCAAACCACATCCCAGGAAATACAAGAGCTTTCACTTTTCAAAGCTTTCACAATAAACGTGCGTTTGTCATCAGGTAACCCACTGCAACCGGCGGCACAGGGACTTAGGGTGTCATCACACACATCTCCTAAAATGAGTTTTCCCATCTTGGTTGAGATGGGAGCATGCTTGCTTTGAGCACATGGGCTTTACTGCACTTGACTTTACCATACATACAGGGACGTGACTCCTTTCAATCCAGACTGTCCCCATCTTCATAAGTGATTCCCCTTCTAAGAACTGTGCAACTTTGATAGTTCACAAGTTCAAAACCATGTATGCTCTAAAACAGTGTTTTTCAACCGTTTTTGAGCCGCGGCACATTTTTTTACATTTACAAAATCCTGGGGCACACCACCAAACAAAATGACACAAAATGACATTCTAACACAGTAATACATATAGTTAATATGTTTTTAAATGTATTTATACACTCAGTGTGAAACCTGGACCTGTTTTAATGAACACAACAAAGATATCCTGGCAGGAATGGCAGAAAGACACAAACTTCCCACACAGAACTCCTACAACCAGAGAAAACACAGATGGAGTTTGGGGAAAATAGACCTTGACATTTGGGAGTTACAGTTTCTGGGATTTATAATTAACATGCAATCAAACAGCATCCTGAACTCTTGCAACAATGGAATTGAACCAAACTTGGCATATTGAACTCTCATTACCAACAGAAAGTACTGAAAGAGTTTGCTTGGGAATTGACCTTGAGTTTGGAAGTTGTAGTTCACCTACACCCAGAGAGCACTGTGGACTCAAACAATGTTATATTGTTGTTTGTTTTCTATCCAGAATCACAATGTTGGAAGGAGGCTCACCACTTCGGCCCTCTGGGTGCTTTGGACTTCAACTCCCACCATTCCTAACAGCCTGAGGTCCTTTCCTGCTTAAATGGCTGAGGGGGAAAGGAAAAGAGCCTGAGGCTGCTAGGAATGGTGGGAGTTGGAGTCCAAAACACCTGGAAGGTCCAAGTTTGCCTATGCCAGCTTTCTACAGAGACCTCTTCCTCCCCCTTCCCTTTCACGCCCTTTCTTCCCCCTCCTGCTGAACGCTTACTTTTTCTTCTACACTGCCGCTTCTGCCACCATTTTGATCCGAGGGGGCAGCATGAGCGTGTTCAGGAGGGGAGGGGGGACGGAGGAAGACATGACCCATGCAGGCGCTACTGTGCAGACTCGCCCCAGAGCAAAGCGAGGCAAAGCGAGCAGAGCGAGGCTGGGAAGAAGGGAGCCCAAGTGGAGAAGAAAAAGTGTTCGGCAGGAGGGGGAAGAAAGGGTATTGGAGGTTCCAATTTCCCACGGCACACCTGATGATCGCACACGGCACACTGGTTGGGAAACATTGCTCTAAAATACCACATTTTCAGTTTTGAAGCGCTGAAAATATTTTGTTTAAAACGCAGCTTGCAATGTAAGTATTTTTGGTATTTTTGTGTTTATTTAGCAATTTGGAGGCGTTCTTTGTAATTGAGCAAAAACAAACATGAGTGAGAAATTCTGCAAAACGTTTTTACTTTGAAAGAAAAGGAAACATTCATCTAAGAGGGGAAATGGATTGTCACAGGCA
Source organism: Anolis apletophallus (assembly GCA_030556195.1). Taxonomy (NCBI): domain Eukaryota; kingdom Metazoa; phylum Chordata; class Lepidosauria; order Squamata; family Anolidae; genus Anolis; species Anolis apletophallus. Next base: position 128,720,994 of record JARBWK010000006.1, on the reverse strand, counting down.
AGTATCATTGAAGTTCTTTTATTTAAATTTTAATAAGAAAAAGTCAAAAAGGAAGGGGGAGAAAAGAGCTCAATTTTTCCTTTGCAGCCGAGAAGGAGAGCTATTACAGCAGATGATCATTTTCCTATGCAACCAGAAAAAACAGCCCACAATGGACATCAACACCCCCTAGAACAAATGGTTAAGACAGATTTCCTTTATCACATTGTAAAATATGCTTTCTAAAGCTGATTTAAAACATTTTCAGAAGTCAAAATAGATAGGAATCCCATTTTCATTAAATATACTAGATTTCGATATTTACCACTGCTTTTGGTCACAACAGGCATGTAGTCAGGGGGGGGCTAAGGGGGCTTCAGCCCCCGAAATTCTCAAGGTGGTCCTCGAGAAGGCCTTACTGGTACATTATTTAAACTGTTATGTTTATTCATATCATGATCTGATCACCATGCTCATTATATCCCACCTTCATGGGGTTATTGGGATAACAATACAAAAGGTTTGCTAGGGTAAACCTCTTCTACCCAGTCTCAGCCCCGAACCAAACTCAGCCCCGGAACTGAAATCCTGGCTATGGCCCTGGGTCACAACAACCAACTGGGATCTAATTGTAAAAAAAAAATTCTTTCTGGGGAGAATCTACACTTATGAGTTCATCACGTGCAATAAAATTAGCATTTCTACACACTTAATAAACTGCAACCAATGGTGCCCTTCACACGACACAAGCTTCAAAAGTGGGGTAGAGGTATAGTGCCATTTCTGAAGTGTGGGTTTTCCTGACAATTCCTAAGCTGGCTGGCAAATGACTTATCCTTGAATTCCCCACATAGAGACATGTAAAAATGTCCAATTTAACATGTGATGGGAATTCCCTCTCACTCGTTTGTAAACGTAATGATGATGTCACTGCCTAGATGGACAGCATTGATTCCTTTTTTCCACCATTACCATTTTGGGACTGAAGACTTATAGCAAACATTCAAATATATTCAAAACATTCAGAAGAAAAACATAGAAAAGCGTGCAAATCCTGTGCATGTCTCTGAGCTCCCTCTGTCAACATTCCCCCCTCTTCCTGTGTTATCTCCCTTCTCATACAAGTCCTTTTGAACTCTTACCTATTATTTTCTCAATTACATCTCTGAAACTCCTGCTGTGCTGTCAGGCATTTGTTTTGCCTATCAAAAGGCTAGCAGAGAGAGACTATAAGAGACCTAAAGCTTCATTTCCCCTCTCCCTTCTGTTATCAATTCTGCAGCATAAGATTAACCCGCTCTGCATATGTTATTGGAGATTTTTAAACAGAGGCTGGATGGTCATCTGTTGGGGGTGCTTTGATTGTACTTTTCCTACATGGCAGCATGCCCGGATTACCCATAAGGCCAACGAGGTCGTGGCCTAGGGGCGCAAGCCGAGGGGGGCGCAGATCACGGACCAAAAAAACCTGGTCCACGCCCCTCTTTCCCCCTTTCTCATGCCCCTCCTCGCTCCTTCTCCCGGCAAAGTCTCTGCTCAGTCTCTCTCTCTCGCTCGCTTTCTCTCTCTCTCTCTCACGCGCGCTCTCTCTCTCTCTCTCTCGTGCTCTCTCTCTCGCTCTCTCTTTCGCGTGCGTGCTCTCTCTTGCTCTCTGTCGTGCGCACCTTTGGAGCGAGTTTGCACCCGCTGCGCTCTCCCCAAACCTCCCAACTCCCGAGGAGACCTTCAGAGCACAGCGGAGCTTTCCAGCCAGTGGGAATGCATGGGGACCTTGGAGGTGGCAGGATGGTGCCTACTCGACTTTCTCTTCTGCTCCGGAGGCACCATGGCGAAAACCAGCCAAGTGTGGGTCTGAGTGGTGTGTGTGTGTGTCGGGGGGGGGGGGGGGTTGTAATTCTAAAGTGTGGCCTAGGGTGCAAAAAAGTGTTTATCTGGGCCTGCATGGCAGAAGGTTAGACTGGATGACCCATGTGATCTCTTCCAACTCTATGATTATATGATTTAAAGATGGCTGTCATGTCTCTTTTCAACTTTCCCTCCTCCTTTAACCTAGCTCCTTAAACCACTTCTCACTGAGCTTGGCTTGAGTTTTGGTTACACTCCATTGGACATGTTCCAGCTTATCAATATCTCTCTTCAATTATGGTGGTCAGAATTGTAAACAGTATTTCAAGCGAGGCCTGATCAAAGCAGAATAGAGTGGGACTACAAGTTCTGTGCTATAGATGCAGCCTAGAATTGCATTGGCTTTTTCAGCTGCCGTATCGCACTGCTGACATATGTTGAACTTGTGATCTGCAAAGATTTCCAGATCCTTTCTATTTTATTACACATTTTATTAAACAACATTCCAAGGTTTCTCTGCTTAAAATATGTCAGAAAGGCAGCAATGCCCGATTCATTTTAAAACCGAATGCTTCTTAAAGAAAGCATTTTAGATCATTTTAGGAGCATTAGAAAACTTTTATATCTCTAATGGAGTTCCTGTAATAAAATTTAATTTATTTTCTATAGCCATCTGTGCTGATGCTCTTCCATTGTAATAGGTAGCCAGCCACTGCACATATGCACTCTCGATCAAAATAATGGCTTTCCATTTTCTTCCGTATTATTAATAACATTTGTCTTCTTATTTCCAGACCACACCTGTTTGACCACACTGATGTTGCTCAGCCACCTGTGTACTGGTTTTCATCTCCAAGATAGAGAGTATGGACACATTACTTTTTGGCAAAAGCATAACTATATATAAAAAAGTATTTTTCCCCCAAGTTATGATCAGGTCAGAGCATTTTGAAACAAAGTGTAAATGGGTTAGCATTCTCTTCTTCAAAACTTTAATGAGTTGAAGTATTTCCAATGCATACAATCTTGACATTTGGATTGGGATTTTTAAAAGGAAAAAAAGGACATTAATTCAGAGTTGCAAATATGTTTACTTACATCAGTACCCTAGTGATTTTTATTATCCAGCAGGAAATATTTGAGTGTCTAAGGGTGCATCCAGACAGTAACTTTATTGTGGTAACTTCCGCAATAAAGAATGGGCTGTCCAGATGACATCCTGGACAATCCTGAATTAATTTGCTACAAACCAGGAAAATTAATTAGATAGTGGATTTATTCCGCACCTTCTTGGAAGGCACAGGATAAACTCACTATTTCTGGTGTCTGGAAAACTATGGGAATACCCACCCCTCCCCTGAAGCCCTTTGAAAAGTAAAGAAAACGTACCCGGCCTCCAGTACACTCTCGGAGTAGCTCTCCCAGTGCCTAGAAATGAAGGGTCGGGGGGGGGGGGGAATCGCTCTCCCCCTCTCTTGGCACGCCATTTCTATGTGCCGGGAGAGCTGCTCCGAGAGTTCATTGGAGGCCGGGTAAGTTTTCTTTACTTTTCAAAGGGGTCTGCGGCTTCGGTGGAGGAGGGGAGGGCCTCCAGATGTTCACGTGATGTTCCCATGAGAGCATCTGAACACCCAACCCAGAAAGTGTGTGCTTTCTAGGGGGGGGGGGGGCTAACAGGCCCTCAGGAAGATCCAGTCAAACCAGCTCCAAGATTATAGTGTCACTGTAGCAGCACCTAGACTGAAAACCAGGACCCATTTCAGCTCTTACCAGACTTACAACCTCATAACTTTGATGAGGGGCAGTGAGGCGATTCGCCAGACTTTGTGGTGAATACACGGAAGAGTGGAGCAATCCTGGTCCCCTGCCCAGCTTCTCCCTATTGTTTCCTATGCAACACAGGAAGCATCCCATGTTGCCGGTGCTGCTTCCTGCTACACTTGCACCTCTCTTCAGACATGGAGCCCCACTAGAAGTAGATCAACATCATGTGATGGGATCTGGTGGGCTTTGTGCCTGAAGATAGGCCCAAGTAAAGAAAGAAGTGCCATAGGATGGGCAATTTTGCCTGTCTGATGAAGTTCTTAGTTCTTTAAAACCAAAAGATTCAGGCCTTGGTCTCAGAGTTTACTCCTTCAATCTCAAGGGATGGGATGGTGATATGGCAGTCCTAGAAGATTGCTTTAGAACAGGGGTAGGCAACCTACGGCCCATGGGCCAGATGCGGCCCAGCAGCCGATTCTGTCCGGCCCGGGGAGAAGGGCGACGGGGGTAGGGCCAAGAGGAAGGAGTGCCGCTGCCGCAATCCCATCGCGGGCTCGGTGGGGCCTGTGTCAGCAGACAGGCCAGAGGAGCAGCGGCTTTGGAGTGCCTGCCATCCCTGGAGGCGATCCGGGCCTGCAGCGGGAGCACTCGGCGACCTGCGGAGGCTGATCACCCTGGCGACCCGGAAGACTTGATCATCTTCTGGGTCGCCAGGACAATCAGCTGCCTCAGATCGCCAACTGCTCCCGCTGCAGGCCCGGATAGCCTCCAGGGATGGCAGGCACTCCATAGCAGGGCAATCAGCTGGGGAACGGCTGGGGGCGAGAGTGGGCGGAGGCCTGCAGCCTCCGATCGCCTGCTGCTCTGCTCTGCTGCGGTGGTGGCTGGGTCCGCTTTGCCATCCTCTGGGCTGGGGCCATTGGGCCATTCCATCTTGGGATGGTTCCTCTCTTGAGGATGTCAGCCTTCATCTTGGTTCGCACCTTGTCTTCTTGAATTTAATTTTTTTAGTGGTTTTTATTATTATTTTATAATAATAATATAATAATTATTTGCAATTATTGGGAAATAAATAATATAATATAAGAATGTTATATTATATTATGTCTCTCTATATATACTATAATATAATAATTATGTTATTAATACTAATAATATATGAATATTTTTGATATATTAATATGTTAATATTAATGATGTGTAATATATAGTAAATATAGTAAATAAATAAATTACGTAGATTCGAATGTAGTTCAGCCTTTAGGTGCGGCCCTCCAAAATATTTTTTGGTCTTGCGTGGCCCCTTGGAAAAAATAATTGCCCACCCCTGCTTTAGAATCAAAGGTAGGTAGAATGCATGTGTAAAAGCACCATCTGAAGTCCATGTACAAGAGCATTATATCTCAACATAAGAAAAGGCCTTTGCAGAAATTTTATTAAAAACCCAAGCAAGTTACACATGTGAGGGAAGGAAAGCAATTTTTAGAAATTATAGAACCAACACACACACATACACACAAGAAGTTTAATGACACTAAATTATGTTATTTGTGTCATTATTGTAAATAATTGGGCAATTTTTATTCCAAAAGACATTTTACAGAGAATTAGAGCATGACCTTGACCAAAGGGAGGCATCTCAGTAGGAGACTTGTGGGATGAGAAGGAAAACTCAGCTGCAATAAATCACTGGGACCAAGTTGAGAAGCATAAGGATTTTGAAAGAGTCAAAAGTGCCTGGGGTGCAGAGGAGGGAATAAAACAGAAAGTTTGACTCAACTACACCTCTGCCCCTAAACATGATCAGTACTGGTTAAGGCTGCAATTTTAGTGCAATTATTGGGAAATTAATTTCACAGAACCAATGTTTTAAAGCAGATATGAGTGATTCACTCATTTGGAATCCAAAAGGACATATTTCTGTTATTCTGGGCAAATTACTGGGATTAAATGTCCATAAAAGTTTCTTTTTTAAAAAAAAAAACCACAACACAACCTTCCTTGTATAAGAAATATGTTTGATATGCATTAATATGTACATAAATGTGGGATTGTATAAAAAGTATTATTTAAAAACAATAGCATGTTTCAGATTTACTGATTTATATTTATTTAAAACATTTATATTCCGCCCTTCTCACCCCACAGGGGACTCAGGGCGAAGCACAACATATATACGGCAAACATTCAATGCTAGCGCAAAAACAAACAAACATAACATTACTTATCCTCACGTTAAAATCAACTGTTTAAAATCATCTCAAATCATCCATATTCAATCTAGTCAGCAGGGTAAAGTTCCTATTGCTGCTTTAATAATAATACACACTTTATTTAGATTCCGCTCTTCTCACCCCGAAGGGGACTCAGAGAGGATTACAGGTACACATACTTAGCAGACAATCCCTGCCGTTTCCACATACACACATATAGATGAACAGAGGCAAACTCTGGCCACCAGGGGGAGCTGACACCTCATCTCTCAGCCTTCCCAGCGCCCCTTGTTGTTCCTTCCGCATTCCTCAGTGTTCCTGGAGTTCTTTAATGGCCTCATAATTCAGTCAAAATTTGCCTCCCCACTTAATGTGGTACCTTTATCTCCTACATGACAGATGCAACTGTCTTTCAGGCTGCAAAGGTCGACAGCAGGCTACACTTAAAGGTCGAGCACCCACCTCGACCCGGGCAGGCCTCGAACTCAGGACCTACTGGTCAGAGAGATCTTATGCAGCTGACACTTAACCAGCTGCGCCACATTCCCGGTGCAGTCCTTATTGCACTGGCCCAAAGGCTTGGTCCCACGGTAAGGTTTTTACCATCTTTCTGAAGGACAGGACAGAGGGGGCTGATCTAATCTCACCAGGGAGGGAGTTCCATAGCTGAGGGGCAATCACTAAGAAGGTCCTCTTTCTTGTCCCTGTGACGGTGGCAAGACCAAGAGCAGGGTCTCCCCAGAAGATCTTAGTTCGTAAAGGGAGATGTGTTCAGACTGGGCCAGGGTCTTTTAGGGCTTTATAGGCCAAAGCCAGCACTTTGAATTGTGCTCGGTAGCAAACTGGCAACCAGTGGAGCTGATGCAACATGGGAGTTGTGTGCAACCTGTATGTTCGTTGGACTATTTGAAGCTTCTGAACAGTTTTCAAAGGCAACCCCACATAGAGTGTTTTGCAATAGTCTATCCTATATGTAACGAGAGCATGAACCACTGTTGTCAAGCCTGACTTTCAAAGGTAAAGCGCACAAGTTTTAATTGTGTGAAACCCCCCCTGGCTACCGCCGAAACCTCAGGTTCCAGACTCAGCAATAAGTCCAGGAGGACTCCCAACCTGCGCACCTGTGCCTTCAGGGGGGGGGGTGTAACCCCATCCAGCAGACTGTAACCCTATACCCTGTTCGGTCTTGTGACTGACCAAGAGGACTTTGTCTTGTCTGGATTCAACTTCAGTTTGCTTGCCCTCATTCAGACCATCACAGCGGCCAGGCATCGGTTCAAGATCTGGACAGCCTCCTTAGCATCTGGTGAAAAGGAGTAGTAGAGTTGGACATCATCTGCATAGAGATGGCTCAAACTTCAAAACTCCGGATGATCTCACTCAACGGCTTCATGTAGATATTAAAGAGCATGGGGGAAAATACTGAGCCCTATGGGGCACCACAGGACAATGGCTGTGGGGCTGAGCAGGAGTCCCCCAGCAACACCTTCTGGGTACAATCCTCCAGGAAGGACTGGAGCCACTGCAGAACAGTACCTCCAAGACCCATCCACACAAGGTGACCCAGAAGGATACCATGGTCTACGGCAGTGCTGTCCAACATCTACCGGACCAGGGACCTGATTGCCGGTCACTGATGACTTGGGGGGCCGAAGGGTCTGGCCCTGCCCCTGGCTCCACCCCCTCCCCGGCTCCACCCCTCCTCGGTTCTGCCCCCTCCCCGGCTCCGCCCCCTCCCCGGCTCCGCCCCCCATACTCAATATGCCCGAATGTGAACACTGGTGGATTTGGGGGAAAATAGACCTTGACATTTGGGAGTTGTAGTTGCTGGGATTAGTAGTTCGCCTACAATCAAAGAGCATTCTAAACCCCACCAATGATGGAATTAACCAATCTTGGCACACAGAACTCCCATGACCAACAGGAAATACTGGAAGGCTTTGGTGGGCATTGACCTTGAGTTGTGGAGTTGTAGTTCACCTCCATCCAGAGAGCACTGTGGACTCAAATAATGATGGATCTGGACCAAATTTGGCATGAATACTCAATATGCCCAAATGTGAACACAGATGGAGTTGTGGGAAAATAGACCTTGACATTTGAGAGTTACAGTTTCTGGGATTTATAGTTAACACACAATCAAAGAGCATCCTGAACTCTTGCAACAATGGAATTGAACCAAACTTGGCATATTGAACTCTCATTACCAACAGAAAGTACTGAAAGGGTTTGCTTGGGAACTGACCTTGAATTTTGGAGTTGTAGTTCACCTACATCCAGAGAGCACTATGTTGGATCAGGACCAAACTTGGCATGAATACTCAATATGCCCAAATATGAACAGGAGAAGGAACGAAGGAGGGGAAGAAGAGAAGGATGGAGGGAGGAAAGGGAGGAGGGAAAGTGAGAAGGAAGAAAAGATAAAAGGGTGGCAGGAAAGAAAGAAAGGAAGGTAAAAGAGGGGCAAGGAGGGAGGGAGAACAGTTGAAAGGAAGGACGAAAGGGTGGATGGGTGGATGGGTGGTAGGAAGGAAGGAAGGAAGGAAGGAAGGAGAAATTGAACCAAACTTGGCATATTGAACTCTCATTACCAACAGAAAGTACTGAAAGGGTTTGCTTGGGAACTGACCTTGAATTTTGGAGTTGTAGTTCACCTACATCCAGAGAGCACTATGTTGGATCAGGACCAAACTTGGCATGAATACTCAATATGCCCAAATATGAACAGGAGAAGGAACGAAGGAGGGGAAGAAGAGAAGGATGGAGGGAGGAAAGGGAGGAGGGAAAGTGAGAAGGAAGAAAAGATAAAAGGGTGGCAGGAAAGAAAGAAAGGAAGGTAAAAGAGGGGCAAGGAGGGAGGGAGAACAGTTGAAAGGAAGGACGAAAGGGTGGATGGGTGGATGGGTGGTAGGAAGGAAGGAAGGAAGGAAGGAAGGAGAAAGAGAGGAGGAGGAAGAAGGGAGGGAGGAGGAAAGGGTGGATGGATGGATGGAAGGAAGGAAGGTGAAAGGGAGGGAGGAAAGAAGGAAGGAAGAAAAGAGGAAAGAGTGGAAGGAAAGGGAGGGAGGAAGGAGAAAGAGAGGGAAGGGGGAGGAAAGAAGGCCGGGCGGCAGTTGGGGCTCCTGAGGTGGCGGCGGAGGAGGCGGGAGCGCCGCTGCAACTGGGCCAGGCCGCCGCGCCAGGCCTCCACGGCCGCAGCCAAGCTTTCGCAGCCGCGCCAGGCCTCCGCCGCCAGGCCTCCGCCGCCAGGCCTCCGCCGCTAGGTCTCCCGCCTGGCGCGAGCGCCAAGCGAGTGCGTGAGTGCGCCTGCGCCGGCGAGTGCGCCTGCGCCGGCGAGAGCGCCTGCACCGGCGTGAGTGTGACTGCGCCCGGCGAGCGCCGATTGGCGGAGGGGAGGAGAGAGTAGGAGGAGCCTGCTCCTCCTCCTTGCCCCGCCCAGCCCCGCCCCTCTGCGGAAAAAAAAATTAACATTTTTAAAAAAATAAAAAATAAAAAAAAAAAAAACAGCTGATTTTTTAAAAGGGTAGGGGGCCGTAGGGAAGGTACTGGGGGCCGGATCCGGCCTGCGGGCCGCCAGTTGGACAGCCCTGGCCTACGGCATGGGTCCTCAAACTGTTTAAACAGAGGGCCAGGTCGCAGTCCCTCAAACTGTTGGAGGGCTGGATTATAATTTGAAAAGGCATGAATAAATTCCTATGCACACGGCACATATGTTATTTGTAGTGCAACCCCCCCCCCTTAATAATTAAAATGAACAATCTTAACAAATATAAACTTATTAGTCTTTCAATGGGAAATATGGGCCTGCTTTGGGCTGAGATACGGTTGTTGTTGTTGTTGTTGTGTGCTTTCATAGAATCATAGAATCTAGACTTGGAAGAGACCTGGCGGGCCATCCAGTCCAACCCCTTTCTACCAAGAAGCAGGAAAATCTCATTCAAAGCACCCTTGACAGATGGCCATCCAGCCTCTGTTTAAAAGCCTCCAAAGGAGCAGAGAGGAGGGTGGTGGAGGCTCCTTCTTTGGACTTAGTTTCAGACTTAGGTTGACCCTGAGCGAGAGCCAGGTAAATGATCTTGGAGGGCCATATTAGTTTGAGAACCCCTGGTCTATGGTATCTAAGGCTGCTGAGAGGTCTAGGAGAGCCAACAAGGACACACTCCTCCTGTCAAGCTCTCTGCGGAGATCATCTCAGTTCCATGACCAGCCTGGAACCAGACTGCAATGAATCCAGATAATCAGTTTCATCCAAGAACCCTGGAGTTGCAAGGCAACCACGTATTCCAAGATTTGCCCAGAAAGGGGAGATTGGAAACTGGCCGAAAGTTGTTCAAATCAGTGGGGCCCAATGTTGGTTTCTGCAACACCAGTTTTATCACAGCTTGTATTCAGCTCGCTGGAATTTTGCCTTTCTGGAGACATTAACCACCACCTTTAACCACTCTGCCACCCCCCCCCCCCCCGGCTTCTTTTATCAGCCAGGATGGAAAAGGGTCCAGGATGCATGTGGTCACCCTCCAAGAATCTTGTCAACATCTTTGGGTTCACAAATTAAAATGAATCCATTAAGATCAGACAAGCAGGTGATCTCTTTACATGTTCAGACTGCAGTAACTGTGGTGTTCAGGTTGGAGCAAATCAGAGCAACTTTATCCTCGAAGAACCAAGCAAATGCCTCACAGTGCGCTGTCAAAGGGTCAGGGACACTGTCATGGGTGGCAGGGTTCAACAAACCTCTGACCATTCAAAACAGCTCTGCTTGATGGTTCCTTGCAGATGCAATGTTGGCTGCAATGTGAGATTTACTTGCGGCCTTCACTGCCGCGGAGTACATCCTTGCATAGGCCCACGCCTGTGCACAGTCTGACTCATTGTGAAATGAGCACATGATGCCCTCTAGAGTCCTCTTCATTCATTTCATCGCTGCCAGCTCCTCGCTGAACCCAGGGGCTAGTGTAGCTCTGCTACTCTGCTACTCGAGAGGGGTCGCTCTGGAGTGATTGTGTCTATTGCCCTGGTCATCTCCCCATTATAGAGAGCGAACAGAGCATCAAAAGAATCACCTACCTAGGTGGCAGGAAAATCCCCAGGAATCCTTTTGGATCCATAAGCCTTCTGGGGTGGACCATTTTAATGGGTGCTCCACCTATGCGGAGGTTAGGGAGTGCAGTGAGTCTAAACTTGACCAAGTGGTGCTCAGTTCATGGCAGTGGAGTTCCTCCACATCATCAACTTCCTACCATCCCTGACAGAACACAAAGTTCAATGCATGTCCAGCTCGGTGGGTAGGGCCAGAAACCACTTGTGACAGTCCAGTGGTTGCCATGAAATCCTGATGATTTTATGCTAATCAAAAGCAAATGGAAAATTCTTGTAGTTCTTTGTTTCCCCAAAGTGTATGCTTGATCAAACACAATGAATGTTTTCAGATACAAGGTGCAGTTAAGAGAGCCAATTTTAAGTTTAGTACCTTTAGCTGCTGCCATTGTTTTGTTCTCCTCTTTCATTTGAAACTGCCTATGTATGGACTTCAGATGGTATGCCTTACTACTGCTGTATATATCATTGGTTGAGAATTGTATGTTCAACAGAACTTAAGATACAAAAATTGGGAGGAAAGCATGATTTATTACAAAAAGAAATACATGAAATAATACAGAAACAAGATATTCACCACAAAGCAATCCAAGAAGAATTTATAGCTATGAAAAAAGAAATCAAAGGAGAGGTTGGTCAAATTAAAAAAGATATAATACCATTATTTGGAGATGTCAAAGATTTAACAGAGGAAAAGGAGAAAGTAGAAGTAACTCAATCAAACATAATAATGAAATTGAAGAAGCTAGATAATCAGAATGAGAAACTCGAATGTAACCAGGAAAAACTTCAACAACTGAAGATGAAGTATAAATTACGACTGAGAAATGTACAAGAACAGATAAAGGAAAATACAAGACAAGTAGTAATAAAGTTGTTCTCCGAATATTTGGAGGTTCAGGAAGAGGATTTTGAAAATGGAGTTGACCAAGTCTACCGAGTCTCGACAGTATATGCAAGGCAAAACAAAACAGACTTTATCATGAGGCTTCGGCGTTGGATTGGGCATTGGAATGGACAACTTTAAAGGATAAAAGACTTCTTTCCCTAGAGGGCCATGAGTTACGTGTTGGATGGCACGGGTACCTTTGGTACAACCAATTGAAGAAAGAGAGTAAATTTAATGATCATATAATAAGGAAATCGCTGATAAAGATCTGGCTGAAATATAAAAATAGATGCTATAGCAAAATACCGGATGGGTTTCCCCACAAGAGGCATACTTTAGAAGGGAGTACGGAAAGTCGGACTGGGTGAGGTACGATACCTTGTTGAAAATCTCGGGCGGAGACATACTTTTGAAGGAAAGGGAAGAAGTGCAAGAATACGACAGAACAATTGATTGGTTGCAATACATGCAAATAAATGAACAATATAAAAAGGATAAAAAATGGGGTTTATACTGTCAGATACATTATGGCAGAAATTAGTGGAGAAACCCAAAGGAAGAATATCATTACTATATGATAAACTTCTGGAATGGCAGACGGAAGAAGAAATGATAAAAATTGCATGGTCAAATGGGCTCAGGACGTAGGCCACCCAATTCCATATGCAAAATGGGAAAGATTTCTGAACAAACATATGAAATATACATATTCATTCGACCTTAAAGAGAATAGCCTGAAGATTTTCACAGGTGGTACCTCACCCGGAAAAAATTGCAAAGTTCAACAAAAATTATAGTAACAAATGTTGGAAATGCCAGAAAGAAGTAGGATATTTTATTCACATGTGGTGGGACTGTGAAAAAGTTAAGATATTTTGGAAAGCGGTGCATAAAGAAATACAAGAGGCTTTGGGAATCAAAATTCCAATGAAACCTGAATGCTTGCTGTTGGGATTATTAGATGTTAAAGTAGATGATAATACGGAGAAGTTATTTGTCTATTGTATCTCTGCGGCCAGATTAATCTTAGCTAAAGGATGGAAAGAAGAACATATCCCGGAGGCTGATGACTGGAGACTAAAGTTAATAGACATTATGAACATGGATCGGCTGACCCAGAGGCTAAAGCAAGATATAAACTCCAAAAATACGGACTGGACTATGATCACTAACTACTTCAAGAAGAGAAAACTAGAGTGGACTATAACATAAATCATATCGATAAGATTCAAGTTATGGATAACAAGAAGTCGGAGATACTCCGAAGATATATAGAACATCAATTAAGAGATAATGGAAGGGGGGGAGGACGGGCAGGAAGTACTCATATGAGTCTGTGTCTTTTATGTGTTAAGGTTTGGGTTTGTCTGGGGGAAGGTGGTGGGGGTTTGTTGTGACGTCTCGTCAATTTTATGTATCTTTTTAATCTTTGAAAACAATAAAAAGTTTTAAATTGGAAAAAAAAACAAAACACCAAGGGATATAATTCTCCATTTTACAAAAAAGAGAGTGAGAGATGAAGTTCTCCGGAAAACAAATCAAAATCCTATCCTTCACAAGGGTATTAAAATAGTGATTTTAAAAGAGCTCCCTCAAACGACACTCAACAAAAGAAGGAAGTATCACTTCCTGACTGAAGAATTAAAGAAGCGACAAATAAGGTTCAGATGGGAAAGAAGAGAGGGGATAATGGTCAGTTACAAAGAAGAGAGATACTGGTTAACTACAGAGAAGAAGGCAAATGATTTTTTTAAAAATAAAAAAAATTGACTCAGAAAGTGGGTCAAGACACAAGAAGAAAGAAAAAAACCCGAAACTGAAGATGGGATAACTTAACTCTGAGAGATTAAAAATATGGACAAATTAACTTCTTGGGTTTTTTTTCTTGGAAAAATATTCAGGTAAACAGATTAAAGAAACAAATTGAGAACTTCTTCAAGATCATGAAAATTTACTAAAACAATAGAAAAATAAAAGTAACAAAGGTTGAATTTCTAAGATGAAGAAATATAAGAAACTGCAAGCTTGAAATGGAAGTCATTTTTTTAAATTTTCAATTTTCAATTTTTTAAAAAGAAATTCTCTTTTCTTAATTTTTTTAAACTACTCAAATTTTAAAATCTTAATCTTCCTACTTTCCTACTTTCCTATCATCTCCAATGTTCCCCCACTTTCTATGTATACTATAATCAAGTGTTTCCCAACCAGTGTGCTGTGGCACACTAGTGTGCCGTGAGCGATCATCAGGTGTCCTGTGGGAAATTGGAACCTCCAATACCCTTTCTTCCCCCTCCTGCCGAACACTTTTTCTTCTCCAGTCAGGCTCCCTTCTTCCCAGCTTCGCTCTGCTCGCTTTGCCTCGCTTTGCTCACCCTGCCACTTCTGCGGGAGGGGGGAAGGGAGGAAGACGTGACCCGTTCAGGCGCTACTGCGCAGACTCGCCCCACGTATTTCTCCCTCCCCTTCACAGTGCTCTCTGGATATAGGTGTACTACAACTCCAAACTCAAGGTCAATGCCCACCAAACTCTTATAGTATTTTCTCTTGGTTATGATAGTTCTGTGTGGGAAATTTGATTCCATTCTATCATTGGTGGAGTTCAGAATGCTCTTTGATTGCGGGTGAACTATAACTCCCAGCTGTTGAGCAAGACCTTCGTGTGTGTCTTTCTGCCATTCCTGCCAGGATATCTATGTTGTGTTCATCGAAACAGGCCCAGGTTTCACACTGAGTGTATAAATACATTTAAAAACATATTAACTATATGTATTACTGTGTTAGAGTGTCATTTTGTGTCATTTTGGTTGGTGGTGTGCCCCAGGGTTTTGTAAATGTAAAAAATGTGCTGTGGCTCAAAAAAGGTTGAAAAACACTGCTATAATCAATAATTGATAAAAAATTATCTTGAGAAAAAAATAACTGAAGATAAGGAGGATTTTGAGCATAGAGGGTTAACAGTGAACTCTACCATTCTGTTTCTAAATCATCTTGGTGAAATGAGTCATGGTTAATTAGGGGTTGTACATTCTGAATAAACTAGTGCCCTCTTCAGATCAGGCTGCTTTGCGGGCTTTGTACCCGTTCTGCAGCAATTTGTCTTGAAACACAGTAATCAGCAGAGCTATCTTTCATGTTATGAAAGGAAAAATGATCCGGAACATTGACATTCCTCGAGACTTCTTCGCAACTTAACAGGAGTCTGATTACCCATTAAAAATAAGTCATGTTTTATTGCTCTTTTCCCTAGCCTTGACCTTTATTCTTCGAGTACTTCACTTGGAAAGTGAGGTGGAAGCAAATTTCAAGGGCAAAAGCCATGTAATAATATTAAATGGCCACAGTGGGACTAGAGCGATGGATTCAGCAGACTGAAGCTGTCCAATGCACCTGAATGCACATTCAGCCATTATCTTCTCACAGAATGTGTTCTTGGTCCCTCTACACTATATTTCATGGTGAAGTTCAAGTGGTGACATGGACAATTTAGTGCCGAACACAAGACATGGTGTTGTAATTACGTGCTCCAGTGTAAAGTCTACATTCCAAGATAACAAACACTATAAAAATAAAATTTTAATAGAGTTCATTTCCTTTCCCCCAGGCCTCAAAAATTATAAAACTTGTCAATTATCAGTGAGATCCAGTCAAAATCAGTAATATCCCTGAATACTGTCCATTTTTGAATTTTATCAACCATGTTTAGTATATGTTTCTCATTGCTTTTGGATACATATACCACATTATGCACTTTCCAATAATTTTGACAACTAGGATTTTTTTTTTTTGGAAGCTACTTGTAATTTGAATCCATTGTTTCGAATCCTACCGACTTCATCCTTTTCATGAATCAGAGCTGGAGACCATATGCAGTGCCGGCCTTTGGCATTCCGCCATGTAAGCGGCCACGTAGAGCGACGGGTCCTGGGAGGGGTGTCGCCGCCTGCGAGGGGCACCGCCACGCTGGCCGCCCCTTTGCCGCGCCTCCTGCCCGGGAGCCAGTGCTCCCAGCCGGCGGCGCCGCCGGTGATGCAGCCGGCGGCGCGAGGCGGCGCAGGCGGTGATGAAGCGCGCCCCAGGCGTCACTGCGCATGCGCAGGCGTGTGTGGCGCTCAGCGCCTGCGGCGTGGCGTCACGCACGCCTGAGCAGGTGTGCATGGCGTCGCCGCGCAGCTGCGTGTGGCGTCACCGCGCATGCGCGGTGGCGTCGCCGCGAGCTGCCGCGTCCAGCAGCCATGGGGGCGCAGAAATGAGGCTCGCCTACCCCCAGGAGAGGTGAGACCGCCCCTGACCATATGGACCATCTAGTACAGGGGTGCCCACACTTTTACAGCATGTGAGCTACTTATAATAAAACCAAGTCAGAAAGATTTATCGAGAGAGAAGCAGGGCGCGGGCAGGGGGAAGGGGGTGGGGCTTGGCATGGCCTGGCTCCACCCCCTCCCTCTCTGGCTTTAGCGCTTCCACAGCTTCTGCAGGCTAGAGGAGGGTAATGCCAAGCCAGTGGTGGCATAGATAGCCACTACTGGCTTGGCATTACCCTCCTCTAGCCTGCAGAAGCTGTGGAAGCGCTGAAGCTGGGGAGGGGCGGGGCCTGGTGCAGCCTGGTTCCGCCCCCTCAGAAGCGCCCCATCCAGCTGGAATTGACCTCCTTCGGTCCCGGGATCGACCAGTCGATCGCGATCTACCTAATGAGTACCCCTGATCTAGTCCAACCCCCTGCCAGGCAATAAAAGCACAATCAAGCACCCCTTACAGATGGCCATCCAGCCTCTTGTTAAAAAGACTCCAAAGAAGGAGCTTCCACCACATTCTGAGACTGTGAGTTCCAATGTGTAACAACATGATCGGTAGTTCTTCCTAATGTTCAGGTGGATTCTCCTGGCCTCCTCCTCAGAAACATTCCCAATGCATTCATCTTGGACAGTTCACTCTGCTGTGTCCAAGAACTCCAATGTGTTGGTATTTCTCATCCCCCGTCGTTGGGGAGAGAACTTCAGATTGATTCTGTAAGTCCAGATTCACAGAATGATGTTTGGCCCTCCTACTTCTACGTGTCGTATTCCTCCCAGTGTTTACTTCATGTGTTCTGGAAGCAACCTGTTATGCCCCCATGGGGCTTGTTTAGTACTGCATCATGGACTTGGTTAACCTTACCTGCATTCCTTTGTCCTCAACCATGTGAACTTGGTGGGAAGGACTGTGTTTGATGCCAAGGTGACGTCACCACCTTAAGCCCTCTCCTTTCTGAGGTCATCTGAGGGGCAGGACTTCCTCTCTTTGGCCATTTCCAACAAAGAAGCCACATGGATGTGGATGGAAATCCATCCATGCTGAGACAAAGCAACTTTGTCCACCTACAAAGCCAACCCAGCGCTCCCACCGAAGCCTGCAGTGCAAAAGAGGATCTGTCCTCAACGTAGACACCTCCTTCTCAAATATATCCCATGTGTGTTCCTCCTGTGAGACAGTCTGCTCTGTTGGATCCAAGATCCCTAATATGTTGGAGTGTAGATACGTGGTTCGCAAATATAACTATCCTTGGGCAAGAACACACATATCACAGCTGTTGCAGTTCATGAACTCCTTCACCATATATTTTTAGCACAATTAAGTAGGTAATGAAACAGAACCCTGGTCTTCCCCCTTAAAGTTATCCACTAAACATCCGTGTTTACTAAGCATGGGTAGGTTCGTTTGGAATCTTCGTTATTCGGATTGAAATCGGAATAAATCCATTTTTGAAGCGATTTCGAAGCGATTTCGGAACCCAGAAGTATCCTTGCCCTTTCGAAACCACTGTTGCCATCTTTTTTTCTGATTCAGGAAGTGAAACAGAAATGAATCAGCGTTTGGAGGCAAGCAGCTGCTGGGATGCTTGCCTCCAGCCAATGAGGGGAAACCACCTTGGGAGGGGCAGCGTTTTGGCACGGCAGCCATTGCCCTTTAAAAAGGGCTGTGCGTGCCTTGTGGGCTCATTGCGAGCCAGGGACGCTAAGGCAGAGGGACTAGGGCAGGCTGCTTGGGTGGGAAAGATGCCATGCCACCACTTTGCAAGGGAAGGACTGGGTTGGGAACAATTTCTCCTTTGCTGTTAATTCTCTTCCTGAAGCAGGAAATCCATCTTCTAAGGGGTTTTTTTTCTCCTCTCCTTGGATTTGACTTCTGAGCTTTGGAAAACAAGAATTCCCCTTTGCTGATAATAATTCTCTTCCTAAAGCAAGGAAAACAACTTTAAAGGGCTTTTTCCCCTTGGGTTTGACTTCTGTGCTTTGGAAAACCAGAATTCCCCTTTGCTGATAATAATTCTCTTCCTAAAGCAAAGAAAACAACTTTAATTTCCCCCCCTTGGGTTTGACTTCTGTGCTTTGGAAAACCATCCTGGGATAATTTTAAAGCAAAGAAAACAACTTTAATGGGCTTTTTTCTCCTGGGATTTTACTTCTGTGCTTTGGAAAACCAGAATTCCCCTTTGCTGCTAATAATTTCCTTGGGAAAACACACAAATTTTTGGAGGCCCCCTTGTCTGCCTGGGGTTACACATTGTACTTTAGGAAATTAGAAATCTAGTAATCTAATATTTTCCTGGGGGAACAACACAAAAAAAGTTTGGAGGCCCCTTTCCTCTCCTTGGGGTTACATGTACTTTTGGAAACTAGAAATCTACCAATGTAATATTTTCCTTGGGGAACAACACAAAAAAAAGTTTGGAGGCCCCTTTCCTCTCCTTGGGCTTACACGTGGTACTTTGAGAAACTAGGAATCCAGGTGTTAGAGGAGGTGTTCGGGGAGGACCGCTGGCATCCACAGGGCAGGCAAATTGACATTCCTCGGGGAGATTTGTCCCCCCTCAAGGTGTTTGGGGAGGTGGTCGGGGAGGACCGCTGGCATCCATCCACAGGGCAGGCCATCCAACAGTCAGTCCTCAGGGGGATTAATCCTCCCTCGAGGTGTCGGAGGAGGGGGTCGGGGAGGACCGCTGGCATCCACAGGGCAGGCAAACAGTCAGTCCTCGGGGGGATTCGTCCCTCCTGGTCTTTGAGGGTTGGGGCGGTGGGGTGGAATGCTGGCCAACGGTGGGCAGCCACAACTTGGAGGGCCGGGGTGGGACGCTGCCGTCCTCTGGGGATTCCTCCCTCCTGATCTGGGATGGACAATTTTGAACAGTGGCTTACTGTAAAAATTGTCAAGAACCCAAGGATCTTCTAAACAAGTTGAAAGTTAGTATGCTGACGGAGGAGAATCTTTTCTATCACTGTGACAAGTTTTGTCAGTAGTGGTCTAAAACTGAGGGAAAGGGAATCCCCCAAGTTTTGCCTGTCCCGTTTTCAGGTTTTTGCGTATAGCGCAATTGTGCCCGCCATTAACAAAGCGATTATGAAATTTCGGAAAATTCTGACATTTTTCCGGAAAATTTCAGAAATCATTTAGGAAATGAATCGCCAGCGCCCCCTACATACGAAATGAGTTTTGAACCATTTTCTCCTTGATCAAACAAGCCTACTGTTTACATCTCCTATTCTCCTCACTGTAGAAACTCATGTTGTAGCTAGTGGAAAGCTAGTGGCAGTTAGCCCCTCCCCAACCAGTTTTTTACCTACTTCCTTTGACCTTTGACCACCGGTAGGGCCATATGCACAAATGCTACGCCTGAAGAGAAATTCCTCAACATCTAGTGATTATGATCATGAGATACGTCTTCTTACTTCTAAACTACATGCCAGGGGCTATCCAGACTCAGTCATCTCTGCAGCACGTACCAGAGCCTCCAGAATCCCCAGGGAATCCCTCCTAGTTAATAAACCAAGACACCCTCCAGACTTAGCCTGAGGCTCCATTTGGCCTTTTTATGTGTTTTATGTGTAAGTCCTGACGTGGAACTCATAACACAATCAACAATCAATCAAACTTAGGCAATTGGTCATAACAAAGATTAGGCAATTGGTCATACAAAGGACATCCCGAAGGACTCACGGAAACCCCCATCATAGCTCATAAGCGACCCAGAAACATCAAAGACGTCCTCGTGCATACCCAATTAAAGGAACCCACATACAGAAGCATCCTTACATCTAAGACACATCCTTGCGGACATTGCGCTCAATGTAGCTTCGTGTTCCCTGAGAAACGCATCTTCAACCCTGGCACAGGACAGTTTATTAATTTCCAAGGGACGTTTTCGTGCAATTCGGATTTCTCCGTGTATGGACTGGTCTGTCCTTGCAGGAGCATTTACGTGGGAGAAACGAAACGTTGTCTCCACCAACGCGTCTCGGAACACCGATCACGCGTTAAAAGATTGTCGGAAGACTCCCCACTTTACATGCATTGCAAACTCAAACAACATGGAACAGATTCTCTGCGGTTCTTCGGTCTTCCGCGGGTTAAAATTCCCCCGCACTCCAATGCGGAGCAATTACTCAAACATGCTGAAACGGGCTGGATTTTAAAATTAAATTGCGAGCAGCCTCATGGGTTAAATGAAAAACTATGCCTGCATGATCTGATCCTTTAAATCCCACTCTGATTGCTTCCTTCCCTCCCTTCTTACACCTGTACCTCATTCCGCTATACTAGATTTAAATCTATTGATTACTTACATGATTTGCATTTGCCATGACCACATAGAGAGACACACTTCTCGCTCTATGCTTTAGGAACGTCTGTTTACCCTGTTTTACTGTATGGATACTTACCTCTTCCTTATGATATTGTATACTATGATTATTTGACACTTTTTATTATATGATATATGAAGTATGTATAATGTGCTATTTGCGAGTGTGTTGCTTTATGGATTTCGGCCTCTGTCTATTTACAGTGCATATTTTTATACTGATTTCTAGTCTGATTTTAAATAACTGTTTACTGGGGAGTTGTCCTTCTCCTCTTAGGGCGCTTGTGCCCGCTTTGTGCTGGTCTGTGACCGTAAGTTTTGATTGATACATTGCATACGTTTTTATAGATATATCTGGTCAACTATTATTTTGGACACCCACCCTATCCTGTCATTCAGCCTTGAGAAAGACCATTGCGGTCGAAACGTGAGAGGGGCCCACGCAACTGCATCCTCGTCGGCTTCAGATGACTTCGGAACACCACCAACACCTTATCCAGTTTGGATTACATTTAATTTCACGTAATGACGTGCGGATTTCAATTCCATTATACGTGTGGATTACAAACCTTCATTTGACCTTTGTGAACATTTACTTGTGATTACCCTTATGGATACATTTGTCACATCATCCTTGATCCCTATGAGTGTGATTTAACACTGATTTACTTTTTGCATTGCATTTATTGATTGTTTCAACTTGGATATTACCAATACAATTACTTTATTTCTTCAAAATTCATGTGTTTTGATTATTAGACTGAGCAACCACGCCCTGTTTGTTGCACCAGTAGGGCCTCCCATGCCAGACAGTTCACAACCAAAGGGTCTGACAAAGAGCGTCAATGGGCAGGATGGGCTCTCTAGCCTTTTGGCAACCATCCTAGGAGAAGTAAAACTCTGATTTCAAACCCAGGCAGATGGTGCTTGTTTAACCCTGTAAGGTCAACCTTTTAAGAGAAGGAAACTCAAACCAAACATACGACCTGAGGATCTCGCTGCCACCATCCCAGTTTGCTAGGCCCCGGCAGATGAACCTTTGGTTTAAATGGTGAGGCCAGTTTTGTGCACGCTGCACTCCACCAGAAAAAATCCATTACACAGGCTCGAAGGACACATCCATCCTCCGAATCATCAACACACTTGTAGAAAGCGTGGGATGAGAACTTCCTGAATCTTTGTTCGCGAAGAAAAGCCAAAAAGAAGAAGATAGTTAATGCAGGCTTTGCTTGTTTCTGTAATCCTGTTTTCATGTTCAATTTTTATGTCCTATCTGTGTTGTGTTTTTAAATTGTAAGCCACCTTGAATCCTAATTTTGGAGAAATGTGGAGTATAAAGAAGAAGGGGTATAAGAGGGAGTAAAACAAATGGCTGCCGCATCTTCTATATTGTCCTATGTTAGATCTAGGAGACTCTGGAGCCCTCCCTAACTCTTTTATACAAGCATAAATAGTTGTAAGTAGGGCCCTGCATAGATAATCCATATGACCAATAGAAAAAAAAGACTGATTGATAATCCATATGACCAATAGAAAAAAAAGACAAGTGTCCAAGTTTGCATGAAATTTGCGTTGCAACAAATTATTTCTTATATAAATATTCATATAACACAAAACCCAGTGTTATATTGTAGCATCCATTCACTAACATGGGTCTTGCAAAAGAAATATCTCTATTTGTTCCCTGCTCTTTCATGCATGTTCCATTACATCCATTAATTTCAGTAGGTGAAATGGACAGATTCAGGCTTTTTCAAAATTACTGTAGCTTTCCTTGCAAGGAGGCATTACTGGGAAAGAGCATCAGCTGTGGAAATATTTAACTTTAAGGTATTTCTTACATTTCCAATTCATAGCTAATTAAAGTTTCAAAATTATTTAAAACTAATAAAAATGGTATGATTAGGAAATATAACACATATTTACTAGCAGTGCATTCCCTCATAGTGCAGAATGATTTGCCACAAATTTTACTCCAAACTCAATAACTTTTTTTTCTAGAGAAAGAATATCTCCGGGAACACAAATGTTAAAGGACCACTGAAAAGCACTTGGCAGGAACTGCCTTTTGCCCACAACATCGAAGGATGAAGTTTAACAACACTTGTGTAGATGAAAGCCTCCGTTTGCATATGAAAAGACATCTTTGGATCCCATCCAAAGGGCTTGGTGTCACTTTCAGCACTGGCTAGTTTGTTGTACAGTAGAGCAGTGTTTTTCAACCTTTTTTGAGCCGCGGCACATTTTTTACATTTACAAAATCCTGGGGCACACCACCAACCAGAATGACACAAAATGACACTCTAACACAGTAATACATATAGTTAATAGGCATGGTTTAGAACCCAAAAATAGGGAATCAAAAATCTAAGGGGGGGGTATTAGTAATAGAAAGACTTACAAAAAAATTTCCAAAAAATTCTAAAATGTAACGTAATTACTAACGAAATTCGTTAGTAGTTCGTATGCCAGCGCATGTGCATTCCAGATGGTTTTGGCCTACAACTCCCAGAAATCCTAACAGCTGGTAAATTGGCTGGGATTTCTGGGAGTTGTAGGCCAAAACTGGGATAAATCACACTGAATTCTAGATGGGACTCTCCAAATAGGAAGGAGGGAGGGAAGGAGGGGGAGGGAGGGAAGGGGGGGGGTATTCTATTCTTGGAAGCAGCAAAAAAGGAGGAGGAGGCCCCCCCTCACTCCTCACTGCCTCTCTCTCCCCCGATCCTGAGGGAGCGAGGGCCCAAAGTTGCCCAGGCTGAGAGGAAAAGGAAGAGGCCTGAGGCTGTGAGAAATAGTGGGAGTTGAAGTCCAAAACACCTGGAGGGCTGAAGTTGGCCCGTCATGAAGCCTCTTCAAGGCTTTAGATCCTGGCAGGCAGAAGGGGCAGGGAGGTCCCGTCCACTCCTCCTCCCCTGCCAGGATCTAAAGCGCATCAAGGCTTGGCCCGCTTTAGATCCTGTGAAAAACCAACCTAATGTATAATAGAATGAATGCTAACTTATAGAGTAAGTGCCTAAATATTATAAGTAATCCAACTGGTCATATACCTACATTCCATGCACATGCAATAATACAGCAGTAATAACAATGGGTATAAGAAGAGGTAAAATTCAAACCGAAGTATTCTGACTCTGGTCCCTCCTCAAGCGGTGCAAACGGGTTCTTCTCTATGAGCCCAGGATTCTGCAGCAAATCCTCCCACAAATAATATGTATGTGCATGCAGGCAGCAAACGCTGTGCCCGGGCTTTTCCCGGGAGAGGCTGCCTCCCGGGCGCATAGAGAAGAGCCGTTTGCAGTTTGCACCGCTTGAGGAGGGACCAGAGTCAGAATACCAAATTACATCATGGTTTTACAAAATAAGCACCAAAACATCATGTTTTACAACAAATCGACAGAAACAGCATTTCAATACACAGTAACATTATATAGTAATTACTATATCTATGAATTTAGCACCAAAATATTGCAGTATATTGAAATAGATGTGGATCCAGGCAGGAGGCAGACTGCATTCGATAATACAGAACGTTGGATGAGCGAAGATTGGATAAGCGAGACTCTACTGTATTATGACAGAATTCCCAGCATCCCCTTCCTGCCTTTAACTCAACAGATGAAACAATGAGTGCAAGTCCCAGCTTGTGTTTCCAAAAATCTTCTTAAAATACGTATCTGTTTGCCTTTTGGTCGTTTCAGCAGGTGAACGAGAACTACTTCTCGACTGTCACTCTGTGTAAAGCTTTCTCTTCCAAGCCTGACCTCCTACTGTCTGTACTCATTCCAATGACAACCCAGCCAGGGAAGATATCCTATTTCACATTATGGGTTAGCTTTGTTTTTACCTCCTAAGTAAACCTCTGGTATTTATAGCCCTGCCTCCACACTTGTAGTATATATTAGTCTTTTATGCCTTCTCTGTCACCTGTTGAAATGAGAACTTGGAGTTTCTGCAGCTCTACCCTCACATTGACTTAAATCACACCAGATGTGGGCCCTTACAGCAAGAGGAAGACTAATTGATTTCGCCAACCACAGTACACCTATTGTTTTTTGGTCAGGAATAAACACTGTGGTATGTAGGTTTATATGCATTTTCCCCTTCTTGCCACAAAAGCCAAAGGTTATTCAATTAAAGGAGTCCAGAAAGTGTGACTAATAGTCCATGGATTGAGTATTTCTACTGTAAATAGGGGGGATCTACCCTGAGAATGGTGGCCTCGCTGGGGCTGGCTATAACAGTGATGGATGGCTAGTGTGTGCAAGACATTATTTGTGATGTGTGTGGGGGTAGATGGCAGGCGCATGGGGCAGTACACCTGCTGAGCTCTGAGAACCAAGAACAGCTGTGTGCATTGATTTAGACGCTTGCTGCTCGGGGCTGCAGGAACGAGTCAAGCAACAGCTCATAAAAAAGAGGGTTTTATGATTTCCCCCTTTCTTTCTACAAACAAATGGCCACATCATATGTTTTTCTAATGCTGTCATAACTCAAAATTAAATCCCAGCCCAAGGTGTCAGCTTGGTACCATGTCAGAATTGTAACAGCTTATTTTAAAGGTCATTATGTGTGTGCTGGCGAGAACACTAATGGTGGGTGGGTGGGAGGGGAGCGCTCGGCACAAAAGTGCCATTTCATTGCACTACAGTTTAACCTGGGCACTTAGGAGCAATTAGCTTTATTGTTCAAAAATGAACTGAGAGTGTTTTCACGCTCATAACAACCGCTGATTCAAATTTTAAAAGAGAAAGTTCAAGCTGCGAAAGCACCGTGTATTAGCAACTCCCTCCATATTTAGTATATAATAGTATATAATACAATTTGCTCTTCATCTGAAAACAATTGACAGTTAGACACAATAAAATGAGCAGAACACCCCGATGTTCGCAACTGTGACTCAGAGAACTATTTCCTCCATTGCTATAAACACCGAAAGATTAAAGTGTTACGTATTGCTACGGGAGCTTGCCGTGGATCCATTTGATTCAATAAAATAAGGCTCAGGGAAAACACTTGGAGAAAATTACGCTTCTCTAAGCCTTTCAGTCATATATCTAACTAGCTGTACCCGGCACGCGTTGCTGTGCCCTATTTAGGAGATGCGAGAAAGCCTGTGTATGTAAGGGTTGGAATTGATGTTAGTTATGGTCTTGGTGGGGGTCATGGCTGTGTCGTTGTGGGTTGTTCTGGTGGGTGGGATGTTGAAGTCCTGGGGAGTTGTCGGTGTGTGGTGTTGCTGGTGTTCTGCATAGCTTGTGGATATACAATGTTTTTTGTCTTTCCGTCTGCTGTGTTGATGTAGAGGTTGATGCTTGTGTGGGTGGGGTACTTTGGAAGTGAGTGGAGGTACATGAAATCCCATCATCCATGGTGTGCCCTCCTCTAAACTGCAGTTGGATGGAGTGTGGGTCATGGGGGGCATTGTGTGTCAAGTTGGGTCTTTATCGGTCTTCGTTCTGGGCCACAGTGGTCTGTGGGGAATGAAGGGTTTGAAAGTACTACAAATCCCATAATCCATGGAAGTACATCAAATCCCATCATCCATGGTCCACCCTCCTCCAAACTGCAGTAGAATGTAGCGTGAGTCATAGGGGCTCTGTGTGCCAAGGTAGGTTACTGTAAATTCAGGCCATACACAATGTCCCATGAGCTGAGGCCTAGTCAGGAAAATCAAGGTAATGAAGCCTTACTGTCAATTCAGCGCTTAAACAGCATCCCACTAAGTGAGGCCTAGTCAGGGAAAGCAAGTTAATGAAGCCTTACTGTCAATTTTGGGCGTGGTCTGTGATTTCTAGGGGTTTAAATTTTCTGTGGGAAGTGAATTGGGTGTTTGTGTTGGCGACTGCCTCAGGCCTTTGCCTTATCCTCCTCTGCCAGTTTATTATGGGTCGGAATGTTCATGTTGGCTGGCCAATAGAGGCGTTATACAAATACTCCCTCATTGGCAACCAATCATGTTGTCAGAATGTAGAGGCCGGGAGATTCGTTGGCGGCTGCAGAGGACGCTGGGAAATGTAGGGTTTTTTGTATCGTTGTTTTGGGGGCCTTCTAGGTTTGGGGGGGGGAGTTTCTTTGCTAAAAACCTACCTTGCTTGAGGCCTATATTTGTTGCCAAGTTTGGTGTCTCTGCCTTGTAAGGTTTCTCTGCCTAGGACGGTCGTTCCATGACGGGACCTCCTTAACACAGAACATCCAAAAAGTCATGCTTGATCAGACCAAAGTCCCATATAATCTAATGTCTCGTCTAACAGTGGCCAACTACACGTCTAATGAAAACTCTGAAGGCTGTTGTTCTTGTGTGGCTTCAAATTGTTTCAAATTTATAGGTACCCTAAGGGGGGTGTTGGTTGAATGTGTTTAAAGAAGGCTTGTCTTTCCCTTTCTCTGAGCGAGAATGTGTAGCTTGCTCAAGATCACGCTGGGTTTCCATGGCTGAGAAGGGAATACAACCCTTGACCGGAGAAGTGAAGTCCCATGCTCAAATCACTACACCTTGTTAGACCTCCAAAGCAGAATAAACTGATAGTGTTATCCTTCTTAATCTGGAAACTATACTTCTATTGATGCAGTCTACAACTGCACTCGCTTTCCTGGCATCTTGTCTCACGTTTTGTTTGTGATCTTACTAAGACGTCTACATCAGTGTTTCCCAACCTTTTTTGAGCCGCGGCACACTTTTAACATTAAAAAAATCCGGGGGCACACCACCAACCAAAATGACACAAAACGACACTCTAACACAGTAATGAATGGCTGGGGGGGGGGGTGGCCTGCTGGGAGCATCTGCTGGGAGTGCCAAAGCCAGGGGAGGGGGCGGAGCCAGGCCGCGCCATGCCCCTCCCCCTACCCCGGCTTTAGCTCTCCCAGCAGCTGCTCCAGCCTTGAGGGGGCAGTGCCAAGCCAGCGGTGGCAGAGTCAGCACAGTGCTGGCTTGGCACTGCTTCCTCAAGGCTGGAGCAGCTGCTAGGAGTGCCAAAGCCGGGGAGGGGGCGGAGCCAGGCTGTGCCATGCCCCTCCCTCTCCCCCGGCTTCAGCTCTCCCACAGAGGAGGAGCATGAGCGGTGGACAGGCTTCAGTGGGCAGGGCTCCTCCTCTGTGGGAGAGCTGAAGCCGGGGGAGGTGGAGGGGCATGGCGGGAGTCATGGCGGGAGTCATGGTGGATTGGAGACTGGCTGGGGAAATGGCCAAAGGAGGCGGCGCCCCGGCCCCTTCTTCTTCTTCTTCGTCGCCACCCGGCCTTTCCTCCTCCTCCCCCAAGCAGCAGGAGTTCGGCAGGAGGAGAGGGGAAGGAAGGGGGGCAGAGAGCTTTTCTCACGGCACAGCAGGAGGTCCCTCACGGCACACTAGCTGAGAAACACTGGTCTACATCATCAAACACATAATGTTGCTTTTTTCTTTCTTTCTTTCTTTCTTTCTTTTTGCTGCTACAGCATATTTGCAAGAAAGATTTCAATATATCTTGCCTGGGAAAGAATGGCATTCTACTCTAAGGGTGCAACTCCATTGGCCAAATTGCCTAGCGTGAACAACAATTGGCTCAGTGGCTTCCATGTTTGTTGGGGACAAAAGGGTCCAGAGCCTTCTTGCTCCCAACAAACAAAAACAAGTGTTTTCTTCATTTTTTTTAAAAAAAACCCTGTAAGGCTTGCATTACCTTCCCACAAGAAATTCATTTGTTGACAGAAGATCTGAACAGCCTTTTTAAAAGTTGAACTCGATGTTACAAATGTTTCTAGGTGGTATAAAGGTGTGGCATTCATATTATTAATATTATTATTAACTTTATTCAAATCCTTAGTCTCCTCGGGGAGAGAGGGTGGAATATAAATAAAGTTTTATTATTATATTGTCTTAAGCCTACACCTGTTGATAAACTCTACAAGCTAGCTGTCATTGCCCCCCCTTACCCCCCCTATAGCTCTTAGAATCCACTGGCCTGCATGATCACTGGCATGCCTGGATTACCCATAAGGCCAACGAGGCCATAGCCTAGGGGCGCAAGTCGGGGGGGGGGCGCAGATCACGGACCAAAAAAAACCAAAACTGGTCTGCGTCCCTCTTTCCTCCTTCTCGCTCCTTCTCCCGGCAAAGTCTCTGCTCTATCCCCTCCGTCTCTCTCTCTCTCTCTCTCTCTCTCTCTCTCTCGTGCGCTCTCTCTCTCACACTCTCGCGTGCTCTCTCTCTCACACGCGCTCTCTCTCACACACACTCTTGCTCTCTCTCTCTGCGCTCTCTCTCTCTCTTGCTCTCTCTCTCTCCTCTCTCTCTCTCTTGCTCTCTCTCTCTCTTGCGCTCTCTCTCTCTTGCGCTCTCTCGCACTCTCTCTCTCGCGCTCTCTTGCTCTCTCTCTCTCTCTCTCTCGTGCGTGCCTTTGGAGCGAGTTTGCACCCGCTGCGCTCTCCCCAAGCCTCCCGACTCCCGAGGAGACCTTCAGAGCACAGCAGAGCTTTCCAGCTGGTGGGAATGGGGACCTTGGAGGTGGCGGGAGGTTGGCTTAAAGGGGGCGTAATTCCAAACTGTGGCCTAGGGCACAAAAAAGTGTTAATCCGGGCCTGATCACTGGCTATACTGACCAGTTTCCTTGAGACCATGGTTTACTGAAATCAGCTTTCAAAAAAGCATAGAATGCATGTCTGACTATGCTTGGCTTCCCCGTCCCATTGTATGTTAGTTAACTCTAGAAGAATAAAATCATTCCCACAACAAGAACTCACCATTTCCACCCCATTTCCAGGCCATCGCTGTTTGTTATGATCATGTCTAAATAGCTTCTCTGCTTCTTGCTTCTTCTGCTTTCTGAACAATGAAATCATCTTCAAGGAAGGTCAGGAATTTGTTGAACCTTATATTGTTGTTGAGTTTGGCTCATCTACACAGGTCAGTTATTGTGAGGTCAATCTGGAGCAAAAATGATTCAACTCAGTTTACCCCATGATAAGGGTGGTGCAGTGGGTTAAACTACTAAGCTGCAGAATTTGCTGACTGGAAGGTCGGCAGTTTGAATCCGCAGGAGGGGGTGAGCTCCCATTGCTAGTCCCAGCCTCTGCCAGCCTAGAAGTTCAAAAACATGCAAATGTGAGTAGATCAATAGTAATCGCTTTGGTGGCAAGATACCAGCACTCCATGCAGTCATGCCAGCCGCATGACCTAGGAAGCATCTATGGACAGCGGCGGCTCTTCGGCTTAGAAATTGAGATGAGCACCACTCCCTCAGAGTCAGACGTGACTAGACTTAATGTCAAGGGGAAACCATCATCTTTACCTTTACCCCATGATAAGGACCACAGGTTCCTGGCATCATGTAGACCTCCAGAAGTATCATTTTAATGTTAATTGCATTTTTTATGTATTTTAATTCTAGCTGTATTTTAATGTATTTTATTCTTAACTGTTTGCTTTTATTATATGTATACTATGTGGCTTTGAATCGTTGCCGTTATTAGGCCGCTCTGAGTCCCCCCTCAGGGGTTAAGAAGAAGCGGGGTAGAAATGATGGAAATAAATTAATAAATAAATATCATTTCACTCAGTGTAGGCCAGGGGTGCTCACACTTTTTCAGCATGCGAGCTACTTCTAAAACAACCAAGTCAAAATGCTCTACCTACCCACTACAAAAATGTAAAACATATAACTATTTTCAAATTTATTAAGGATTCTTTGTATGTACAATGTATGTTGATGTACCTTGCATAACTGAATAAGCCAATATTGCACAACACACGTAATAAATAATGATCGGGGAGCGCAGCTCTGCAGGACTACAGTTTCCAGAACTGCAAGTAAACACACGAGAAATCTCGCGAGAGTTGCTTCCGTGACTTGAAATCTTGAAATCTCTTCCGCTGCGATCGACCAGTACTGCCTCCACGATCGACCAGTAGATCGCAATCGACGTAATGAGCATTCCTGGTGTAGGTTATACAGCCAGTGTAAAGCCCTCTTTACTTTTCCCTCCTTTTGTTTTTTCTATTTCTTTACTTTCTTAATGTACATTATTTTGATTTCAGCTGTGAAAGCCTTCAACAATGCATTACTTTGATTGCAAAGTAGAGTTAAAATCAATCAATAACTATAGTTCATTTCTTTTCATTTAAATTTATTATTTCATGAGTCGCTCTCCACTGAAGTGCTCCGAGCGACACACTAGCAATAAAACATACATATATATCATCAAATATATATATATATATATATATATACATATATATATATATACACACACACACACAACAAAATTGTCTTATAGTTTAATTGTTATAAGTTAGCTCAGCAGAGAAAGCTAGATGGGACTTAAAGAGTAGTGGGCTGGCTGCCATACTTTCTTCAATAGGCTCAACAAGAGTTACTCTGGAAGATTTTAAATGTGTTTTTAATATAAAACTGGAGGAATCATTTTTTCAGGTGGAATTTTGTTGTTATTTTTTTTAACTAAGTGCTATGTTACCTTTGGAAAAAGTGTTCATCATTGTCAACTTATTGGTCAGTAAGGGAATATTTTGTGAATATCCCACCCGAGGGCAGCTAATATTTGCTTTTCAGTGAGGCAGGCTTTAGATATTCTATGATCCAACTTGCACATTCACATTAAAGTCAAATTTGTTTCTATGGCTACATCCGTCTTCTGCTGAGTCTAGTACCGGTGTTTTCAAAGCCAAGCCCATCTATCATAGTAGACGTGACGATTGGAACAGTGTAATAACTGCTGCCTTGGGTCTCAGTTTAAGAGAAGAGAGTTCAAAACCAATTGACATCCAAAGAAGAGATATGGTTACCTTGTCCAGATATAACACTTCTGTTCCTTCGGCTCTGCTTGTTGTAGGGTGACAAATCTCTGATCGCAGCGCAGAACAAATGACACTCTATAATTTCACTTCTGCTGGATGTATGCCAATTCATACATAATATTTTCTCCCTGGGAAAACTGTTTAAACTATTCCTCAAAATGAATAGAAATGGAAAGCATGAGCGGGAACCAGAAGGAATCCAATATCCTGGCCACATATCCTTCCTGGAAAATCAGTGTGGATATTCACTTCTGGTGAAATGGTTCCCAAATGCAGTTCTTTACTAGGCATGGTTTAGAACCCAAAAATGGCGATTCTATTTCTAAAATGTAACTTAAGTACTAACGAAATTCGTTAGTAATTCGTATGCCAGAGCATGCGCATTCCAGATGGTTTTGGCCTACAACTCCCAGAAATCCTAACAGCTGGTGAATTGGCTGGGATTTCTGGGAGTTGTAGGCCAAAACTTGAATAAACCACACTGAATTCTAGATGGGACTCTCCAAATAGGAAGGAGGGAGGGAAGAGGGAGGGAGGGAGGGGGGTATTATATTCTTGGCAGCAGCAAAAAAGAGGAGGAGGGCCCCCTCGCCTCCTCGCTGCCTCTCTCTCACCCTGATCCTGAGGGAGCGAGGGCCCAAGTTTGCCCAGGCTGAGAGGAAAAGGAAGAGGCCTGAGGCTGTGAGGAATGGTGGGAGTTGAAGTCCAAAACACGTACCTGGAGGGCTGAAGCTGGCCCCTGCGATGGGGCAAGGCAGAGCAACGGGAAGAGAAGCATCTGAGAGAGTGCAGGAAAGAGAGGAGGAGAAGCGCGCATGTGTGTATTCCTCCAGAATCACTTATGTGGAGAAAAATTCCTAGTCAGAATTGTCCAGTAATATACATTTTTTTTCCAGAGCTAGCTTTGGTTCCATTTTCAGAGATTTACTAATACAGTGTTTCCCAACCGGTGTGCCACGACACACTAGTGTGCCGTGAGCAATCATCAGGTGTGCCGTGGGAAATTGGAACTTCTTGAGTCTTGAATAAACCACGCCCTTTATTCCCCACGGCCAATCCCATCGCGGTGGCCTTGAACTCCCGCCTGGCACCAAGATGGTGGAGGCAGGGGGACCGGGAGTGCCTCATCTGAGGCAATGCGGTGATGGGTGTGCTTGGCGGCGGGCCTGGCGCTGGTCCGGCCAGCCGGGGCGGTGGAGCCCTTGAGCCTGGCCCTGGCCAGCACCGCCACCTCCGCCTTCATGGGCTTCCTCTCCTACCCGCGGCTCTACTGCCTCTTCGCCCACTGCTGTTGCAACGCAGGGAACAACGGGGCCCGCCTCCGGGCAGGTATGCAAGCGGCCTACTGGGCCTCAAAGACTGTGATGTGGCATGGAAGGAGCCTCATGGGCTATATTATTATTATTATGAACTATGTATTAACATAATATTATTATTTTCCCTTAGTATATGCTATTATATTGTTATATTATCAGTATTTGTCATAGTCATGGTGTATATCGTTATAGACTATGAGAGTAATGATAACAGTCAGGATTAACTCCTGTGCTTTACTGATAATATATTGTATGTACCTATAATATTTATATTACTACTAGCTGTACCCGGCACGCGTTGCTGTGCCCTATTTAGGAGATGCGAGAAAGTCTGAGTATGTAAGGGTTGGAATTGATGTTACTTATGGTCTTGGTGGGGTCATGGCTGTGTTGTTGTGGGTTGTTCCGGTGGGTGGGATGTTGAAGTCCTGAGGAGTTGTCGATGTGTGGTGTTGCTGGCATTCTGCAGAGCTTGTGGATATACAATGTTTTTTGTCTTTCCGTCTGCTGTGTTGATGTAGAGGTTGATGCTTGTGTGGGTGTTTGTGTGTGTTTGTAGAGTATCAGTACAGTGTTGTGTTGTGGTTAGAGTATAGGTGGAGTTGGTTTTTGTTTGTGGTGGTGGTAGGTGTTGTGTGTGCGGGGTCCCGTAAGGTTGGGGGGATGGGTTGTGATAGGAAGTTGTGTTGTGTGGGTAGGAATTGCTGGAGTATTGTGCCTGGAACGTGTGTGTATTCGGAGGTGTGTGTGGTGGTGAGTCCTGGGTTTTGTGTTGGGGAAGTTGTCAGGTATTTGTGGGGTGTATTTTGTGTGTGTTGTGGTGACATAGTTGTCTCAGTCTGGCTGTGTGCTGGTTGTGATGTGGAGGGGGTGTTGCTTTTGCCAGTGGTGTTTGTTGTGAATTTTGGTTGGGGTGGGTTTTTGTGTTGCAGGATTGTTTTTTTGTGGGTTTTGCAAGTTTGTGTTATTCTGGCGGTATGTGTTTGTCAGTGCTGCCTGTGTCCCTGGTGCCCTATTTGTATTAGTGTTATGTCCTCCTGGTAGTTGTTATGTCGTCCTGTGTTAGTTGGTTGTACTGTGTAGGTTTCTGTGTAGCAGTGGTATGTATGTGTTGTGTGTGTTGTGTGTCTGTTGTGTTGTGGGTCTGTAGAGGTAGGCGTCACGAGTTGTGTGGCTGTCATGTTGTGGGTGTGGTGTTTGTAAAGTGGGTGTCTTTTGTTGTGGGTGTCTTTTGTCCTGTGAATGGTATGTATGTGCTTTGTGCACATAGTTGTGTATCTTCTGCATATTGGCGTTGTGTGGTATTTTTTGCTGGCTTGGTCTTTTGGATTGTGTTTCTCGAGTGTGGGAACCTGCTCCCTCCTAGAGCTTGGCCTTGGCAGTTTAACCCTCAAACACCAACTGACTGAAATCAAATCACTCAGCATTCTATCCTAGCCTTGGCTGGCTGTGCCCAGCGTTACTATGGTTACTCAGCCTCCCTGCATTTTGTGTGGGCTGATGTTGGCCAATGGGTTTCGCTGGCTGCCGCAGAGGATGCTGGGAAATGTAGGGGGTTTTTTTTGTATCGTTGTTTTGGGGTCCTTCTAGGTTTTGGAGGAGAAAGTTTCTTTGCTAAAAACCTTCCTTGCCTGAGGCCTATTTTTGTTGGCAAGTTTGGTGTCTCTGCCTTGGAAGGTTTCTCTGTCTCTGTCAGTCGTTTGATGATGGGACCTCCTTTATATAATAGATAATGTAATATGAGATAACACTTTTAAAAATAATACAATATTGAAATTATATATTTTATATTACTTTTAATAGGACTAATAATATTACAGTATAATGGTACAGTACAATATAGTAAGTTAGAGTGTCATTTTGTGTCATTTTGGTTGGTGGTGTGCCTCAGGATTTTGTAAATGTAAAAAATGTGCCGCGGCTCAAAAAAGGTTGAAAAACACTGTACTAATAGATTTCAGTCAAAGAGCCACTCTGCTAACTGGCCTCTATGCTAACCCAGAGTGCTGAGACATTTCTGTCCTAACGTTAAAACTAAAATACCCATTGGTGTAATACAATCCACTTGCCGTTGTCAAAAACAAGCACGGGTATTGTAGCTAATTGTTGGCAGCAGGCCTGGAAGTCAAAGGTTGAAAGAGGGGCCCTGCAGGAAATTCCAGGATATAACCTCCAAGTACATAGACCATACTATACAACAACTCACAAAAGGTCATGTGTAACAACTCGCTGCCAAGCCAGCAATAACATGCTAACCTGGACATATACATCAATGAACATATTTACACACAGCATACACACATAGAGACACATTTCTTTTCAAAGTTCGAGATTGCCCAGTTAGAAATCTTTAAAAAAACCAACGGTTTCATCCCTGGAAAAAAGTGAATGCTATAAAACAGAAATAACACTAAATCTTTTTGAACGTGCCCCACAGCAAAATAATTTAACAACTTCTTATTCCTGGGCACTTCTAGGAACAGTGGTTCTGTACTAAATGATGGCAGGGACTTCCCAAATTATCAAACTTGCAAAAGCTCTCATCACAAAGAAAGCAAAACAGGAATGTCCAAACACTACTACTTTGAATTTTTTAACTTTTCCTTTGCCATTTCCAAGTCTGAAGGAACCTGCAACAGGCCCTCATGAGAAAACTGACACAAAATTATGCCAATCACGCCATCAAAATACAGTGTATTCTTATTAATAAACAATATAGAATTTCAGGAATATTCATATGCAATGAAAATGAGTCAAAAAGTAAATATACATTACAGAATTGGCCATTTTGCCCATCTACATCTGGATCATTCTCCAAAAATCCTGAAATGTATGAAATGATAGCTGTTATCAATGCTTTAGACCAGTGTTTCCCAACCAGTGTGCCGGGGCACACTAGTGTGCCGTGAGCGTTCATCAGGTGTGCCATGGAAAATTGGAACCTCCAGGAAGGGGGGGGGGAGTCTAGTGTGTTGAAGTATAAAAACCCCAAGAAACCTACCTCGATAAAGGCACAAAATTACAAACACCCCCCTCCCCACCCGTTGTCTACTTGGTCTCTCCCTTTCCAGGCATTGGGAAGGCCCGCCTCCCTTTCCCCAAGTAGAGACCTCCTCTTGCCTCCTGGGGGTTCTCTGTGGGAAGTTTGGTCCAGTTCTATCATTGTTGGGGTTCAGAATGCTCTTTGATTGTAGGGGAACTATAAATCCCAGCAACTACAACTCCCAAATGTCAAGGTCTATTTCCCCTGAACTCCATCTGCGTTCATATTTGGGCAGATTGAGCATTCATGCCAAGTTTGGTCCTGATCCAACATTGTTTGAGTCCACAGTGCTCTCTGGACGTAGGTGAACTACAACTCCAAAACTCAAGGTCAATGTCCACCAAACTCTTATAGCATTTTCTCTTGGTTATGGGAGTTCTGTGTGGGAAGTTTGTGTCTTTCTGC
Organism: Anolis apletophallus; assembly: GCA_030556195.1. Classification (NCBI taxonomy): domain Eukaryota; kingdom Metazoa; phylum Chordata; class Lepidosauria; order Squamata; family Anolidae; genus Anolis; species Anolis apletophallus. The sequence goes on along the minus strand of JARBWK010000006.1, from coordinate 128,685,041 downwards.
CATTCCTGCCAGGATATCTATGTTGAGTTCATCGAAACAGGCCCAGGTTTCACACTGAGTGTATAAATACATTTTAAAAACATATTAACTATATGTATTACTGTGTTAGAGTGTCGTTTTGTGTCATTTTGGTTGGTGGTGTGCCCCAGGACTTTGCAAATGTAAAAAGTGTGCCATGGCTCAAAAAAGGTTGGGAAACACTGCTTTAGACGCAGAAAGAATGCTCTATCCTACACTTGAACCCGACCTAATGTGATGAACACAGTGGATTACCACGTCTGAAGTGTAGGACTCAGTGGAATTTAGTAAATATGAAGTGGATAGTGAGTGTAAATTATTAACTTTAGCAGCATGGCATAAGGATGACATTGTGTTGGTGAAACAACTGATGACTGAATAACTTACAACAATTTTTTTTAAAAATAGATGAGGAAGAGTTGCTGTAGGTTTTTGGGCTATATGGACATGTTCTAGAAGCATTCTCTCCTGACATTTCACCTGCATCTATGGCAGTCATCCTCAGAGGTTGTGAGGTCACAATCACACAACCTCTGAGGATGCCTACCATAGATGCAGGCAAAACGTCAGAGAATGCTTCTAGAACATGGCCATATAGCCCAAAAAACCTACAACAACCCAGTGAATCCAGCCATGAAAGCCTTTGACAATCCAGATGATGAAGACTTGGGTGGATGCTGTGATGGCAGAGACTGCCAATAGAAAGATCAGGCAGCTGCGACAGGTGAAGGGGTATGTGGCAAGTTATACTACGACTTTGAGACTCTTGGCCTAATGGGGTTCTTGAGTGATAAATATATTTATCATGAGACCAGGCCCGGATTACCCATGAGGCCAGACTAGGCCATGGCCTCGGGCAGCAGGTTTTGGGGGCAGCAGATTCGGCCCCGAAAACATTGTTTTTTATTTAAAAAAACGTCCCCTCGCAGCACTTTCCCCGCCCTCTCCGAGAGAGTCATCATACCTCAGGAGAGGGGGGGAAGAGAGCTGCGAGGGGCGGGGAGGAGGAATAGCACCCTCCCTCACCTGGGCTGCCCCTTGCAAAGGAAGGAGGCGGTGAGGAGGAGGAAGAGAAGCTCTGCCCGCCGGCGGGCATGCATGCATCCTTCCTTTGCAAGGGGGGCGGCCCAGGCGGCGAGGAGGGGCGGGACTTCCCTTTATCCTCCTTGCGCCTTCCTTTCGGTCGCGGAAGGAGGAGGAGGAGGAGGATGGAAGCCGCGCGGCACTGCTCGTGGGGCTTCCATCCACCTCCTCCTCCTCCTCCCGCGACCGAAAGGAAGGCGTGAGGAGGATGAAGGGAAGTCCCGCCCTCCTCTTCGCGCCCTCCTTTTGGTCGCGGGAGGTGGAGGAGGCGGCGGACGGAAGCCCCACGAGCAGTGCCGCGCGGCTTCCGTCCACCTCCTCCTCCTCCTCCCGCGACCGAAAGGAAGGCGCAAGGTGGGGCGGGCTGCTGCCGTGGGGCTGGGGCTGCTGCCGCACCCTGGGGCAGCAGCCCTGGGGGCGTGGCTTTCCGCACCCTGGGGGCATGGCTTTCTGTGCCCTGGGGGCGTGGCTTTCCGCACCCTGGGGGGGCGGTGCGGGGCGTCTTGGCCTCGGGCAGCCGAAGAGCCTAATCCGGGCCTGGATGAGACTCAGGAAGAGCTAGCTAGGCAGTGAACTTAGCCTACGCCAGGAATGTTGTAGACAGGTCTGTTTATGGGTTGCTTTCAGGGCCATCAATCACTTCTCCATTTTGGCTCCCAGAGTCCATGAATCTTATTCTGTCAGTCACAATCCTTCTGAGGAACCTGTGCAACTCAAAAGTGCCTGGCCATGCCTGCCACCTGAGGAAAAAAGAGTGGGACGTTGGCTAACCCATTTGTACAATAGGGCTGCTATCATACATTTTAAATGAACACCTATGTTAGCCATTTTTAATGTAATGTATTTTAATTGCTGTTTTGGGGTATATGTCTTAATGTTTACTCAAGTTTTAGTTTATCATGTCCTATTGGATTGCTTATATTTTGTTTTCATTTCAATGCTCAATTCTTTTGTTATAAGTTTACTGTTGTTATTGTGCACTATTCTGTATTTATTTTTGATGTGTTTGTACCTGGCACTGAATGTTTGCCTTTTTGTGTGTGTAAACCTAACCACCCCAGGGAGAGAGGGCGGTCTAGAAATAAATTTGTTGTTATTATTATTATCATCATTATCATTATCATCATTATTATTAGTGCAGGATGAGAAATTGACTGTGTTTGTATTATGGCAATAGTGGTCACTTTGCAATAAATTGCCCAGCCAAGGGAAGAAGACCTGCCCCTTTAGGAAACAAACTTCTCCAGGCTTGCAAAGGCCTGTCCTGCAAGCCTTGGTGGGATGAGGTCTAGAAACATCCCAGTCTTCCTGTGAGACCAGACAGGATCTCTTGCCCGTGATGGCCTGCATATACATCACCAATGACAAGCTTTTCCGAGCTGGGGGCATGAGCATCTGAGGCCCCCAAAATTTCATGGGCCTTGGCTTTGCCAACAAGAATAAGAATCTGCTAAAGACCTTGGTGGTTCATAAACTTAAGTAACTAAACAATTTAAAATCTACAAAATATAAATATTACAATAGAATTAAACATTACTACTGTAGAGTCTCACTTATCCAACATAAATGGGCCGGCAGAATGTTGGATAAGCAAAAATGTTGGATAATAAGGAGGGAAATGCCTATTAAACGTCAAATTATGTTATGATTTTACACACTAAGCACCAAAATATCATGTTTTAAAACAAATTGATAGAAAAAGCAGTTCAATACATGGTAACGTTACGTAGCAATTACTATATTTATGTTTTTAGCACGAAAACATGGCAATGTATTGAAACAGCTGTGGATCTGGGTGGGAGGCAGAGTGCGTTGGATGAGTGAAAGTTGGATAAGTGAGACTCTACTGAATTATTAAAACAATTCTGATGAAATGACATAAAAAGGAATGTGCACAAAACTGTCAAAACAATCTGAACGCCATACAGTATGCCCTGGCCTATTCTTTAAAACCTTCTGCTTTAAAAACCTACTTGAATAAAAAGTCTCCCGTCCATGCAACCACGCTTGTGATGGAGGTGGGACTGAGAAAAGGGCCTATTCTGACATCTCAAAGTCCAGACGGGTTCATGCAGAGAGATGTGATTTGCCAAATAATTTGGACCTGAACCATTTAAAGCTTTATAGTGCAGCCATCCCTAGTTGATTATTTCCCCACAACAGATACTTTGAATTTATCTGGAACCAAGCTGGCAGGGAAAATAGCTATTGCAGCAAAGGGGTTGTGTACTCATTGTTGCCAGTCGCAGTTAACAACAGCTGATGATTCCAAACATTCTTCAAAGGCAGCCCCAAATAAAACACCATACACAGTAATCAAAATGAGATGTCATTATGGGATATAATTAAGGCATATGCTACCATACCCTGATGTGGAATTTTAAGGAATGGGCACAAGTTTTAAATGTGTGAAAATATTCCTGGCCACCACAAATACTATGACTTCCCTCTATCTCTGTGGTTCCCAACCTGTGGTCCGTGGACCACTAGTGGTGCACAGGAATTACAATATGATCCATGGGCTCACCCTTACTACACTTTTGCCTCGAAACCACGCAGCAAGGAGAGCAACTGGTCTCGCCAGGCCTGTAGCCAAGATTTTGATTGGGGGGGGGGGGCTGAGTCTAAGTGAGAGAGGATCTACCCTAGCAAACCTTTTGTATCATTATCCCAATACCCCCATGCATATGGGATATATTGAGCATGGTGATCAGATCATGATATGAATAAACATAACAGTTTAAATAATATACCAGTAAGGCCTTCTTGCGGACCACCCTGAGAATTTGGGGGGGGGGGGGCTGAAGCCCCACAAGCCCCCCCTGGCTACGGGCCTGGATCTCGCAAAATGAGGATGTCAGGAGGGGAGAGGCTGACCCACGAAATATTACTACTATCACATCAGCTCTCGATGATTAAATATCGCTTTCTGTGGGTGAGCAGATGGCGACTACTGGATGTCATATATTATGTATCAGAAATCAGAGCTGATGTGGTCTATCCAATGCAATTTTCTGAATCAGCACCCCAAATAACCAAATCAAATCTAAAGTTGACCAAAAATTGTTTCGTATCCCTTTTGGTACTAATATTGGAGAGTGGTCCCTGGTCAAAAAAAGTTTGGGAACCGCAGATCTATCTAGACACGATGCAGCAAAACTTGCATTGGCTTCATAAGCTGCCACATCATGTCGTTGACTCATGTTCAATTTGTGGTCTACTAAGACACCTAGAACCAATGTACTTAATACATTTATGAGTCCTCCATTGTATATGTATTTCTAATAAGTCATAACTCTGAATCCATACATAAGGGAAGACCCAAAAGGTCATTTATTTTAACTGTGTTGAGACTGGGTGAGGGGCAGAAGATTATCTCCTAGCCTCAGGAACATTTCCCTTCTATTCCTCTAGGGCTTTTCGGCTTGGTAAATGATTAGATTAATCCTTTTAGGAATGTTTGGGCTGGGTGGCTTGAAACCCAGCCAAGATCTGCTTGTATGGGTTACTAAAAATGTTACAGATTTATACTTAATCTAAGTTACTAATTTGGGAGAGGGAAGATTTTTTGACAACAAAAGTAGTATCGCTCGATCACACATTTTGATTAGAAAATCCCAAGGCTTCTATATATAATAATTAATACAACCATCCCCAAACAATGTTTGTTGATGATTGTTTGAATCCAGTAGTAGCTGCCAAATGCTACTCCAGTTCCAAATCCTGAATGATTGGGAGAGTTGTATGCAAAATATTTTAAGGAACTGTTAAAATGGCTCTCTCACCTCAGTTTTACTCTTTCAATAAATCTTTTCCTTGACAGCTGCCTCTCTTCTCTCTCACACACATCCATGCCCAGCCACCCCAATCTTTTCTGGGCAGCTGTTGTCCATTTGGCTGCCTGCACTTTTTTCAGCTGTTTGATGTCACCTATCAATCTTCCATTTTTGCTGCAAATCTCTGATGATCAAGTATCACATTTCTAGGTCTCTAGTTGTAAAGCTGCCTTTACTGGCATTACCAGTAATTGCAGCAAATGTCTTCGGAAACCCTTCACTGAATAAATAGGTTCCCATCTGTTGCATGAAGACATTCGTATTACAGCAAATCTCCATTACAGATTGTTCTATCGGTTCTTTGACCACACATTCTCTATACTTATTAATTAAACTGTTGTCCTAAGAAAGAAACTTTAAAACCCTGAAAAAATGATCTCACTGACCTATATTTAAAATGTTACTTATACGTGTTGTTGTTGTTCAAATTGTTTCCAACTTATGACCACCCTAAGACAAACCTCGCAAAAAGTTTTCTTGGTAAGATTTGCTCATTTGTTTGCTATTGTCATCATCTGAGATAGAGGATGCATTTATACCAATAGTTCCCAACTTGTGGTCCACAGACCACCAGTGGTCCGCAAGAACTACAATATGGTTTGTGGCCTCACCATTACTATACTGTTGCCAACAAGAATGACTGGTCTCGCAAAACCGTCTAATAGTTGTGAGGCTTATTACATATGGTTTTCTGTGGGTGAGCAGATGGTGACTACTGGATGGCATATGTTATGTATCAGAAATGAGAGCTGATGCAATTTTCTGAATCAGCACCCCAAATAACCAAACCAAATCTACAGTTGACCAAAAACTGGTTCGTAACCCTTTTGGTACTAATGTTGCAGAGTGGTCCCTCGCCAAGTGGTTCCTGGTCAAAGTGGTCCCTGTGAAGTTGAACACGAATTTGAAGGGCCCTGCCTTGAAGACAGGGGCCGGCCAAACCCACCAAAGAGGATCTGTTTACCTTGGTGAGAAAGAAGCACGCAAAAAGAAGTTTTCCCTAAATTTTCCCAAATAAATCTCACCAAAGTTGAAGAAAATGCCACCGAGTTGTTTATTTCATTCCAGCTGGAGCAGATGTCAAACTGCAATCATTTACCAAAAACCAACATAACATGCAAGGTAAAACAATACCGTTATATAGGGAAAACAGAGCTGTCAAAGTTCAAATTTCCCACTCCTACCCCCTCTGCCGGCTCGACGCTGATTGGATGGAGTCATCAGCTGGCAGGGAGGCGCAGCCAATCAGCAAGCCAGTGCCGCTTCGGCTTCTCAGCCAATGGGAAGCGAGGAGGCAGTCTGGGTGAGAAACAATGAACCGGGACAAAACGATGAATGGATTAAGTGACTTAATGTTTGTACAATTGCTGGCGATAGCTTTCTTTAGCCTTCGAGCTGTCTTGGCTATTTCCTGAGTACCTGAAATATACATCTTCGTCTGACTCAAAAGTTAGACCCTTTGTAATCCTTAGGTCCTGGATATGGGTTTAGTGATGGCATCTGAAACTGGTATTGACTGGAGGAATGGAAACAAAGAGAGGGGCTGTGGTGATACCTAAATCCTCCGCAGGCAAGATGTCACCTTTTGTGAGAGGTGATTGAATTGTCCATGGGCCATATCTCTCAGATGGGCTAGTCTAGCTACTCTGAGGTCTGGAAGATATGGGCCTTTGTTTTATTTTCCATGTAAAGAGTGAGTCCTTTTGAGTCCTTTTGTCTAGGGTTTAGCTGGCTCAAGAAATGATAAAAGGTCCCCTGAAGCCGTGTGCTGGATTCATGAATAGGGGCATCTCTTCATATTTCATATAAGGTTATGAGGAAGGGGAAGCATATAGGGAATTTCATAAAGGTGTGATCATACAGTCAGAAGGAGCCATGCCCACCCTCCCAAAGTCCATAAAGTATGGGAAGCATAATAAAAGGTCCATAGGGTTGTTTCCAAAAGTTCTATAGGTTCTCCAAAGTTTGGCAAAAGTCAAATAAAGAGTTCAAAAAGTTCATGGGAAGGGGAAATGTCCATGAGAGTCCATGGGGTGCACACTGGGATCATTGTGGGTGCTGAGGGTCAGCATCCCTTCATTGAAGAAAGGTAAACTACAAATCCACTGTTGTCCAAGGTCCAGGATGGCTGGTCAGAGGTTCGGGGGTCCCAAGGGGTGACCGCAGAAGGCCCCCTGGGGTCGACAAGCTTCTGGACACCGGCAAGATGGCGACAGGAACAATGTTGCAGCATGCAGTCATGGATCACTATCAGCTGATCTCCACGTGAGGTTATTTGCGGTAAAAATGGTTATTCCTGGGGTGCAGGGGTCCAGAATGCAGAAAGAGAGATAGCAGTTAGTCTTAGAATTAGTCTAGGAAGAAAATGGCACCGGTTTGGGAAGCGATCCGTTGACCTGCAGAGACAGGGGCCCAATGGGTTTCCATATCAGCAGTTCAGAGGAACGCAGTTTTGGCCTCCCCAGGACGCTGTAAGAACATCCCGGGTGAGCTGGCAGTGATCTGCGGCTCGGGAAAGGGAAGGTTTATGTTAGAGAGTGTTAGAAGCAATAAATGGACACAATGTATCACGATAGAGAGGGGAAAAGTTACAATTAGAAGATACTTTATTTGTTACAATGTTAGGGTAAGGGGGGAAGAAAGCAAGGGAAAAAGTCCCAACCAGACATCCAGGAACTGTGGAACTCCTGGCTGCAGTTCAGATCAGCTAGAAGGCAGGGGTCTGTGCGTTGCCCGGTATCACCTGGACAAGTGGTCCCTGGACAAGTAGTCCCTGGTCAAATAGGTCAGTGATTTTCAACCTTTTTTGAGCCGCGGCACATTTTTTACATTTACAAAATCCTGGGGCCCACCACCAACCAAAATGACACAAAATGACACTCTAACACAGTAATACATAGAGTTAATATGTTTTAAATGTATTTATACACTCACTTAGTGTGAAACCTGGGCCTGTTTCGATGAACACAAAATAGATATCCTGGCAGGAATGGACAGCTTCTCACCGCACACCAAGCACAGTGGAGTCGGTGCCGTCACATCCCCGGTGAAAGTGAATCCAAATGAAAGATAGCTTTTGCTGTATTGCCTCGAGCTCACCGTCTTTTTTTTCTTTTGTCCACCACTCATATTAGGGCCTTTTGTCCAAGGCTGTTTGGCATTTGCATTTTCCCTTCTCAAAAACTTCTCCATCACTGTCACTCGCTTGTCTTGCTGTGATCCCAAATTGCCACTGTCACTTGACGCGCAGCTGCAGCACTAACTCTAACTTTGTTTACTTAGTTTACTGAGCGAATCCAAAATGGAGCGACCATAGCACTCTCGCGTCACTTCTTAGGTGATGTGAGAGTGCTATGGTTCCATTTCTTAAAGGGACAGATGCGCCTTAGGGTTTATATATGAATGAAGTTCAAAAATAATTTCCCACTGCACACCTGATGATCTCTCACGGCACACTAGTGTTCCGTGGCACACTGGTTGAAAATCACTGAAATAGGTCACTGATCAAAGTGGTTCCTGGTCAAAGTGGTTATTGGTCAAAATAAGGCACCAGCAGCCGTTGGCAGAGAAGGTTAAAGACTTAGTAAAACTAGAGCCCTGGAAATTCCCTAGCATTGAGCCATGGCAGTCAAAATAGTGCCAAACTGCATTAATTCTATAGTGCAAATACACTGTGAAGATGTATTACTTCCCCAAGGTCACCAAGGGGGCTTTATATGGTTGGGTAGGGAGTTGAATCCTGGTCTCCATAGTTTTAGTCCAATGTACAAATCACTACACCACTCAATCTTTTTTAGGTTTTTAGTTTTTGTTTTCTCCTCTCTCTATTCTTCAATTAGTTAAGCAGAGATAAGGACAATAATCATTTGAGGAGATTTCTTTTTTTAAAAAAATGAGTTGAGTATTATAGACTGTCAGTGATATCACATCTGTAAGTAAAATATTTGGATGTTCACGTTCCAAGTTCATTTGTCAGAACTATTTTACTTAATCATAAGCTAGCTTTTAACTTTAAATATATAAATAATATGAAATCTTGGCTAGTTTTTAAAAATTGTGTCAGAAGCGAATTGAGAATATACTGCAAGTCGTTTCTGGTGTGAGAGAATTGGCCGTCTGCAAGGATGTGGCCCAGGTAACACCCAGATGCTGTACCATCCTGTGGGAGCAGGCATGTAGCCAGGGGGGGCTAAGGGGGCTTCAGCCCCCCCCCCCGAAATTCTCAGGGTTGTCCGCGAGAAGGCCTTACTGGTACATTATTTAAACTGTTATGTTTATTCATATCATGATCTGATCACCATGCTCATTATATCCCACCTTCATGGGGTTATTGGGATAACAATACAAAAGGTTTGCTAGGGTAAACCCTCTTCCACCCAGTCTCAGCCCCCGAACCAAAATCCTGGCTACGGCCCTGTGTGGGAGGCTTCTCTCATGTCCCTGCATGGGAAGCTGGGGCTGACAGACAGGAGCTCACCCCATCTTGTGGTTTGAACCGCCAACCTTCAGGTCTTCAGGTCAGCAGTTCAGCTGGCAAAAGGGATTATAAATTGCATTATATATATGAAGACGTTATCCAAATAAAGTTCTTTCATAAAGTTGTGATGGGTAAGTTCACATTTTGTAAAGTTCAGATAAACTATGTTCATGTTTCAGACTGTCTTTCTATTTTCATGAATACATTCTCGGTGAGTCAGCTTGATCCTTTCCGATAAAGTTTTTTTTAATGGCCAAGAACCCTAAGCTGCTTAGTGAGGATATCTTGGTATTTACAGAGATAGAAGAACTGGAGCCAGGGAAAAAAATCTAATGGGAATAAGTGAGCGTTCTCAATCTATTGTAATTTTGTGAAGGAAAATATTGATGTTTTATTAAATTACACCTCTAGTTCAGATCACATAACACGTGTAAGATGTAAATAATGATCCTGTTCTGAAGGAATGCAAAATTGAGACTGATGAGATAAACTTAGTGTGGGAAGATCTCTCAGAGTTCACTAAATTGTTCCCCTTATTTAATTAGAAATTAATTGAAAACACACCTACTTCAACAGCTCTGTAGTCCAAACCTGATTTGTTGAGAATAGTCTTACTGTCTTGCAATATCCCTAAAGGTTTGACCATAATGATGTCACTGATTTTGTATTCTTAGCTCCTCTTGAAAGCATAGAAGCCCAGCTATCGAGATTGCTGCTTCGTAAGGAGAAATATGAATCTGAAACTCATGAAAGTCTCTGTTTTATTAATGAAAAGGCGACATCACGTGCAAATTATGCCAAGTTTAAAAAACTTTTTATTTTAAAATGCATTTTAACTGTACCCTCAATTCACTTCTGACACAATAAATAAATACCACATGCAAATTACAGATAAAATATGTCCTGAATGGAAATCGTGATGAAGATTGTTTTATTAGCTGAATAATGACTGAAAAGAACTAAATTAATCCACGAAGAGGTTAACTGGGAATCAGGTAATTTGAAAATAAAGATAATTTATATTTAAATTATGAAACATTAGATTATTGCAACTAAGACTTTCATCCCAGTGACCCCCACATGAATCCATATCAAAGACACACTTTCCTTTAAAATTAAAGGGGGCACATTTACATGGGAGAAGATCTAATTTTTGTATCCCCTCCACAGACTGCACCCATGCTCTTCAGCACACTGGAATTGAACTTCTGACTGATTTCCATCATCCCACATTACTGGGGAATTATTGGATTATGCTACTCATTTCTAAGGGATTTGGGGATCTGTTTCAAATGAAGAATCGCCTAAAAGATGTCCTGGAAATTGTTTTTGGAAGGAATTGGTGCCAGGGGAAGGGGGGCTCAGAGGGCTCCTTCCTCTATCACAGGCCCGACTTGTAGGTTTGAGGGAGAGGGCCTTCTCCGCTGTGGCCCCCCGCCTTTGGAACTCGCTACCTGGGGAGATCAGGCAAGCCCCTACCCTAGCAGCCTTTAAGAAAGATTTAAAAGTTTTATGTGCCCAGGAGATCACTGCGCTCAGAGGGGCTCAACTTATTGGATGTGCCCAGTGTTAGGGTCTGTAGACTGGACACCACTCGTCGGAGGGCGTTCACCATAGAGGCACCAACTCTGTGGAACAGTCTTCCTGAAGAGACACGGGCCACTCGAGCCCTTCTGCCGTTCCGCAGAGCAGTAAAAACGTGGTTGTTCAGAAAGGCATTCAGCCCATAGCCGACTGCTGTCTACCGCACCCGTTATCCTGCTGCTAGCCTGCCACTGTACTGCAGCTCGGTCTGCAAATTGTTTAGTCGGGGGATTGGAATTGTTTTAATGTAATTTAATGTATTTTAATGTATTCATGTGTTTTATGTTTTTATTTTGCCATTCTTGTGAACCGCTCTGGGCTCCAGAGAGAGCGGTATATCAAATCGAACTTAATAAATAAATAAATAATAATAAAAACTTGGCTTTTCCGATGTGCTTTCAGAGAGTGTCCACCTGTAGTTGTCCTCATGATGCACCTTCCTCTGTCCTTTAAAAAGGCTAAACCCCAGTGCTCCGCCTTCCAGGGCTTTTCACTCATAAATACACCTTAATCCCTATCTCACCCAGGGTTTTTAACTTTTGACATTTTAACTTATGCATTTGGCCCATCCTTTGTGTTGATTTTACAATACCTTTTTGTATTTTAAATTTGTTTTAAATTTTTTACATCTTGTTTTAAATTTTTGATTTTGTTTTTATTTTATTTATTTTGTGTTTTATATTGTTATTTTCACCCTCCCCCTTCTTTTGTCTGTCTTGCTGTGTTTAAAATAAATAATGTTATTTATTATTTTATAAATGATATCATATCATATAATGTTACATTACATTATAATTTATTTTATTTATTTATTTATTTATTATTCGGGCTTCTATGCCGCCGACTCCCTGAGGCTCGCAGCGGCTTACAGGAGCCGAAGGGCACAGTAAAATACAGGCAATAAGCAGTTAAAAACAATTAAAAAACAACAGCAGTACAGTAATTAATAACACAGTTAAAACAATGAACAGCACATCATCCTCAGAAGAACGAATAGATGGCGGGGCATGGGCAGGACTTACTCACCAAAGGCCTGCTTAAACAGGTATGTTTTACAGGCCCGTCTAAACGGGAGCAAGTCCTTCATAGCCCGAGTTCCGGCCGGAGGGCGTTCACAGCATATATTGCATTATGTTATAGTATAATAATTATAGTATAATAATTGTCATGTAATACTACTAATAATAATAGTATGATTACGTAATGGTGTGTTTAATATGCCTTTGGTATTGGTGTTGGTGTAATGTAACACAGTATAATACTGCCTATGATAATGTGATATAATAATTATATCATGATATTATAATTTGTATATTTGTATTACATGCAATATTGCTAACAATATTGCGATACGTTGTAGTGCAATATGATGTGTAGTTCTGATGTTGTGCTACGACAGTAATGTTAATTGTTGTTTTTTCAGTTTGCTATAAGCCACTCCGGCAATATTGTTATATGTACACTGTAAGCCACTCTGGCAGTATTGTTGTTTGCTGTTAGCCGTTCTGAGTCCCCTTCGGGGTTGAGAAGCGCAGCATATAAAAATAAATAAATAAATAAAAAATTTATTTTTTATTTTATTCAGTTTTGTGTACCGTCCTTCCTCAAAGGCTCAGGACGGCTTACAGAGAATATAAAAACACACTTTAAAACAACAGAAAGAATTAACTCTTAACTTAAAACTATAAAACTGTAAACTATAAAACTGTTTACAGTTGCTTATTTTATTTGTTATTTTGCATATTTTGTGTTATGATGTATTTTTCTGTTGTTTTGTGTCTAATTATGTTGTATTATTTTGGGCTTGGCCTCATGTTAGCCGCCCCGAGTCCCCTACCAGGAGATCGCAGCGGGTTATAAAGAAAGATGATGATGATGATGATGATGATGATGATGATTATTATTATTATATTATCTAAAAGTCACATTTCCCCCATGCATGCCAGCATGGCAAATATTTCTGGTCTTTGGTGAACAACTATAGGTCGGAATGAAAGAAGTTAAAAACTGTTTTGTGTGTTGTCAACGGCTTTCATGATCGAATCATTGGGTCGCTGTGAGTTTTCCGGGATGTATGGCTATGTTCCAGAAGCATTCTCTCTTGACGTTTTGCCCACAACTATGGCAGGCATCCTCAGAGGTTGTGAGGTCTCTTGGAGACTAGGCAAGTGAGGTTTATATAACTATGGAATGTCCAGGGTGGGAGAAAGAACTTTTGTCTGTTGGAGGCAAGTATGAATGTTGCAATTGGCCACCTTGATTAGTATTGAATGGTATTTCAGTTTCAAAGACTGGCTGCTTCTTGGCTGGGGAAATCCTTTGTTAGGACTCACTAGGCCTTGAATGCTACACGTACTCTAGTCATTTGCTTCATCACTGCCAGCTTCTTATTGAACCAAGGAGATGGTTTAGCTCGGCTACTCAAGAGGGGATGTTCCGGAACAATCATGTCTATTTCCCTAGCCATCTCCCTATTCCAGAGGGTGACCAGAGCATCAAATAGGATCACCTACTGAGGTGGCGGAAAATTCCCCTTCCCCTTCCCAGCCGCTAGGAATCCATCCAGATCCATAAGCCTCCTAGGGTGGACCATTTTAATAAGCCCTCCACCCCTGCAAAGGTTAGGCGACACAGTATGCCTAAACCTGATCAAGTGATGGTTGGTCCATGGCAGTGGAGCAATAGCTCCTCCACACCACCACCTTCTTCCCATCCCTGACAGAAAAGCAAGTTTAGTGTGTGTGTCCAGCACTGTGGGTAGGGCCAGATACCAGTTGGGACAGTCCCATGGTTGCCATGGAGGCCATGAAGTCCTGGGCCGCTCCTGACAGGGTGGTCTCAGCTTGGATATTAAAGTGCCCCAGCACAATGAGCCACTGGGACTCCAATGCCAGGCTTGAGACCACTTTAGCTAGCTCAGGAAGGGAGACTGTAGCACAGTGGGGTGGTCAGTACACTAACAGAATCCCTGTTCTGTCCTGGTCACCTACCCTCAGGTGGACACATTCAACAGTGGTTGACTGTGGAATGGGGCACCTGGTCCCTAGAAAGAATCCCTATAGACCACTGTAACCCCGCCTCCCGATCCCCCAGATCTCAGCTGGTGCTGCACCGAGTAGCCTGGTGGGAAAAGCTGGGTAAGGTTGACTCCTCCAGCCAGGCCTGGATTACCCATAAGGACACCCTAGGCCATGGCCTAGGGCAGCAGCCATGGAGGGGCAGCAGGTCCGGACCCCCCCCCCCCCCGTGGAAAAAATTCAAAAAAATTCAAAAGATTTTTTTAAAGTGCGCATGCGCGCAGTGGTGGAAGTGCCACCCAAGGCCGCCCTCCGGCCCCCCCTTTGCTCTGCTCCCCTCAGCTCCAAAGGCTCTGCCCCTGCCCCCGGCTCCGCCTCGCCCTTGGCTCCACCCCCGCCTCCTCGCTGGCACGAGGAGGAGGAAGGAAAGCCCCATCCCCAGCGTCGATGCCGCGCATGCATGGCAGTGGCCCCAAGGGCAGGGCCTCCCCACGGCTCCTCCCTCCCTCCTAAAGCCACCATCCCGGCCTGAAAAGGGCAATTTCGGCCGCTTCTGAGGCTGACATGACGGCTTTAGGAGGGAGGGAGGAGCTGTGGGGAGCCTCTCCGCGGCTCCTCCTTCCCTCCTAAAGCCGTCATGCCGGCCTCAGAAGGGCTATTTCGGCTGCTTCTGAGGCCAGCATGATGACTTTAGAAGGGAGGGAGGATCCGTGGGGAGGCCCCGCCTTTGGGGCCACTGCCACGCATGTGCGGCATCGGCTCCGGGGGTGGGGCTTTCCTTCCTCCTCCTCCTCCTTGTGCTGGCGAGGAGGCGGGGGCGGAGCCTGGGGTGGGGCGGAGCCGGGGGTGGGGCGGGGGCAGAGCCTTTGGCCTAGGGCGCCAAAAGGCCATGATCCGGGCCTGCCTCCAGCCTTATCCAACCAGGTCTCCGTTATGGATGCCAGATCTGCCCGTTCATCCAGAATTAGATCCTGGATGATAGCTGTTTTTCCATTGATAGACCTGGTGTTCAAAAGCACCACTCTTAACCTAGGGGGATTGCCATCCTGGGTACTTACTTTTACTGTGTCAGGAGACCGTTTTGGAATTTCCTTCTGAGATCCTTCCACTTCCTGAAGGGGTGGACACATGAGGCTGCAGACAGCTTCCTCCCACAAGACTTCCTCCCACAATCAGCAGCTGAGATTCATTGACCTTTAAACTTTCAGTCAATCAATAGTCAGGGATAGGCAGTGTTTCTGCTTCAGAGTGTCTCATAGTGAAGGTTTCTCCACCCTATAGGACCCATCCCGTCAACTGCTGTTTTTTCTCTGCTCTTTCAAAATAAGTGGTGCCATTGGGCACCATTGTATTTCATCGCCCTTTGATGGGGTGTGTGACGACTTTGGATGCACCCAATATTCTAAACACTGCCACCAACCTAATTAACTTAATTAGGATTTTAAAAATTAACCAAGATGTTCAGTTAGGCTCCTAATTAAATAAATAGCTATGAGGAAACTGTGAGGAAATACGATGGAGACTGTGGTAAAAGTTAAAATGAAAGTATTTATTAACTTTTACAAACAAACGAGGCACAAGCTTAGTGGTTAACTACTAACGAGGCACAAGCTTGATGGTTAACTACTAACGAGGCAACGAGCGTACAGTTATTCACTTTGAGGTAACGAGCGTATGGTTAAACAATTAATGGTAAAAGCGTATGGTTTCTAAAAGATCTAAGTGTGCTGGAGCGTACGGTTACAAACAGAGGTTTCTTTATCTTAGATCTTAAAACCAGCAATTCCAGTCAGTGCTGAGTCGTGACTGGAAAAGCCCTGTCCCACTAAACTGCAACTAGTGCAAACAGATAGTTTCAACCAGGAACTACCTACACTACAGTTCCCTGAGTCTTGCTTCTAAATGGGGCTAACAGACTCGTGCTAGCTCCCCCAGTCTAAGAGCCCACCCTTCTCTATAACAAGAGACTCAAAGGTGTATACCGGCTCTACCCTTCTAAGTGGTCCCCTGAATCCTATCCTGTCCCTAAGAACTGTCAGCTTGGCTGACCCCTTAGTACAGACTAATTCCTAGGTGATCCACTAAAGAATAGACTGTTTCAGATTCACATCTAAGGCGTGGATGTTGCTTATCCAAAAGCCTCTTCAAGACTGCTAAGGCTGAGATGTTTCTCAATCACAGCCTAGCACAAGACACACGAGGCTCAGATGCTTCTCATCTAAAGCCTCTCACAAGACTGACTATTCCTGTCAGGAATCCTCCCTCCTAGAAAGCTAGATTCCTCCCCCTATGGCTCTCAGCCAATCTATGGGAGTGTCTGTATCCATACAGAAGAGCAGCTAAACCACTCCCCCTGTCTCTGGCAATACCTCCCTCTAATGTCTGCTCTGCTGAACTCCCTTCCCAAGATGGATACCAGCTATTTCCACCAGGGAGCCAAACTGCAAAACAGGCCCCCGCCTACCTAGAATGGGTGAGTCCTTACAGGGTGTCTCTGGGAGTTCAGTTGGTGGTGGCCTTCACTGACCATCTTGCATCTTGGTTCCTCCTCTAGATAAACAGTGCCTAGTTCTCTGCTCTCAGCCCCAGTTTCACTGGTCTGGTCATCTTTTTCCTGCTGCATGGCAACAATAGAAGGAGACCTGACAATCGGTAATGTAAAAGCGAACTACATTTTAAAGCTTTCAGTAGATTCGGCTAACTTCATTTAGCAAACAGATTAGATCATGTCATTGTAGTCAAAACTGAAGTCATGCTCTACTTAAAGCACAAAGTATTTGCCAACAATCCAAACATTCTGTCTTTCCTCCTCATACCAGGTCTCTCACAGGAATGACCTTGGAAGCTTGGGGCTCATTTCGCTTCACCCCTACACCTGCTCATTATCCCAAACTGCCAATGACAAATAATCCCTTTTCCCAACATCACCAGCTGTGCCGCACATGGCATTATCCAATGTTACAAAGCATATGCAAAAGCATGACAAGCCAGCATGGCAGGACCTCTGATTGCCAGAAGCTAAAGCTCAGTTCAATCTAAGTTCAGTCACCATTCACTTCCTTTTCCCACACTACTAGCCTTAGAGCCCCATGTGTAAATAAAGCTTTTTCTTCTTCCATTTTTTCACACTTCTAATCCAAGTTTTACATTCATCCGTTCTTATCAGATTAAATAAAAAATTGTAGATACTTAAGGGTTCCACATTGCTTCCATTAAAAAATATTTAGACGCACTGCATCACAATCTTCAGGAGTCTAAGGGCCCTTCCACACAGCCCTATATCCCAGAATATCCAGGCAGAAAATCCCACATTATCCGAGTGTGGATACAGATAATCCAGTTCAAAACAGATATTGTGGGATTTTCTGCCTTGATATTCTGGGATATAGGGCTGTGTGAAAGGGCCTAAAGATTCTAAAATATTTAATTCACTTTTCTGGCACATAGATAAACAGCACTGGTACCACCTCTGGTGACTACGACATGATCCTTGCTCAGTCCCCTCCATTCCAGCCACAGCTCAGTGACACCGACTCATTGCCTGACTGTAAGGAATGAGAATCGGACTGGTGCATATTGTTTTCCCATGTCATGGAAGCAGTTTTTATCAGTTGGTTATTGTCAGCAGTACAATCACTATGTTGAGTAGAGGTCCTCCAGTGGAGCACCAATTCAGTCTAGAAGTCCCCTCATTTGATCTTAATTTTGAGTCAAAATCAAATAAGTGAAATATACCGTAATTAAAGGATATTGTGTTTTACTTATAATAATTTACGTATTCTGTCCTTCTGGAGGAAATCAGACTATGCTTTCCCCTTTAAATTATTAGTATCTGTCTTTGTTTTCCTCTACATCTTATCTAGTGATTCAGGTGACTGGGACCCTCAGATGATACCCGTGTTATCTTCATGAAATTTAGCGTTTTGCCTTCTTAGCAAAAAAGAAAAGCAAAGAAAGAAAAGAAAGTAGTGCTCTAATGTGAACGTCCACTGTGTGTGGTCTATGCACTGTCTATGCATTGGCAAAAATCTAGTATCTGGTCTCTGCATATTCTTCATCATTACTCTTTCACTTTTAATCCTCATAGCAATACTGTGGGTTTATTGAGAGGCAATGGTGGGCCTTATTATTATTATTATATTTATTTATATCCCCCATTTTCTCTCTCCATACAGAGACTCAAAGCTGCTCACAACTAAAAGCATTTTAATACAACTTAAAATATACAAATATACAAAAATTAAAATGGTATTAAATTAATATCAAAACAATCTAGGTTAAAACTATAAAAGCATATTTAAAAAGCATATAACTTCTATTACTAAGCAGAGATTTCACATTCTGGAGCAACTGGATAATGTTTTTGGGCAAAATCAGGGCAAAGGAGGAAGCAGGCTGGCTGTGAAGATGCCATCTAGGATCACTCATTCTAGTAGTAGATCTGGATCTTTTGGGGTGTTTTTTAACCCAGGTGTAAGCCAGAGTAAAAGGATTACCCCAGGTTAAACAACATTGGTCTTGATGTGTTACTTGGACACCCTAGCTAATGCGATAGCTACACTGCATTATACTTAAACTTTACCCCATTGTTCATTGTTTTTGGGCTCCTCTCAAATACATTTTTTCTACTCCTACCTCATCCAGGGTTTTACCATTTTACCTTGTACATTTGGCCCGCCATTGTGTTCGATTTTATATTACGTTATTTTGCTTTGTTTATTTTATTTTGCTACTGTATGTATTTTATTGTGATGTAATTTTTGCTGTTTTCATTTTGTATTTTATTTTGCTGTATTGTATCTTTGGGCTTGGCCTCATGTTAGGCGCCCTGAGTCCCCTTTGGGGAGATGGTGGCAGGGTATAAATAAAGTTTGTTATTATTATTATTAGATGGGGCCGTTCTTGCAAGTAGTCACTGACACTCCCAAATACCCTTACATTATCCACACAGCCACATAACGCAGAATATCAAGGCAGAAAATTCCACAATATCTGCTTTGAACTGGGTTATCTGAGTCCACACTGCCATATATTCCAGTTCAAAGCAGATACTGTGGGATTTTATTCAGCTGTGTGGTATGGCCCCCAGTTCTTTCTAAAAACTATCCAAGCTAGCAGCCATCAGAAATATTCTGTGGCAGTGAATGCTACATGTTAATTCGAAGTGTACTTACTTTGATTCAATATCTGCGAATGACCCTGAGTTCTACTATTATGAGAATGCTTAACTTGGTTTATTTCTATCACGCCTTTCCTTACTTGTATTTTCCTCAAGTTAAAAGTCCCAACTAATGAAATTTGCCCTTAGAGTTGTCATGAACATGCTGCTCTATTAGAAGCTCAGTCCAAAACAAACAGCAAAATGGAGTAGGCCAGCCAAAGTTAACGACCCAAAACCAAGAAACTAGATACAGGAGTCCTTGAAGGTCAACCTGGGATGCCCAGTCCACAAGTCAAGTCCAAAGTCAGAATCATGCAATCCAAACAACAAACAGGGAAATGTGAGCCAATGCCAAGAGTCAAAGTTCAATTAGCCAAATTCAAACCATAGAAGAGTCAAGTCAGGAAAGCCACGGTCACATTCCCAGGGTCAGAAATGCTGGTACAATTGCACAGTCTGAAAAGCAGCAAACTCAGTTTGATAAGATACAATGAGATTAGCCAAGGTCACAGTCCGGAGTCAGAAGTGCCAGTAGAATCAGGATTCATGAGGAGGGTATCAACAAAACCAAGGTGGCTC
Source organism: Anolis apletophallus (assembly GCA_030556195.1). NCBI lineage: Eukaryota > Metazoa > Chordata > Lepidosauria > Squamata > Anolidae > Anolis > Anolis apletophallus. The sequence continues at coordinate 128,665,286 of JARBWK010000006.1, read as the reverse complement.
CAGAAATTAAATGCCAGAAGTGCTTGAAAACAAATCGAAGGATAGCTGAACCAGGGTCCAGTGCAAGAATATAATGAAACTAAGGTCAGAGTCCAAAAGTCAAACACTGGGAGTTCTTGAAAATAAACCAAAGGGCAGCAAAGCCAGAGTTCAAATCAACAATACAACATTGTCTGTTACCAAGAGCCACTCCTCTGAAGGCTCTTTATCTTGAGATCTCAGCTAGCTGCTAGAGTTCATTTCATAATTCTTTCCAGGGGCGGTCCTACCGGTAGGCAAAAGACACCGCTGCGTGGGCCGCCATCCGGCCGATGTTCCGCTTTTGGGCCTTGTGCGCTCCGACGCCGTGCCGTAGCAAAACTCCCTGCATGCCGAATAGGGAGTGCTGTGTTTACAGGCTTCTGCGCCTGCGCACAGGAGGTTCTGGGCATGCGCGGAGGGGGGAGGGCGCCAAAATAATGTTTTTCGGGGGGGGGATAAGGTTCGCTTACCATTTAAAATTACCTTAGACCGCCCCTGATTCTTTCACAGCTAATTTCTCAGACCTGTGATACCTTTCCTGTTCCAGAAGAGGAAGTATGTTTAACCCTTCACTAGATTTCTCCAAATGCTGGGGGAGCATCTGCTTCTGAAATAATTTGGCAAATTGGTGGTTAAGATCTAAGACTTTGGAGGGAACATTGTTTTAATGGTGATGAATGTACATGATTTTTTAAATATTAACTGTATTTTAATGTATTTAATTCTAGGTGTATTTTAAATGTATTTTAATTTCAACTGTTGTTTACTATGTATTGTGTGGCATCGAATTGTTGCCGTCTGTTAGGCCGCACTGAGTCCCCCCTCGGGGGTGAGAAGTAGTGGGGTATAAACACTGGAAATAAATAAATAAATAAATAAATATTCTGGAATATGCCAGCCATGACAAGAGGTGAGTTGCTTCAGTCCTTTGGTCATTTGGGTTGTCCACTTCTATACATTTTCAATCTCTACAATAGCCATTTTAAGTGCAGTAAGCAAAACTATAACAAAGCATTCCAGATGTAGTTACCTTGTGGGTTTGTGTAAGGGGCAGTATGATACTGGAAGTTTGATTTCAGATTCCTTTTCTAAATATGTCCAACTTGGAAAGCATTTTAAAAAACAGCAATAACACAGCGGGTTGGGCACAGAGATTTCAACTTGGATGCTAATATCTCTTAGATCTTATCAGAAATACTGACTGTATCGAACCAACAGTCACTCATTTTTGAATTTTCTCCATTCCAGAAAAATAGATTGGAAAATCTGCTGCATGTTCCTCATTTGTTTACTGTACATCATGTAATGCAATGCTATTTTACATGATGCCAAGGCAAACAAAGGGATGCTACTTTCCACAGATTGCACCACACTGATTAAGCAAAAGAGGTTAAATAATGCATAGTCCATCACAGTTATTGAAAAGTCAATGTGTTGTGGTTGCCAATATTCTGAAAATGAGTAAATTTGGTCTGGATATTCTCATAGAATGACATGAATGTCTCAGTATTAATATTTCCTTAGTCTGCAATCTATCAAACTTGCTCAGACATAAATTACAATTATTTGTATTAGACCTGCTTCCCTAGAACAGTGTTTCCCACCCAGTGTGCCGTGGCATACTAGTGTGCCGTGAGCGATCATCAGGTGTGCCGTGGAAACTTGGAACCTCCAATACCCTTTCTTCCCCCTCCTGCCGAACACTTTTTCTTCTCCACTCCAGCTCTCTTCTCCCCAGTCTCGCTCTGCTTGCTTTGTCTCGCTTTGCTCTGGGGCAAGTCTGCACAGTAGCGCCCGCACAGGTCATGTCTTCCTCCCTCCCCCCTCCCCTCCTGAACACGCTCACGCTGCCCCCTCGGATCAAAATGGCAGCAGAAGCGGCAGTGTAGAAGAAAAAGAAAGTGTTCAGCAGGAGGGAGAAGAAAGGCACGAAGGGGGAGGAAGAGGTCTCTGTTGAAAGCTGGCATGGGCAAACTTGGACCTTCCAGGTGTTTTGGACTCCAACTCCCACCATTCCTAGCAGCCTCAGGCCCTTTTCCTCCCCCCCCCCCCCCTCAGCCACGTAATCAGGAAAGGGCCTCAGGCTGTTAGGAATGGAGGGAGTTGAAGTCCAAAGCACCCAGAGGGCCGAAGTTTTCCCATGCCTGTTTTAGGGACCTTAAAGTGGTGAGCCTCCTTCCAACATTGTGATTCTGGATAGAAAACAAACAACAACATAACATTGTTTGAGTCCACAGTGCTCTCTGGGTGTAGGTGAACTACAACTTCCAAACTCAAGGTCAATTCCCAAGCAAACCCTTTCAGTACTTTTTGTTGGTAATGAGAATTCAGTATGCCAAGTTTGGTTCAATTCCATTGTTGCAAGAGTTCAGGATGCTCTTTGATTGTGTGTTAATTATAAATCCCAGAAACTGTAACTCCCAAATGTCAAGGTCTATTTTCCCCAAACTATTCATGCCAAGTTTGGTCCTGATCCAACATTGTTTCAGTCCACAGTGCTCTCTGGATATAGGTGAACTACAACTCCAACACTCAAGGTCAATACCCACCAAACTCTTATAGTATTTTCTCTTGGTTATGGGCATTCTGTGTGGGACGTTTGTGTCTTTCTGCCATTCCTGCCAGGATATCTTTGTTGTGTTCATCGAAACAGGCCCAGGTTTCACACTGAGTGTATAAATACATTAAAAACATGTTAACTATATGTATTACTGTGTTAGAGTGTCATTTTGTGTCATTTTGGTTGGTGGTGTGCCCCAGGATTTTGTAAATGTAAAAAATGTGCCGCGGCTCAAAAAAGGTTGAAAAACACTGCCCTAGAAACATGGAAAGTTTGAGGTGCAGAAGCCTCTTTTCAGCCTTCTTTGCCATTCTCTCTATGCTGGCCTTCACCTTCCAATCACATACACTCACTCCTCTAACCACCTATGTGCAAATATGCACCGGGAGGTGGGGGTGGGGGGAGATCCCTTCTACATTGCCATATAAAATCCAGATTATCTGCTTTGAACTGGATTATATGGCAGTGTAGACACAGAGCGCTTCCAGGCTGTGCCAAAATGTGGGTTAAGTAAGTGGGTGTAAAAATCGTGGGCCCTGACAGCAAGTCCAGACACAAACCTGTCAGTCCCAGGAAATGGTTCCTTGGCATTCTGAGACCTTCCTTTAGAGCAGATTTTACGAATCCATAAGATGGACTTTTAAAGATGGATATCTTAATGTACACACAAGCAGATTTCTTATTCTCTCTCCTCACCCAACTGTAATGCAAGCTCTGTTTAATATTATAAAGATCAGACCAAAGGAATGGTTGCAGGGAGTTCTAATTGTATTTGCTTTCCAACTGTGCTTCTGTTTAGCTACCTGTGTGTCTCTGACTCCATTTATTGACAACCCGATCAGCTGTTTCGGGCTTTTAAAACATGTATGTGTGCTGGAGAAGTCTACACGAAGGTTTCAGAAGGAAGTCACATGTCTTCCATAACTGTAGGGATTTACAGTCATGCAGGGCTGTAGCCAGGATTTTGATTCGGGAGGGGCTGAGTCTGAGTGAGAGAGGATCTACCCTAGCAAACCTTTTGTATCGTTATCGCAATACCCCCATGCATATGGGATATATTGAGCATGGTGATCAGATCATGATATGAATACACATAACAGTTTAAATAATGTACCAGTAAGGCCTTCTCGCAGACCACCCTGAGAATTTCGGGGGGCTTGAAGCCCCGAGACCCCCCAAGGCCCCCCCCCCCCCCGGCTACATGCCTGCAGTCATGCAAAGGTGCAAATGTTTTGGGCAGGATCGGGTTTTAAGTGCCCCCTTTAAACACTTGATTTTCAGCTGTTAACCCGATTCTGCTCACACTTTCCCAAAATGTCATTTAGCCCGCTCCCCTTTAGTGTCTTCCAGGGTTTTAGCCATGTGTAGAAGGGCCCTCAGATAATCCAGTTCAAACAGATACAATATGGGTTATCTGCTTTGATAATCTGGATTATATGGTAGTGTGGAAAGAACCAGAGAGGGAGGGGAGAGATACAGTACCTCTGAGCTCTGCACCTTCCTCTTGACCTGCAATACTATACTTCACGTCTACCTTCTTTTTAAAATTTCTTAAAAGATTTTCACTACCCACATTTTTTCCTTAACCCTCTGCCTTCCCTTCTCAGTTATTATGCAGCTCTCTCTCTCTCTCTCTCTCTCTCTCTCTCTCTCTCTCTCACACACACACACACACACACACACACACACACACACACATTTTCTATTGCTGAAGAAGTAGCTGTACATGTTGCTGTGGCCCCTGGTTGGCAGGAAATAGAAAGACAGCTGGAGAGAGAGTGTGTGGCTTTGGTGTTGAGTTCGCTGTGGCAAGTATTATTATTACAGCTTGAGCTTCGAACAAGATTTAATAGTAAATAGGAAAAAATGCCATCATTCATGATAAATAGGCTGGCTTCAGGGAGGACAGAAATGGATAAAAAAAATCATCTGATCAGTCATATGTATTACCCTAATTAATTCTCAAGTATTCTTTTCTTTAAAAAAGAAACATATTTCTGATTTATCCTTTCATTCAACGAGAAGTCAACTCCACATAAAATAAAAATAATGTAATATTTGAGTTGCAAAAAGGTGGATTTTTCTACAACAATAACATTAATTAATACTAAGAGTGTTATCACCTTCCTAGAATTATGTTGTCTTTAAAAGTATCTTTTAAGTGCCTGTAATATTATAACATCTAAAGATTTTTGATTGATTCTTTTAAAATAATTGGTAGTATCTAGTCTGAAGGGCTTTCTCTACATTACTGATTTGCAGATCAGCCAATGTCTCCTAAATGACCTTCAGGGTCAAGGACATTACACTGATCTTGAGCTGACAGTAATAGTTGTGTTGATGGATCTGTTTCACCAGCTGTACAGTAAGCTATGTGAACTAGGCTCAGATTTAACCCTTCTTTTGCTTCTTGATGATTACCTTGCCAAAAAATTTATTTGCCCACTTGGGAAAGTAGCAGATACTGCTACAGTTTCATGGGTAAGGTGTGTCTGAATATGCGAACGTTTAATTTAATCATCTTGCCCTTCTGTATAATTTCACTTCTATAGATTTTGCCATAAATCCACATTTTATGTTGTTCTGCAAAAATTAAAATACTGTTGTGTTTTTTAAAAAATTAGTAATCTATATATATAAAGGAAGAGTCGTCATGGAACGACCGTCCCAAACAGAGAAACCTTACAACGCAGAGACACCAAACTTGCCAACAGAAATAGGCCTCAGACAAGGTAGGTTTGAAGCAAAGAAACTTTCCCCCCCAAAACCTAAAAGGCCCCCAAAACAACGAGTAAAAAAACTACATTTCCCAGCATCCTCCGGGGCTGCCAACGACTCTCCCAGCCTCTACATTCTGACAACATGATTGGCTGCCAATAAGGGCAGATTTGCATAACTTCTGTACTGGCCAGCCAACATGAACATTCCAACCCATAATAAACTGTCAGAGGAGGATAAGGCAAAGGGCTGAGGCACAAACACAAACACCCAATTCACTTCCCACAGAAAATTTACACCCCTACAAATCACAGACCACGCCCAAAATTGACAGTAAGGCTTCATTAACTTAATTTCCCTGACTAGGCCTCACTTAATGGAATGCTGTTTACGCTCTGAATTGACAGTAAGGCTTCATTAACTTGATTCTCCCGACTAGCCCTCAGCTCATTGGACATTGTGTATGGCCTGAATTGACAGTAAGGCTTCATTAACTTGCTGTTCCTGACTAGGCCTCAGCTCATGGGACATTGTGTATGGCCTGAATTTACAGTAACCTACCTTGGCACACAGTCCCTATGACCCACGCTACATTCGACTGCAGTTTGGAGGAGGGTGGACCATGGATTATGGGACTTGAAGTACCTCCATGGATAATGGGATTTGTAGTACTTCAAAACCCATCATTCCCCACAGACCACTGTGTCCCAGAACCAAGACCGATAAAGACCAAACTTGGGAAGAACACTGCATTCTGCAGACTGGCGAAGACAGCAAGCACAGACAGAGCCATATTTTCCATTGTACAAGGCATAAAAGCGGAACATCGGCTGGACGCTGTCTGGCGGGCGGGGGAATGCGCCCTTTACCCCGATGGCGCCCCACGCAGCGGCGTCCTTTGCCTACCAGTAGGACCGCCCCTGAATAACTGTCAAGTGAGATGGAGTGAAATTGACACAATACATTTTGTAGATTTGGGAGGACAACCTGGATCTTGCAAGTCCTGGCCCAACACTCTAATCACAACACTGCAGTGGCTCATCTAGAAAAGTGCTTAATGCATAAAATGACCCCCAGCAGAATCAAATAGTTTTTCCATCTAGCTCAGAATTGTCTACTCTAACTGTTAACAGTCCTCCAATGTTATTGACAATGTCTTCTTTTTCACATCCTTTACACAAGATCCCTTGAACATGTGTGTGAAGAGTACAGATAAATTATAATAATACACCAGTGCAGAGATAACAGAGAAAAGCAGAGACAAACAAATGCTCATATGTTTGAGACAAAATCCTAGAATCTGTGAGAAATGCAGACTGTTGCAAGTGTCATGAGGATTAGGGATCAAACATAGTTTTGAAAACAAACTCCTAAGTTATATATTACATTTTGTGTTGCCCGGGACTGTTGGAATTCAACTACGCTCTCCATAAGAAAGCAGCGCCCCTGATGGGAAATGAATATAGTAATATAGGGTTTAGAAAGTTTGTAGGGAAGCCTCTCCCTCAATTCATCCTCTGTCTCCATCTGCCCTGCCTCTATTTTTGATATGAAGACTGGTATTTTCAGAACAACTCTCCTTACTCAAGTTTCCAGACCCCTTCCTGGAATTTTCCATTCCTTTGTTCTCAGAAGATTAAGCTTAGGTAGGACCTAAGAGTTTTCTTTCCAATCAGTTATGTAGTTCTTTTGAATAAAGCTTTTTGTAACTTTAACTGTTGGCGTAGCTCCTTTAGCCGATACTGTACCACCTGATATTCATAGAGAAGTAGCAACCAATAAAGAAAGGATCAAGGCAGTGACATCTCTGGCCCATCCTTTGTTCCGATATCAGCCAGCATGCCAACACCTTAAATCAAAAAGCAGCTTCCTAATATCTACAGAGATACTCGCAGGAACACCTGAGCAAGTGGGAGTCCAAAAGTGGCAGGCTAAAACCCGGAACCTCAATCCATGGCTGATACGGGATGAGAGACTCCCTCCTGGGCACACAGAAGACTGGACAACCTGGAAGGCGCTGAACAGACTGCGCTCTGGCACCATGAGGTGCAGAGTTAATCTTCAGAAATGGGGTCTCAAAGTGGAGTTCACAACATGCAAGTGTGGAGCAGGCCCGGATTAACCCCTTTTGGCGCCCTAGGCCACATTTTGGAATTACGCCCCCAAACCAACCTCTATCACACACCCCACCTCCTCCTCCACTTTCTCGCGGCGCCGCGCGCCCTCCTTCCTTGAGTCAAGGAAGGAGGCCGCGAGGAGGAGGCGGAGGGAAGCCCCGCCCCTGCTGACGGCCCCGGGGGCGGGGCTTGCCTCCGCCTCCTCGCAGCACACCCTTCTTTGAGTCAAGGAAGGAGGCCGTGAGGAGGAGGTGGAGGGAAGCCCCACCCCTGGGGCCGGCAGCAGGTGCGGGGCTTCCCTCCGCCACCTCCTCCTCACGACGTGCCCTCCTTCCTTGACTCAAGGAAGGAGGGCGCAAGGCGGAGGAGGCGGAGGCAAGCCCCCGGGGCCACTGCCAGACATGCGCAGCAGGAGGGCGCGAGTGCCTCTGCTTTCTCCGCCATGTTCCTGGGTGCTGCACATGCCTGGCAGCGACCCCGGCGGCTTCCCTCCGCCTCCTCATGCCCTCCTTCCTTGGCAAGGGGGCGAGGGGGGGCATTCCCCCTCCCTCACCCCCTCGCAGCGCTCTCCCCCTGCCCTCCCCGAGAGAGAGAGAGAGAGAGAGAGAGAGTCATCTCCATGCCGCGTGTTGCGGTTTTGTTTCAACATGTTTTTTGGTCCGTGTGAACTGTGCCCCCCTTGGCTTGCGCCCCTAGGCCATGGTCTAGGTTGGCCTTATGGGTAATCCGGGCCTGGTGTGGAGAAGAGCAAGCCACAGACCACTTACTACAGTGCAGCTTGAGCCCTGCCACATGATTATTTAAGATTGGACTCTGGATGTTTGCCTCCTAAGCTCTGAATTCTTTACAGCCACATCACACAGCACTTTACACTCTGCTCGCTAATGAGCTGATGCTCAACTTTTGTCTCCTGTTTATTTTGGATGCTCTGCTATATTTTGTTGTGTAACAAGTGGATTCTAGCCAACGTCCCATGCAAAAGACACACAGGCAAGAGGAAAAATGAACAGAAAAACTTTACTCTTACCGGTATTAGCAGAGATGAAACATAAACTTGCAGTGTTGCATACAAAAATCAAACAGTACAACAAACTTACATAGTCCTTGTAAGTAACACAGAATAAGGCATCTTTATCTTCAATCAAATGAGAAAGCAAAACATAAACCTTGAGTAAATAGCTATTTCACCATAGCCTCCCTCAGAGTAGCTCCTCCAAACTGCTCCCCAGAGCAAAACCTTTGAGTATAGAGCTCAAAGCAAAAGCTGAACTGAATTCTAAAACCCATTCAGTTATACTCCACCAGGTGTGGCCCAAACATGCTGGCTGACCTACATTACCAGCTGCACATACTAATTACCATCATAAGGTTTTTCTTCAACCTACACTTGATCCTGTTGTGACTTACTATAACATATTTTAGGGTAATTTTCCCTAACACCTTGGGCATCAGGAGAGGTGCCCATATGACCAGAGGGAAGAAAGGGTGCTCTCCTTCTCCCTAGTTGCATGGACAGCTTTGCTGATTAGCACAGGGGAAAGGGGATGTGGGTGGTGTGTATGGACTGGACCAGGCTGCATCGGACCCACTCCTGCTGTTGTCACTGTACCCACACAGCCAAACTTTCCTTACCGTGGAGTTAAACTGGTGTATCCCCTGACAAGTATCAGAAGTGGCCAATGTCTTGAAAACAGTCAAGAGCTATGATATGTCCAGGTTACTTAGCCCAGTGTTTTTCAACCTTTTTTGAGCCACGGCACATTTTTTACATTTACAAAATCCTGGGGCACGCCACCAACCAAAATTACACAAAATGACACTCTAACACAGTAATACATACAGTTAATATGTTTTTAAATGTATTTATACACTCAGTGTGAAACCTGGGCCTGTTTCAATAAACACAACATAGATAACCTCGCAGGAATGGCAGAAAGACACAAACTTCCCACACAGAACTACCATAAGCAAGAGAAAATACTATAAGAGTTTGGTGGGCATTGACCTTGGGGTTTATATATCTGTGGACCTTGGAGTTGTAGTTCACCTATATCCAGAGAGCACTGTGGACTGAAACAATGTTGGATCAGGACCAAACTTGGCATGAATACTCAATATGCCCAAATGTGAACACAGATGGAGTTTGGGGAAAATAGACCTTGACATTTGGGAGTTACAGTTTCTGGGATTTATAATTAACACACAATCAAAGAGCATCCTGAACTCTTGCAACAATGGAATTGAACCAAACTTGGCATATTGAACTCTCATTACCAATAGAAAGTACTGAAAGGGTTTGCTTGGGAATTGACCTTGAGTTTGGAAGTTGTAGTTCACCTATACCCAGAGAGCACTGTGGACTCAAACAATGTTATGTTGTTGTTTGTTTTCTATCCAGAATCACAATGTTGGAAGGAGGCTCACCACTTTAAGGTCCCTAAAACAGGCGTGGGAAAACTTGCCCTCTGGGTGCTTTGACTTCAACTCCCACCATTCCTAACAGCCTGAGGCCCTTTCCTGCTTAAGTGGCTATGGGGGGAAAGGAAAAGAGCCTGAGGCTGCTAGGAATGGTGGGAGTTGGAGTCCAAAACACCTGGAAGGTCCAAGTTTGCCCATGCCAGCTTTCGACAGAGACATCTTCCTCCCCCTTCCCCTTCGCGCCCTTTCTTCCCCCTCCTGCCGAACACTTACTTTTTCTTCTACACTGCCACTTCTGCCGCCATTTTGATCCGAGGGGGCAGCGTGAGCATGTTCAGGAGGGGAGGGGGATGGAGGAAGACATGACTTGTGCGGGCGCTACTGCACAGACTCGCCCCAGAGCAAAGCGAGGCAAAGCGAGCAGAGCAAGGCTGGGAAGAAGGGAGCCCAAGTGGAGAAGAAAGTTTTCGGCAGGAGGGGGAAGAAAGGGTATTGGAGGTTCCAATTTCCCACGGCACACCTGATGATCGCTCACGGCACACAAGTGTGCCACGGCACACTGGTTGGGAAACACTGACTTAGCTTATGTAGACAATCTTTCAGAATTGCTGGCCATACCCTGTTGTAAATATCATAGATCAATTTCATTACAGACCATCTGAACTGGTATCTGTTCCCATGTCCTTTATGAATTTCCCCCTTCCAGTTCTACAATTCTCACTATGAATAGGAAATCCGTTCCATGAGGAAAGTCCTACTAAAAGTATCTACTTGTAGGTTCACCTGAAGTTTCATTTTACTAGTTTTGATTACTGAAGAAGGAAGCTGCGTTAAACCCACAAATGCCATCTGTGTATAGTCTTTCTATTTGAAATAGTCATGCCCGCTGATTTATCCTCTGCATGATGCCCAATATAGATCAACGCAGGTCATGACAGCTTAACGGTGGTAAACATTTTCCAACATTCAGGCCACCTCCTTGTATAAAGTGACATGTTTACTCTGTGTGAGAATCATCTGCTCTGGCAGTGACATTTCTCCATACTTCGGGGAGGAGATCTAATTACAGGCCATTCGAAACACATAATGACCGAAAGCAGGAACACATAGCAACTTAATCAAAGGTGAAATGAAATAATTAGGGAAGCATTAAAAGATTCTGTCAGTGAGCACACACAAGATCCAGCAAGATATCTATTTCCCTCCTCTTCCTGTTAGCACCATATGCAGACTTACAGCATGAGTTACCACCAGAGGTAGGTACTACCTAGTCAAAATCAATTACAGTATCAATTTATATCAAAACTTTTAATTTATGCTTGAATTTCAACATTAACTTAATACTAAATTTAAGTTGTTAATAGACTAAGAAACACTGTTAAAACAGTTTTCTGGGTTGCTGTGAGTTTTCTGGGCTGTATGGCCATGTTCCAGAAGCATTCTCTCCTGACGTTTAACCCATATCCATGGCAGGCATCCTCAGAGCTTGAGAGGTCTGTTGGAAACTAAGCGAGTGGGGTTTATATATCTGTGGAATGTCCAGGGTGGGAGAAATAACTCATCTGCTTGAGGTAAGTGTGAATGTTGCAATTGGCCACCTTGATTAGCATTTAATGGTCTTGCAGCTTCAAAGCCTGGCTGGTTGCTGCCTGGGAGAATCCTTTGTTGGGAGGTGTTAGCAGGCCCTGATTGATTGATTAAATAAAGAACAATGCTCATCAAACAGAAGGGATTCCAGACATGAATCAATCAGGGCCAGCAGGCATGTAGCTAGGGTGGGGGGCTTAGGGGGCTTCAGCCCCTCCCGAAATTCTCAGGGTGGTCCGCGGGAAGGCCTTACTGGTACATAAACATAAACTGTTATGTTTATTCATATCATGATCTGATCACCATGCTCATTATATCCCACATTCATGGGGGTATTTGGATAACAATACAAAAGGTTTGCTAGGGTAGACCCTCTCTCACTCAGTCTCAGCCCCCCCCCGAACCAAACTCAGCCCCCCCCCCCCATCAAAATCCTGGCTACGGCCCTGAGGGCCAGCTAACACCTCCCACCAAAGGATCCCCCCAGGCAATAACCAGCCAGGCTTTGAAGCTGCAAGGCCACTCAATGCTAATCAAGGCGGCCAATTGCAACATTCACACTTGCCTCAAGCAGACAAGAGTTCTTTCTCCCACTCTGGATTTTACACAGATATATTTTACACAGTTCCCTAATTTCCAACAGACTTCCTAACCTCTGAGGATGCCTGCCATGGATGTGGGTTTTGGGTGAAAATTGTCTTAGATGTTTTATCAGGTGTGTAGTTGTAGAGAATGGGAGTCTTAATAAATAAAATAAATAAAATAAATAACTGAGGACATGGATGCGTCATACAGCCCAGAAAACTCACAGCAACCCACTGATTCTGGCCATGAAAGCCTTTGACAAAATATTAGCTAATTTTATATTTCGCACCTGGTTCTTTACCAAAGGTCTAGCTAGTTCTTTTGAATTTTGGCAAAATTACTTCTTCCTGCTCGTCCCTTAACTCTTCCCAAACTGTACTTCTTTAGAGTTTTGGATTTCAGCTCCCAGAAATCCCAGCCAATTTACCTGCTGTTAGGAATTGTGGGAGCTGAAGTTATCTGGGGCCCCTTCCAGACAGGCTCTATATCCCAGAATCTGATCCCAGGTTTTCTGTGTATCCCAGATTATCTGGCAGTGTGGACTCATTTAATCCAGTTTAAAGACAAAAACCTGGGATCAGATCCTGGAATAGAGGGCCTGGTCTGGAAGGGCCCTGATCCCACACATGCTATACAGCAGTGTTTCCCAACCAGTGTGCCGGGGCACACTAGTGTGCCGTGAGCGATCCTCAGGTGTGCCGTGGGAAATTGGAACCTCCAGGAAGGGGGGGGGGAAAGAGTCTAGTGTGTTGAAGTATAAAAACCCTAAGAAACCTACCTCGATAAAGGCACAAAATTACAAACACCCCCCTCCCCACCCCTGGTCTTCTTGGTCTCTCCTCTCCATGCATTCCCCCTCCCTTTAGAGACCTCCTCTTGTCTCCTGGGGGTTCTGTGTGGGAAGTTTGGTCCAGTTCTATCATTGGTGGGGTTCAGAATGCTCTTTGATTGTAGGGGAACTATAAATCCCAGCTACTACAACTCCCAAATGTCAAGGTCTATTTCCCCTGAATTCCATCTGCGTTCATATTTCGGTATATTGAATATTCATGCCAAGTTTGGCCCTGATCCAACATTGTTTCAGTCCACAGTGCTCTCTGGATATAGGTGAACTACAACTCCAAAACTCAAGGTCAAGGCCCCCACCAAACTCTTATAGCATTTTCTCTTGGTAATGGGAGTTCTGTGTGGGAAGTTTGTGTCTTTCTGCCATTCCTGCCAGGATATCTATGTTGAGTTCATCAAAACAGGCCCAGGTTTTAAATACATTTAAAAACATATTAACTATATGTATTACTGTGTTAGAGTGTCATTTTGTGTCATTTTGGTTGGTGGTGTGCCCCAGGATTTTGCAAATGTAAAAAGTGTGCCGTGGCTCAATAAAGGTTGGGAAACACTGCTATACAGTATAATCCACTTCAGTGTGGGTTTTATATAGCTGTGTGGAAAGGCCTCAGGGCCTTATATCCCAGAATATCAAGGCAGAAAATCCCACAATATCTGCTTTGAACTGGGTTATCTGAGTCCACACTGCCATATAACCCAGTTCAAAGCAGATCATGTGGGGTTTTATTCAGCTGCGTGGAAGGGGCCTGAGGCCCCTTCAAAACTGCCATATAAAATCCAGATGATCTGTTTAGAACTGGATTGTATGGCACCAACCCTATTTACAATCTTCTTCAGCATGATGCTCCAAAGGGCTACGGCAGACCTCGAAGAAGAAGACGGCACATATATATACGCTATCGTTCTGATGGTATCTTGTTCAACTTTAGCCATCTGAGAGCTCGAACTAAGACTCTAAACTATCTAGTCCGTGAGCTGCTTTTTGCTGACGATGCTGCCCTTGTCACCCATTCAGAAGCAGCCCTGCAGCGCCTAACATCTTGCTTTGCAACAGCTGCAGAGCTGTTTGGGCTGGAAGTCAGCCTGAAGAAAACGGAAGTTCTCTACCAGCCCGCACCACAGGAAGAACACCACCATCCCCACGTCAGCATGGGCACATCTGTGCTTAAGTCCGTTCAGCAGTTCACCTACCTGGGAAGCATCATCTCTTCAGACGCTAAGATTGACAAAGAGATAGATCACAGATTAGCAAAGGCATATAGTGCATTTGGAAGGCTTCACAAAAGAGTCTGGAGCAACAAGCACCTGAGGCAAAGCACCAAAATCAGTGTGTACAGAGCTATCGTACTGTCTATTCTCCTCTATGGGTCTGAAACATGGGTCACCTATCACCAACACCTACGACTCCTCGAATGCTTTCATCAGCGCTGTCTTCGCACAATCCTAAATATACACTGGACTGACTATGTGACTAATGTTGCTGTCCTTGAGCAAGCAGGGATCACCAGCATTGAGGCCATGCTATTGAGAACACAGCTGCGCTGGGCAGGGCACGTCTCTAGGATGGAGGACCACCGCCTCCCAAAGCTACTACTTTATGGTGAACTCGCCACGGGTCAGCGCAAGAGAGGCGCCCCCCAAAAGAGATATAAGGACTCCCTGAAACAACATCTCAGGCTCGGCCAGATTGATCACTAACAATGGTTCACCCTGGCCTCACATCGGGAGGCATGGAGCTGGTTTCCTGATCCACAATGCTGCGTCATCTCTTTCGAGAAGGCACACCTGAACGGGTCTCGTTACTGCTACAGAACGACAACGCAGAAAGAACCGCAACTCGGCAACGACATCACCCAAGGAGACTTTCTGCTGTGCTTTCTGCAACCGGACTTGCCTATCTCAGATTGGCCTTTTTAGTCATCAACGCGCTTGTAAAAAGCGTGGGATGAGTCCTTCCTGAGAATCTTTGTTCGCGAAGTAAAAGCCGAGAGTTTGGCAGTGTAGACAGATAACCCAGTTCAAAGCAGATAATGTGGATTAACTGCTTTGAACTGGATTTTCTTGAGGCTCAATCCCAAGAAGTAATGCCTGGTTTCCACATTTGCAACGGTTTTGAGCTGGAATTAAAATAGTCTCTCTTTTTTTTTTTTTGAAAAAAGGAATCAAGGGAAGGCGTGGTTTGTGGTTTAGGAAAGCTAGGCCCCGCGGTTGCCATGGAGACGCCCATCACTAGCGAGCCTGGGAGCGGGCGGGTCGTCTGCGCATGCGGAGGAAGGGCAGGCCTCCCCCTGTTGCCAAGGAGACGCCTCGGCTTGAGGTTCTGGCCAGGGCCTGTTTGCCTCAGGTGCCTCTCTCTCTCCCCCTTTGGCCATGGCTCCGAAGCGGCCCAAGAGCGGAGGCGGTGGGGGAACCCCTGCGCTCCCAGGGACTGGCTCCAAAAACTGGGAAGCCGGCCTAGTGGCTGCCCGCTTGGAAGAGGTGCGTCGGGGTCTGTTTTCTATAGGCACAGCTGCAGCTAGATCAGGCCTGGGCAAAGTTGGGCCTTTCAGGTGTTTTGGACTTCAACTCCCACAATTCCTCACAGCCTCAGGCCCCTTCCAAAGGAAGGGGCCTGAGGCTGTGAGGAATTGTGGGAGTTGAAGTCCAAAACACCTGAAAGGCCCCACTTTGCCCAGGCCTGAGCTAGATCCATTGGAAATGCAGGCCTTCCACTGTTGGAAGGGCAATGAACTGCAACCCCTGCTTAGGCGCAGGCTTCACGTAGGTCAGGGCCCTTCCACACAGCCATATCACCCAGAAGATCAAGGCAGATAAACCAAAATATCTGCTTTGAACTGGGTTATCTGAGTCCACACTGCCATATAACCCAGTTCAAAGCAGGTAATGTTAAAACTTTTTTTTAATAAGTAGTTTTTATTAGTTGATTTTCATACATCAAAAATAGAGAAAGGGGGGGAAAGTTGTGCCAAAGTAGGGAAGGGGGACGTGAGGGTTAGGGATAGAGCAGAAGAGGGGAAATTAAGATAGGAAGCAGGCATATAGCCGGGGGGGGGGGCTAAGGGGGCCTCAGCCCCCCCCCCCGGAAATTCTCAGGGTGGTCCGCGAAAAGGCCTTACTGGTACATTATTTAAACCAGGGGTGCTCACACTTTTTCAGCATGGGAGCTACTGATTAAAAAACCAAGTCCCAAAGATCACCTGCCTAGAAATGTAAAACGTATAACTATTTTCTTATTTATTTATTTATATTTATTATTCATTTTTATGTACCGCTCCTTCCAGCAGGCTCGGGGCAGTTTACATAAAATGAAGTTATAAAACATCAACATTTCAATTTAATAACAACAATATAAAACAGAGCATAAAAAACCACCCCATACATCCAACCACCCCATTTCTCCCCCCACACTGCCATATTACCACACATATTATCAGCCAGAAAGTAAGAAGAGAGGCTGTTGAACTGCAAGGCCATTTAATACTCAGCAAGGTAAACAAAGGGGCATGTATAAATACATACAACCACCCCATTTCTCCCCACGCTGCCATATTACCACACATATTATCAGCCAGAAAGTAAGAAGAGAGGCTTTTGAACTGCAAGGCCATTTAAAACTCAGCAAGGTAAACAAAGGGCATGCATAAATGGACTTGCAGTTCAACAGCCTCTCTCCCACACTGCCATATTACCACACATATTATCAGCCAGAAAGTAAGAAGAGAGGCTTTTGAACTGCAAGGCCATTTAATACTCAGCAAGGTAAACAAAGGGGCATGCAAAAATACATCCAACCACCCCATTTCTCCCACATTTCCATATTCCCCAACATATATTTCTCAAAGAACAAAGCAAGCAGAGAGGCTTTGGAGCTAAAAGGCCATTTTAAACATTAAACAAAGAGACATGCCACAGAACAATCAAGCACCCACCCCAAAGTAAAAAGACCGACCTTTGAGATGCGGTAAGGAAATGACCCCAAAGCGTCCTCCTTCTCCTCCTCCGTCGTTGCTCCTATTTCCACGCTGCCAGCATGCATGCCGCCTCCAAGAGCTCACGAGAAGTCAGAGGAGCAGAATGGGCGCTTCTGCACATGCGCGCGGGGCCAGCCATGCATCGCGTTATCCAGGCCTGCCCCCTTTGGTCTCCTACAACTCTGAGTGGCTGGAGAAGGACGGAGGGAGGAGGAGGAATCCAAAAGATTCTGCCTCTTGGTCTCTGGACGGTGCTTTTGGAGGCGGCGCAACGAGCAGGGAGCGGGGAGGAGCAACGACGGAGGACTTCTTTGCAGCATGCAGGGGCGCGTGAAAAGGACCAACAGCAAAAACCTGGTCAGGGGCTTGAAGATCACCAGGATGAGGCCTGAAGATCACCCTGGTGATCCCGATCACCATTCTGAGCACCCCTGATTTAAACTGTTATGTTTATTCATATCATGATCTGATCACCATGCTCATTATATCCCACATTAATGGGGTTATTGGGATAACAATACAAAAGGTTTGCTAGGGTAGACCCTCTTCCACCCAGTCTCAGCCCCGGAACCAAACTCAGCTCCCCCCCCCCCCCCGAATCAAAATCCTGGCTAGGGCCCTGATAGGAAGGGAGGGGGGGGGGAGAAAAAGTGCTAGCAGGAAAGAAAAGAAATATAGTTGCTTCCAGTCAGGGCATTCCAGGAGTCAGTCCATGTTTGATCTACTTTATCTTTATATTGGTGTTCCTTCACCGATAATTTACCATATCCTCGGGTTGCTAAAAATTTTCTGTCTTCAGATAGCTCTTAATGGGCTGCCAATCCGTCCTATTTTTGATATTTATATTATTCACTGATCCTTTTAGTTCATCCATGTCAATGTATTCTGCCAGTTTGGTGGCCCATTCTGCTGGCGTCGGGGGCTTTTCTTGTTTCCATTTCCTGGCCACCACGACCCTTGCTGCCGCCGTCATAAAATGGAATATCTTATCTTTCTTCCTTTCCATTTTACCATTTGTTAGGTTGAGTAAGAAGGTTCCCGGGGCAAGCTCTAACTCAGTCACCAACATCTTTTGGGCATGGGAGTGGACAATTTTCCAGAATTTTTTAATTTTGTGGCATGACCACCAACAATGTAATGTTGTCCCCTGCTGGTTCTTACATTTCCAGCATTTACTATTAACATTTTTATAGTATTTGGCTAGCTTTTGGGGGGTCAAATGCCATCTATAAAATGTTTTAATCCAGTTTTCCGCTATTGGGGTTGCTCCGGCGTATTCTTTGTTTTTTTTCCATACTGCCTCCCATTCACTTAGAAGGACAGAGTGCTCGAGGTCTTGTGACCACCTGATCATGTTACCTTTCACCACCTCTGTCTCCGTGTCCCATTCTAGTAATTTATTATATATTATTCTTATGTGCTTCTTTTCTTTCTTTAGTACTAGGTCCCACAGAGTTTCCTGTTGGGAAAAGTTAGTTTTCATGTCTGTTCTGTAGTAGTCTTTCACTTGGGCATAGTAGTCTTTCACTTGGGCACTTGGGCATACTGAAACCACGATAGGTAATGTTAAAACTTGTGCGCCAGCTGCGCCCGTACCTTGAGAAGTCTGACTTGGCCACGGTGGTCCATGCTCTGGTTACACCTCGTATAGATAACTGCAATGCTCTCTACGTGGGGTTGCCTTTGAAGACTGTTCGGTAGCTGCAACTAGTCCAATGGACAGCAGCCAGGTTGATAACAGGAGCGCCATTCAGAGAGCGTACAACTCCTCTGTTGTGCCAGCTCCACTGGCTGCCAGTTTGCTACCGGGCACAATTCAAAGTGCTGGCTTTATCCTTTAAAGCCCTAAACGGTTCAGGTCCAACTTACCTGTCCGAACGCATCTCTCCCTATGAACCATCGAGATGTTTAAGATCATCTGGAGAGGCCCTGCTCTCGGTCCCGCCTTCTTCGCAGGTGCGACTGGTGGGGACGAGAGACAGGGCCTTTTCAGTGGTGGCTCCTCGGCTTTGGAACGCCCTCTCTAAAGACATCAGATCGGCCCCCTCCCTCCTGACATTTACTTAAGAACGTCAAGACCTGGTTATTTGAGCAGGCATTTGTTGATGAAATATAAGGCTTAATTGGATATAAGGAATAACGACGATGTGATGGAAACTGATTTCAACATGACGCTGAGGCTGCAATTGCATGTTTTTAATTGTTAAATTGTTATTATGTTTTTCTCGGGGTTGACTTGTTGCTGTGTTGTATTGAGGGCAGAGTCTGCCTGTGTAAACCGTCCCGAGTCGCCTTCGGGCTGAGAGGGGCAGTATAGAAACGTGACAAATAAATAAATAAATAATGTGAGGTTTTATACAGCTATGTGGAAGGGACCTTCCACAGCCATATAATCTAGAAAATCAAGGCTAAAAACCCCACAATATCTGCTTTGAACTGAGTCCACACTGCCATATTATTTATTTATTTACTAGCTTGGGGACCCGGCGGTGCCCGGGTCATTTGAGAAGTGCAGCAGGATGTAGAGTGGGTCATGGGGGCTCTGTGTGCCAAGTTTGGTCTTGATCCATCATTATTGGGAGTTTCAGTGGTATCATGAAATTACTGAAGGTAGTGGAAGTCCCATCATCTCTGGTCCACCCTCCCCCAAAGTGTAGTAGGATGTAGATTGGGTCATGGGTGCTCTGTGTGCTAAGTTTGGTCTGTATTGGTGAATGGATGAGGGTTGAATTGTTTTTAGGAAGTGAGTGAAGGTACTTCAAGTCCCATCATCTGTGGTCCGTCTCACACAAAACAGCACCAGGATGTAGAGTGGGTCATGAGGGCTCTGTGTGCAAGGTTTGGTGTTGATCAGTCATTGGATTAGGTTTGTAGCAGGCTTGGAAAGTGAGGGAAGGTACTGCAAGTCCCATCATCCATGTTCTGGCCCCTCCAAAGTTCAGTAGGATGTAGAGTGGGTCACTGGGGCTCTGTGTGCCAAGTGTGGTCTTTCTCGGTGTTTGTTGGGGGACGCAGTTGTCTGTGGGAACAGAGGGGCGTGACAGTACTACAAATCCCATCATCCATTGTCAGTCTTCCCCCGAACCTCACCAGGACATGAAGGCAGTCATGGGGGTTATGTGTACCAAGTGTGGTCTCGATCAGTAATTGGATGAGGGTCGCAGCGGACTTGGAAAGTGATTAGAGGTACTTCACGTCCCATCATCCATGGTCCACCTCCTCCAATCTGCACCAGGATGTAGAGTGGGTCATGGGGGCTCTGTGTTGCAGGTTTCGTATTGATCAGTCATAGGATTAGGTTTGTAGCAGTCTTGGAAAATGAGGGAAGGTACTGCAAGTCCCATCATCCATGTTCTGGCCCCCTCCAAACTTCAGTAGTATGTAGAGTGGGTAACTGGGGCTCTGTGTGCCAAGTGTGGTCTTTATCAGTGTTTGTTGGGGGCCACAGTGGTCTGTGGGAACAGAGGGGTGTGAAAGTACTACAAATCCCATCATCCATTGTCAGTCCTCCCCCAAACCTCACCAGGATGTGAAGGCAGTCATAGGGGTTATGTATGCCAAGTTTGGTCTCGATCAGAGATTGGATGAGGGTTGCAGCGGACTTGGGAAGTGAGTAGAGGTACTTCAAGTCCCATCATCCATGGTCCACCCTCCTCCAAATTGCACCAGGACGTAGAGTGGGTCATGGGGGCTGTGTGTGCTAAGTGTGGTCTGTATTGGTCCTTTTTGGTGGCCTCAGTGGTCTGTGGGAACCAAAGTGTTTGAAAGTACTACAAATCCCATAATCCGTGGGTCATGTCCCCCGAACCGCACCAGGACGTAAAGGGGGTTAGGGGGGTTATGTGTACCAAGTTTGGTGCAGGTCCATCACCCGCGCTGGTTGCTGTGGCCTGTGAAAGTGGCTGCCACATATCCGCCCTTCTGGCCTGTGAAAGTGGCTGCCACATATCCGGCCTTCCGCCCTCCGCACACATACATACATACAAACATTCCGCTTTATAAAGGTATACAGATATACAGATACAGACTAGCTTGGGGACCCGGCCTTGCCCAGGTTATTTGAGAAAGACATTGTGTGCCAAGTTTGGTCCTTATCAGTTGTTTATTTGGCTTGCAGTGGTCTCGGGAAGTGAGTGAAGGTACTTCAAGTCCCATAATCCATGGTCCATCCTCCTCCAAATTGCACCAGGATGTAGAGTGGATCATGGGGGATTTGTGTGCGAAGTGTGGTCTTCCTCAATCACTAGATGAGGGTCGCATCGGGTTCGGGAAGTAAGTGGAGGTACTTGAAATCCCATCATCCATGGTCCATCCTCCTCCAAATTGCACCAGGATGTAGAGTGGGTCATGGGGGCTCTGTGTGCCAAGTTTGGTTTTGAGCAGTCCTTGGATGAGGGTCGCAGCAGTCTCGGGAAATGAGTGAAGGCACCTCAAGTCCCATCATCCGTGGTCCACCCTCCTCCCAACTGCACCAGGATGTAAAGTGGGTCATGGGGGATTTGTGTGCGAAGTGTGGTCTTCCTCAATCACTAGATGAGGGTCGCATCGGGTTCGGGAAGTGAGTGGAGGTACTTGAAATCCCATCATCCATGGTGCGCCCTCCTCTAAACTGCAGTCGGATGGAGTGTGGGTCATGGGAGCATTGTGTGCCAAGTTTGGTCTTTATCGGTCTTGGTTCTGGGCTGCAGTGGTCTGTGGGGAATGAAGGGTTTGAAAGTACTACAAATCCCATAATCCATGGAGGTACATCAAGGACCATCATCCATGTCCACCCTCCTCCAAACTGCAGTAGAATGTAGCGTGGGTCATAGGGGCTCCATGTGCCAAGGTAGGTTACTGTCAATTCAGGCCATACACAATGTCCCATGAGCTGAGGCCTAGTCGGGAAAATCAAGTTAATGAAGCCTTACTGTCCATTTTGGGCCTGGTCTGTGATTTGTAGGGGCTACAATGTTCTGTGGAAAGTGAATCGGGTGAATATACTGCAAATCCCATCATTCATGGCCCATCCTGCCCTTAACCGCACCAGGTTGTAAAGTGGGCCATTGGGCCTCTGCGTGCCAAGTTTGGTCCTGATCCGTCATTGCTGTGGGCCGCAGTGACTGACTGCTTGAGGCCTTTTCCCTCTGCGTCACCTTAGAATGTTGGAATGTAGATGGTCAATCAGCAACTTATGCAAAATCTCCCACAGTGGCAATCAATCATATTGTTTGAATGTAGGGGCTTGGATTCTTGGATGCTGGCCAATCAAAGTCCTTTATGCAAATATTCCCTCAGTGGCAACCAATCCCCTCTGTCTGCTGCCTTAGAATGTTGGAATGCTGAGGCTGGCCAATCAGAGTCCTTTATGCAAATAATCCCACAGTGGCAACCAATCGAAACGCACCTCCCGCCGCAAACACTGACTTTTATTATATACATAGATAGATTTACAGCATTTATATGCCGCCCTTCTCACCCCGAAGGGGACTCAGAGTGGCTTACAAGTAAAATGTAAATACAATATATTATATTATTGCCATAGCACAATATTAATATTCTATATTACATTGTACTTATAACATCTTACTGTCATATTATTAGTAATATTACATGTAATATAAATATATAATTATAATATATTATTAGTATTATATTGTATTACATTATAATATTATCAATGTTATATGTGTATTATATAACCCTGTTCAAAGCAGATAATGTGGGATTTTATTCAGCTGTGTGGAAGGGGCCTCAGTCCACCTTTAAACCTTCTCCCGTTTCCTTTTTGACTGGAAGGAGGGCTCCCTCTGATGCTGTTTTCTGTTTTTCTTTGCCCATCACAGTAAGGCCTTCAGGGCCCTTCCTCACAGCCATATAACGCAGAATATCAAGGCAGATAATATCAAGGCACAATATCTGCTTTGAACTGGGTTATCGGAGTCCACACTGCTATATAATCCAGTTCAAAGCAGGTAATGTGAGATTTTATACATTTATTTATTTAAAACATTTACCCGTATTTTTCGCACCATAAGGCGCAGTTTTTTCCTCCCAAAGTGGGAGGAAAAATCACCTGCGTCTTATGGTGCTTGGCGCAGGCAGGGAGGGGGGAGCAGAGGGGGTTTGTACTCACCGGCGGCGGCGCGGAGGAACCTTGCGGAGGCGCTACGGCCTCTTCCTCCTTCCCTCAGGCTCTCTCCTTCGGGATGTAGTCAGAGCCACCGGCGGCGAGGCCTTCCGCAGGGCTCCCTCCCTCCGGGCTCTCTCCTTCGGGATGTAGTCAGAGCCACCGGCGGCGAGGCCTTCCCCCGCCCGGCAGAGGCGCGACTAAGTGACGTCAGGAAGAAGCGCCTCTGCCTTCTGCTCTCCGTGGGGGCCTCGTGGCACGAAGGCAGAGCGCTTCTTCCTGGCGTCACTTAGTCGCGCCTCTGCCGAAGGGGGAAGGCCTCGCCGCCGGTGGCTCTGACTACATCCAGAAGGAGAGCCCGGAGGAGGGGAGCCCTGCGAGGCGCTGCGGCCCTCTTCCTCCTTCCCTCCTTCCCTCCAGGCTCTCTCCTTCGGGATGTAGTCAGAGCCACCGGCGGCGAGCCTTCCCCCTTCGGCAGAGCGCGACTAAGTGACGTCAGGAAGAAGCGCCTCTGCCTTCGTGCCCACGAGGCCCCACGAGAGCAGAAGGCAGGCGCGCTTCTTCCTGACGTCACTAGTCGCGCCTCTGCCGAAGGGGGAAGGCTGCCGCCAGTGGCTCTGACTACATCCCGAGAGCCCGGAGGAGGAGCCCTGCGGGGAGGCGCTGCGGCCCTCTTCCTCCTTCCCTCTGGGCTCTCTCCTTCGGGATGTAGTCAGAGCCACCGGCCGGCGAGGCTTTCCTCACCTTCGGCAGAGGCGCGACTAAGTGACGTCACGAAGAAGCGCCTCTGCCTTCGTCTCTCCGTGGGGGCCGCCCTCGTGGCTTCCCCCCTCCTCCTGCTCCACCCCTTGAGTCTCCTCTTCCTTCCCCTCATGCCTGACCAGCTTTTTTCTGT
This sequence comes from Anolis apletophallus, assembly GCA_030556195.1. Taxonomy (NCBI): domain Eukaryota; kingdom Metazoa; phylum Chordata; class Lepidosauria; order Squamata; family Anolidae; genus Anolis; species Anolis apletophallus. The sequence continues at coordinate 128,641,459 of JARBWK010000006.1, read as the reverse complement.
GCAGGCATGATGGGAATTGTAGATTTGCACCTTGTAGTTTTGCAAGGTGCAAAACAACTACAATTCAGTCATGCCTGCAAAGAAAAAGCTGGTCAGGCATGATGGGAAGGAAGAGGGGACTCACGGGGTGAGGGCGAGCAGGAGGAGAGGAGGCCACGAGGGAAGAAGAGAAGAGAGTGCCCAGTAAAGTTAAAAATAAAAGGAAAAAGGTACTGTAAAACACAACATGAATTGTCTGCACTGAACACAGAATCACTCAGTGACAGACAGTATAACACATTCTAATACATTATATTATACACAGTATAATACATGTATGTGGGGCTGTGCAACTTTAGGGCAACCCCACATACATGTACCTATATAGTGTCCCATACAGCACCCACCCCCATATTAGTGTCCCATACAACAACCAGCCCCCCATATTTGTGTCCCATACAGCACCCACCCCCATATTAGTGTCCCATACAACAACCCCCCCATATTTGTGTCCCATACAGCACCCACCCCCATATTAGTGTCCCATACAACAACCAGCCCCCCATATTTGTGTCCCATACAGCACCCACCCCCATATTAGTGTCCCATACAGCACCCACCCCCCATATTAGTGTCCCATACAACAACCAGCCCCCCATATTTGTGTCCCATACAGCACCCACCCCCATATTAGTGTCCCATACAACAACCAGCCCCCCATATTTGTGTCCCATACAGCACCCACCCCCCATATTTGTTCATGTTAAGTTATTCTGTTATTGTAATTAAAAAAAATTGCCCACTTTTTGGCTCAAAATATTTTTTTCCTATTTTCCTCCTCTAAAATCTAGGTGCGTCTTATCAGCAGGTGCGTCTTATAGAGCGAAAAATACGGTATATTCTGCCCTTCTCACCCCAAAGGGGACTCAGGGTGGAGCACAGCATATATATGGCAAACATTCAATGCCGGGACAAGAATTCATATACGCATGCATAAACATTAAAAACATTAATCTCAATACTTAAAATACACCATTTAAAACCGTCTTGGTCATCTGCAGCTATGTGGAACGCACCTCATTTGATCAGTGGTCCTCCAGGTGTTTTTGATTACAATCCCCCAGGATTCCTGGCCATTGGACAAGCTGGCAAAGGCTTCTGGGAGTTGTAGGCCCAAACACCCGGGGTCCACAGGTTGTGCAGGCCTGTTCTATCTACAGCAGTGGTTCTCAGCCAGGGATCCCCAGATGTTTTTGGCCTACAACTTCCAGAAATCCCAGCCAGTTTACCAGCTGTTAGGATTTCTGAGAGTTGAAGGCCAAAAACATCTGAGAGCCCCAGGTTGAGAACCACTGATCTACAGTATAATAATAATAATTATAATTTTATTTTTCATCCACCTTTCCTCATGGCTTGCTGCAACTTACAAAACAATTAAAATACATAAACACAGCAAAAACACTGTAAATACAAACACTAAAAGGTACACACCAAAATGTATCCCTAATAATAATAATAATAATAACAATAATAACTTAATTTCTTGATATCTCTCTCCCTAGAGGGACTCAGGGTGGTTTACACTTTGAAAAGACAAGCATTCAATGCCTCAAAATGGGTAAAAAACATTTTTTTAAATACAGGATTTTTTGTCGTGTCAGGGGCAACTTGAGAAACTCCAAGTTGCTTCTGGTGTGAGAAAATTGACCATCTGCAAGCCCGCATGACTAGCTGGAGCTGACAGACGGGCTCTCACCTCACTCCCTGGATTTGAAACTGCCAACACAAGAGTTTAACCCATTGTGCCACCGGGGGCTCCTATAATACAGAATGATGGAGAGCAACAACATGTCTTATATTGTAATGTTTACTTATGTTTTAGTTAGTGGATTGTTCCTGTTTTATTTTTATTTTGATGATTAATTCCTTCGTTGTAAGTTTTCTGTTGTTACTATCCGTAATACAGAATCATGGATAGTAACAACAGAAAACTTACAATGAAGGAATTAAGCATCAAAATAAAAATAAAACAGAAACAATCCACTAGGACATAAAAAACTAAAACATCAGTAAACATAACAACATACATCCTAAAAGCTAATTAAGAGACATTACATTAAAAAGACATTACATTATATCCCTACAAAATACATACTAAAACACACAAAACAGAGATCAAACAAAGGACACTTAAAATTCATATTTAAAGGCTGTCAGAGCAGTCCTGCCAGAAGAGATATATGTCTTTACATCATTTTAAAATTCAGCTCATTCCACAATCTTGTGACTGCCGATAAAAAGGTCCTTTAGGTGATGTGGCCAGTTGAATTCTGGCTTGTTGGAGCGGACAACTCTGAAAAGGCTGAAGTGTGTGTCCCCCCCCCCCCCTATCCTTTCTATGGATCAGAAGAGGTCTGGCAGCAGGGTAATGGTGGCCAGATAAGTAATTTTTAGTTTTTAATGCTTTTCTGGGGAATTTGGGGGAGGGGGTTATAGCCCTCTGAATTTTCCGGGCTCATTGAGCCAGGCAAATGCAAGAGAGCTGTGCGGACTGCCCATACAGTGGCCATACTAGATTGACCCGGGTCTAATCCAGCACCTAATAAATTTGGCACAAAGCGTTTGGATGCCCCAGGTAAAAGTGCAGGAGCTGGCGGTTCTTGCGAGCTGTCTGGATGCACCCTCAGTCTTTTTAAATGTATTTATTGTATTGTATTTTATGTAAATTTTATTGTAAAATTATGATGCTTTTAGATTTGAAATGTTAGCATTGAATACTTGCTGTTTGCCGGTCTGAGTCCCTCTTCAGAGGTGAGAAGGCCGGGGTATAAAAGTTTTAAATAAATAAATAATAAATATTTATAAAGAACTTAAACAATTTTGGGCCAAGGAGATACTCTGCTAGACAATTCTCTCCAGAATGAAGAGCAGCCATTGCTCAGTACTCTCTGGTCTCAGTTCACCAACCAATTACAGATCCATGTTACTTGACATATATATTTATATAGTTACTGTAGTTAGTTAGTCAATTGGGGTATGCAAGATTCTCGTGTTTAATAGTTTTTTTATTAAGCTTTTCATTGTATGTGACCATATACGAGGGGGGGGAGGGGTAGTGAAGGGAATTGGGAGTGTGTAGGGTTGGGTTTACAAGGACTTCCCGAGAGTAACACAAGAATACACATAAATTGAAAGTCACAAAGTTATACAAGAAATGTTAAGGATGTGGTTTTGTAGTCTCTATCCGTTACTGTGTGTTAGAGGTCGTTTAGGTCTATTGTACATTTATATTTTTCGTTTTGCATATAATTTTTGAATCCTGACCAGTCCGTTTTGAATTTTTTGTTATTCAAATTTTGAGTTATAGCTTCCAACTGAATCATATCCAGCACCGGGGTATGCAAGATTCTCCATGATATTCTTACAAAGAAGCTAATAAAATGTGGACTGGACAATGCCACTGTTAGGCGGATTGGGAATTGGTTGACTGGCCAAACCTAAAGGGTGCTTACCAATGGGTCCTCATCATGGAGAGAAGTAGCCAGTGGAGGTGCCACAGGAATCAGTCCTGGGCCCAGTACTGTTCAATATCTTTATCAATGACTTGGATGATGAAATGGAGGGCATGTTTATCAGAGTTGCAGATGACACCAAATTGGGAGGGATAGCCAATACCCCAGAGGACAGAATCAAAATCCAATCAGTCTTTAACCAGATTAAATAATTGGACCAAAATAGTCATTATTGGAAATGTTTGTGTAATGGTCTCTGATTTGAACTTTGCTGTCATTGCCATTTGGTGTATCTTAAAGATGGGTTTAGAAACTCAATTTATGAAGAGGACAATAACAATAACAACAACAGTCATGTAGTTATTAGATATTTATTTTGCGATCTGTGGTAGATTTCTCAGACTATTTAATTATACATAGAGTTAGATTTAAAGCCTGAGTTCTTTTAATTATTTTTTCTTGGTAATTTATGTGTGTCTACCTCTTTCCAGAATAACAAAACTCTTACTAAATTTTGTTAACTTCATGAATGCCAGGAAAATAATTTCTCTGATGGTAAAATATTGCCACCTGGTGGAAGAGAATACAAATATCACCCCTATGAACATGAAAAATATATTAACTGAGACAAAGGAGATATAATTATACTTTTAAAATTTAGTTAAAATGCTTTTTGTTTGTTTTGGAACAGGAAAATTGGAGTCCCAGTATTGCCTTTGTTTTCGGGAGCCAACCTGAGGATGAACTTCATATAAAGGCTCTGTCTCTTGCTGTGAAAGTGCCACAGAGGAGGTTTTTCAGTGTGATATCCTGGGAAGGAATATTATCACAGGTATTTTGTATTTACAATTGAGGTATGGTGCTGGAACTGAAAATGAAGAGGAACAACAACATAATATAATATAGCATTGACTCATACTCTTATCCTTACAGATATATTTCCTTGTGACATTAACATGTAAACGTTTCAGTCTATCCTTATACTTTTAGTTCAGTGAACGCGCTGTTACATAATGTGTAACCATGGTTTTCTTGATTGGTGAACCATTTCTTCACAATAATATTTTGTCCCCCAAATACAATGCTTGATCATTTTCAACCTACCAGGATCCCTCTCTTCAGAAAAAAAAAACAGCAACACAGCCCAGCCCCCCAAAAAAGGGTATTTTGTTTTTTAGGCCTGTTCCTGGGATTATTTGGGATGCTGATTCAGAAAATTGCATGGGATAAACTGCATCATCTCTAGTTTTCTATGGGTGTGCAGATGGCAACTTGCATATGGTGTATGTTCTGTATCTCGAAACCTAGACCTGATAGGTTAAAACTGGTGCTATTTTTAGAATCAGTAGGTCAAATATATGCCAAAACACAGCTAATATTTGAGGCGCCAAAATGTATGTTGGCCAGTGTAATGATGATGGTGATGATTATGACTATGCACTTGGTACTTCTCCTTTTCCTTTTTTGATTTGCTGTGTCAAGTGTTCAAGTCCACTTTAAAGAAGAGACATCTAAGATCATGGGCCATTCCCCCTTAACAGCATATTTTATGTTTTTTCTTCTCAGAATTGGATTCTTGAGCTATTCACCCATTTCTTTCTTTCACAGTCATTTATTTCAGATTTCTGCCATAAAGAATGTTGTTTCTAACCCACACTCTTTCCCTGTCGTGGTCTTCTGTTAATATGTACTGATGTATAATCCCTGCGCCTGCGCAGACAGTTCGGAATCTTTAAAAAGATAATATCACTTTAAATGGAAGCCCCGCCCACTCCCCTTGAGTATATATAGCCAGTGGGAGGGGCTGCCACCTCAGATCCTTTTTTCTGCCGCAAGTGTGACAGCTAGGAATCGTCTCATATTTTTTATTTATTTTTATTTATTTTTTGATTAGTTTAAATTTTACTATTCAATTTTAAATTCATTTTTGCTTATTTAATCTAATTTAATTATTGTTATTCAAAAGTGAATACAATTCATTTTTGCTTATTTAATCTATTTAATTGTTGTTATTCAAAATTGAATACTTGTCGCATTTGGCTAGTGTATATATATACACCTAATTATTTACTTTGGTGGCGATAGTACCACCATTCACTAATTAGTAATTCTAACATCCTTCATATTAGAGATGATTATTGATTTATTCTTCATCTTGATGGACATTTGTTACCACCATTTATTAAATATTAAAATTCTTCATATTGGTGATTATTTGTAAAATTAAATTTATAAATAAATACTTAATTATTTATATAATTTAAATCAATTTAAGTTCATTTGTTTAATTAATAGAAGTTTATTGTTCAGATTCTATTATTTGTGATTGGCACCAATAGCTGCTGTTGTATCAAAAACCTCAAGGACCCCTCATTAATTTGGGCCAATGATTCAGGCTTTAAGGAAATTTATCCATTTTTGGAGCAGTTAGCTTCACATATTCAAATTTTCCTTTGGCTACCAAGATGGCGGCACCAACGGTAGAAACCTGGGAAGTGCCGCCAAAATGACTGCCAGCCTCCTCGGGACGCATGACTTCAAAGCATCAAAGCCGAGCCACCACTATGGAAAGCGCCTCTGCTCCACCTTCGGGCATGCGCAAGGCCGTCAGGACCATTCAGAGCCTCTGCTCCGCTTTCGGGCGTGACACAGGCATCAGACGGCTGGGACTGGAGTCCCTCCAATGTCGCCTCTGCCCCACCTTTGGTGTGCGGCATGTGCAGGAACGTCGAGGCCGAAATCCATGCAAACAGAGCGATGGCTCTTGAATGCTGGAGGCCAGTCGTCGAGCTCGAATCAACCATCGAGCTCGAATGCCCCTCGATATGGGCCAGCCGATGCCAGAGCATGCCCTTCGATAACGCTGCCCTGCTATCCGCGCAGTGAGTTTGCTCGCAAGGCAAAGAGCGCCCTAGTGCTGGCCCCTAGCGACCTCTAAGCCCTCCTCACCAGAATGGCGACCTCTAAGCAAATGGCGCTTTCGTTGGGCCATCTATGGCCTCGATGCCACCCCTGGCGCTCCTTACGGGCCCGACAATGGCCCTGGCTCTCTCATCGGGAGGCCACTCTCTCCTCTTCGGTCCTCTTCCTTCCCCCGGGAAGGAGTGTGCGCGCACTCCCTCGATGCTGCAGGGGAAAGGGAAAGGCCTCCATGGGAACACGCTCTCCCATTCCCCCAACGACGTCGATGGAGAGGAGGAGGGATAGAGAGAAGGAGGGATCCGGATGGCACTCTCAATCTTGAGAGCGCCCCCGCGCGTGCGCGCGCTCTCCCGTTTCCTCCTCGACATCGACGAAGGGAATAGAGAGGGACCTTCACAGGAAGTTCGGAAGGAGGGGTGAGATGGCTAGCGCGGCGGCTCCTTTGGTAGCGAGGAGGAGCAGGCTCCTTTGGAGGCTTCTAACCAGAGGTGGGATGGCCTTCTGTTGGAGACACTTTTACTGCAAATTTCTTGGCAAGGGGTTGGATTGGATGACCCATGCCGGCCGCATGACCACAGAGGTGTCTATGGACAACGTGGGCTCTTAGCTTGAGAATGGAGATGAGCGCCACAATCTAAGACACAAATAATATGGTATACTTTAATGTAGTAGCATTACCACTAGTTTCTGCAATGTAAATATTTAGCCTACCAGTTTGGGCTCTTACTTGCTGAGTTATTTATTTATGTTCCATGCAGTCCTGCTGGCCTCATGGCCATGGAGGTATCTATGGACAACGTGGACTCTTGTCTTGGAAATGGAGAGGGACACCAGAGTCTGTGAATAGAGGATGTTCCTACTTGTTATCGATGGCACTGTTTATGGTATGCCATATATGGTGATATCAATCATGATTGGGGTGCTAGGAATTTAGCCTGCCATTGTGAAGCATGTAAATGTGAGTAGGTCAATAGGTACCGCTCTGGTGAGAGGTAACAGCAATCCATGCTAGCCATATGACTTTAAGGTGTCTCAGAACAAAAACAGCTCTTAGATCATATGATAATCCTGGGTGACTTCAATGGGGTATTAGATAAGACATTAGATAAATCCAGAAGGACAAAAAAGACAAATAAAAAAGACACCTCAACTTTACCAGACAATTTTCTTAAATTTAAGAATGAATACGATCTCGAGGATGTCTGGAGAATACATAATCCCACAGTTAAAGACTACACATTCTATTCTAACCGCCATAGCAGCTGGTCAAGAATCGATATGATCTGGATGACTAAATCGTTGACGACTAAGGTACAAGATACCAGGATACATCCTAGAGATATCTCTGATCATGGAGCCATAACGATGACAATGAATCAAAGGAGAGGAACAAGGAAATGGAGATTAAATGAAAATCTTCTGAAAACACCGGATGATATAAAAAAGAATAAGGAAAAGACTGTCGAATATTTTGAATTAAATATACATGAAGACACCAAATTTCAAGTAGTTTGGGATGCATATAAAGCGGTGATGCGTGGCCACCTTATCCAGCAGAACGCAATGAGGAATAAAGTAAGAAAACAGCAGTTCGACCATATTAATAAAGAATTAAAATTATTGGAGGATCAACTTAAAAATAATCCAGGGAATAAGAAAATTCCTAAGAAATTAGAGAGACTGAGAAGAGAAAAACAAAACCTGGAGACAGAACAATTGGCTAAACAATTAAAATTTGTAAAACAATATTCATTCGAAAATGCTAATAAAGTTGGAAGATGGCTATCAAGACGAATTCGAAAAAAGAAACAATCCCAACAGATCATAAGAATCAAAAAACAGGGAAAAGTTCTTATAGAAGAAGGTCAGATAAGACAAGAATTCAAGAATTTCTACAGCCAATTGTACTCCAAAACTCCGGTAACAGAAGACAAGATTAATCAATATCTGAACATTTTGAAACTGGATAAGATAACGGAAGATCAAAGATCAGATCTAAATAAAGAGATAACAACAGAGGAAATAAAGAAAGTAATTAAGACCTTAAAAATGACAAAGCACCCGGACCCGATGGCTTCACAGCGTGTCTCTATAAAACAATGCAAGAAGAATTAATACCAATACTAAGGGAGATTATGAATAAGGCACTAACCGAAAAAATAATACCTGACTCCTGGAAAGGGGCAGATATTGTAATGATTCATAAAGAAGGCTCAGATTCAGAGGATATAAGAAACTACCGGCCAATCTCCTTACTGAACACAGATTATAAGATTTTCTCCACAATAGTGGCAAATCGACTGAAAGGCTTTTTAGCAGATTGGATTGAGGAAGACCAAACGGGGTTCCTACCTAACAGAAACATTAAAGACAATGTAAGGACTATCTTGAATGTAGTAGAATATTATGAAACTAATCACCAAAAAGATCTAGCTCTACTCTCAATAGATGCTGAAAAAGCATTCGATAATCTGAATTGGAACTTCTTTAAAATATTATTTAGGGAAATTGATATTGGCTTTCAATTCCAGAACGCTATCGAGGCAATCTACAAGGAACAAAAGCAAGGATATGGATAAACGGCTTTGCCACAGAAGAATTGAAGATCGAAAAGGGTGCCCGTCAGGGCTGCCCGCTGTCACCTTTAATCTTTATCTTTGCACTGAGACATTATTAATGAAAATAAGAAGAAATAGAGAATTGAATGGATTGAAGGTTGATAGACATACATATAAAATCAGAGCGTTTGCAGATGATGTGATCTGTATAATTGAAAACCCAATAACTAGTATTGAGAAGTGGCTAATGACCTTCGAGGAATTCGTGAGGTAGCTGGGTTCAAATTAAATAAAAATAAGACAAAATATTAACAAAAAATATGTCCAAACAGAAGCAAGACGATATACAAAAGATGACAGGAATAGAGGTAGTCCCTAAAATTAAATACTTAGGGATCTGGCTAACCTCGAGAAATCTACATCTGCTAAAAAATAATTACTTAACACAATGGGAGAAAATGAAGAAAGATCTGTCACAGTGGGAGAAATTGAACTTATCGCTACTAGGGAGAATTGCAGCGGTGAAAATGAATCTACTACCAAAAATGTTGTACCTGTTCCAAAATCTTCCAATAATTAGAAATATGGAGACATTCAAGAAGTGGAATAAGGATATAATGAGATTTATCTGGAAGGGAAAAAAACCAAGAATAAAATATAACATAATGATAATGTCAATAGAAAATGGTGGCTTTGGCCTTCCAGACCTCAAAACATACTATGAATCCTGTGCCTTGGCATGGACTAAAGACTGGATGCTATTGTCTAATAATAAAGTCTTAACAATAGAAGGATTTGATCTAAGGAAAAGGTGGCACTGCACCTATGGTACGGTGGCACTACTAAGGAAAAAACTTTGGAAATCACTTTATCCGTTCTTCATTAATGAAAATTTGGAACAAGTATAAGAATCGTATACATACTAAAACACCATTATGGCTCTCTCCATTGGAAGCGGATCAACGTAGATTACTAGGATGGACGGAATGGCCCAAGTACAGAGATATTTTAAGGAAACAGAATGGCGAATACCTTTTGAAGTCACAGGAAGAAATATCTAAAAATTTCGTTAATGTTCGGTGGCTCCATTACTTTCAACTGAGAGAATGGTTCAACAAAGATAAGGTTATAGGATTTAGTGAAAGTGAGGGAATCTGGGAAAAAGTTCTGAAAGCAGAAAAGAAAACAACATCAAAGATATACTTATGCTTCTTGCCTGGATAACAGAGGAAGAAATAATTAAACAAACAATGGTAAAATGGGCTCAAAATTTAGGGAGACCAATACAACTGAGAGAATGGGAAACACTATGGAAGAAAAACCTCAAAATCACCTACGCTACTGATTTAAAAGAAAATTGGCTTAAAATGATCCACCGATGGTATATTACACCGCAAAAACTAAATGTAATGTACAAAAATATGGACAATAAATGCTGGAAATGCAGAATTCAAGAAGGTACTTTTTACCATATGTGGTGGTCATGCCCTAAGACAAAAGAATACTGGACAATGATACACCATGAATGTAAACAAATGTTAAAAATAGACCTTCCTAAGGCCCCGGAAATATATCTGTTAGGATTAACAGGTGACAATGTATTTGAAAATGAAAACCAACAAAAACTTTTTGTGTATCTGGCCACGGCGGCACGGATAGTCTTCGCAAAATTGTGGAAACAAAACTTACTCCCAGATAAAGAACAATGGCTGGAGAAAGTACTGGAAATCAAGGGAATGGATGAATTAACATACTGGCTTCGCCAAAATAATGGCAAGGGGAACATTATGACAGACTGGACTATGATTAAGGAATATATAAAGTCAATAAAAACAGACTGAAATACTCTGTCAAGCATAATACTAACTATATAAATAAGAGCACCTTAGGATGCCCTATGTGAAAGAAAAAAAAATATAAATATGCAACTGAATAAGTGTGGAACTAGAACGGAAGTCAACATTGACCCTATATACCCCCCCCCTATCCCCTTTCCTCTTGTATCACTGTATTGTAAACTTACATGTACTGTTTTGTCTATAAAAAAGTGAAATCCCAATAAAAAATCAAATGAGGAAAAAAAAAAAGAACAAAAACAGCTCTTTAAAAAAAAATTGGATTCGCGCTGTAAAGTAATATAATAATTATAATAATAATTACTTGGGCCTAACATAATTATGATGATATGTCTACTTGTTCTTGAGGGCACTGGGGTGTTTGAGACCTTGCATAAGCAGGCATGTATTGAGATACTGTAAAATTGACATGGCTCCAACTAAAAACCTAAGAGCATTTTTTAGTTCACCAAGAGAATGTCCCTTATACCCTCATCGAAACCACAACAGGTGTCATCATCACCTTTACTTATGGGACTCTCGGCATTGCTTCGCGAACGAAGATTCTTAGGAGGACTCATCACATGAAGGTCTATGGAAAACACCTGTTCTTGACTCAGAAATGGAAGCAAGCACCAAAGTTATGCAGTCATGCAAGCCTTATGACCTTAAAGGTGTCTATGGAAGGTACCAGCTCTTCATTTTAAAATGGAAGCGGACACCAAAGTCATGCAGTCATGCTAGCCTCATGATCTAGCAGGTGTCTATGGTAGACACCGGCTCTTGACTTAAAATGGAAACGAACACCAAAGTCATGCAGTCATGATAACCTTATAACATTAAAGGTGTCTATGGTAGACACCAGCTCTTGACTTAAATGCAAAGAGCATTACAGTCCCAGTCACAACTGGATTTAATGTCAAGGGAAATTTTATTTGGGCCTTACATAGTAATAATGATATGTCTACTGTTTCAGTTAGCATATATAGTGTATCAGGTGATAAACAATGTATTTGAGAGATATGGAGTGTAAAACCTAAGGGCAATATATTGCTCGGTATCGCTAGCGCCCACTATTGTATGTTGACATGTCACACAGACTGGTCATAACGGAGACAACAACTTAGGCTAAATCAACAACTGGGCCCTTCATTGCAGGCTTGTTGTGACCTCAATGAGGACTACAACCAAACCTGGGAATTAAAATTATTTACCTGGACTACCCTGCCCGCCAGAGCGCGTCAACAGGATGGCCAGAATAAGTTAGTTTCCCTAATGACTAAAATGTCTGGAGTATGACGAGCCTCCCTATGCACCTTCAAGGATATGGTGGCAGGACACAAATAAGGTTACTGTGTATTGCTACAGTGCTAATACACACATATGGTCCTTTGAGCATAACCATAAATGTATATATCTTTCTGCCTATTCATTAGAGACATGTTATGTTATGTTCAATGAATTTACTGCTGAGTTTACTCTTCATAAGATCTCGACTGACCAGAAGGTCATGAGTTCGAGGCCTGCCCTCAACCAATTTGTGTAGCTCGTTGTCGACCTTTGCAATCCAAAGGCAGTCTCATCTGTCAAGTAGGAAATTTAAGCACCACTATGTGAGGAGGATAAATTGAACTTATTTCTGGAATGTTAAATTGCCTCCGAGTGTCTGTCTATATATGTTGTATGTCAATGGCATTGAATGTTTGCCTGTATATGTGCATTGCTATTCACCCTTGAGTCCCCTGAGGGGTGAGAAGGGCGGATTATGAACTATTAACAATAAGAATGCTAAGCAAAATACTACCAGCCCCCAAGAGTGACTGCATAAGCATAATGCCTTACGTCTTATCTTCAACACTCTATCGGTAACGTCTTACGAATCCTATTAAGAATAGCTAGCAGAATTGATAAATATTAATGCCTTATGTCATATTCACGGCACTCTTTCGTTAGCATCTTACGAAGTTCTATAAACATGCTGATTGCTTCTGTAAACCATTAGTCTTGATAGAGTTGTTTTATATCTCTATTTAACAGCGATGCATTTATTTATTGCAGCTATGCTGCATTCCCGATGACATTGTCCCCTAATCAAGGGGTGTCATCTCCTCGACTGGATTGTGTGATCTGAATCCTCATCGCCCTCTGCGGGTAGGGCCAGTCATGTTTCCTTCCTTTCTCATAATATCTGAGATGAGATGGTGCACACCCTAGATTTCTCAATCCTTCTCATGCCTTAAGGGGGCGGTACCCTCCATCCTACTTGGGATTGTATTATGTGTCGGAAGGTTTGCTCAGGCCTGTTACCCTTTTGTCACAAGCACTGAACTCTATCATGCGTACGCCTCAGGAGCCTCTACTAAGTGCTCTTTTACTTCCAGTGGACCCATCCATTGGTTTAAGGTGACTGAACCTTTCAACACAGATCTTTCTGTTATCTCTTCAGGTCTAGAAGCCGAGAGTTTATGCTTCTTTGTTGCAAGGTTTCAGTTCCGGCCTCTGGCCTTCTGCGTACGTCTTGATCAATGCCATGTTCCTTAATTTCATTTCCTGAACAAGCCTTGTAAGTGATCTTCACTCTCTTAGCTCATACGCCCTTTGGTCAAAAGATGTGGTATGTTTTGACAGTACCATTTCTCGTCAAGATAACCTTGTGCTCCTATATGGCTTAGGAAGTAGTTTGGTGACCTTTCCCGGGTAGTTTGGTGACCTTTCCCGGGACGTCCCTTCTTCCATCCTTCGATTGCCTGGGAAGTTGACAGGTCATATTCTTAAAGCAACAGAGCTCAGACAGTCGTCTCAGCTATTCCAAAGTGACGGGAGGATGCCAGTGGTCTCCCAGTGTTTCTGCGACTACTGTCCTTTTCAACCATATCGGCAGTTTGTCTGATTCACTAGTTGAACCATCACACTCATCTGGGCAGGTTAGGGATCGCTTCACTAAACCTGAGGTATCCTGCACTGCCCCTCAGAGGGGCTTTCTTTTGCAAAACCACAAGATCTGTTAGGCAGATTCTTGGTCTACTCAGTTCACCCTTCTTGGTCTACTCAGTTCACCCTTGTTTGTTCACAAGGTTGATACATACTGTTAAGGCAGACACATACTGACATAGAGGTGTCTTATGCCGTCATATTCTTGACGGAACGGTCCTCTTCTTGGTGATGGCATGACGCCCACCAGCCGCATTATTAGCTCGGTAGTCCAGTACATCAGTACATATTAACAGAAGACCACGACAGGGAAATATTAGTTGCTTACCTGTAACTGTAGTTCCCTGAGTGTCTTCTGTTAATATGTACAAACCGCCCATCCTCCCCTCGATTGTCATGACTCAGTCCTTCAAGCTGCTATTTGCGGCGGAGTAAGGATCTGAGGTGGCAGCCCCTCCCATTGGCTATATATACTCAAGGGGAGTGGGCGGGGCTTCCATTTAAAGTGATATTATCTTTTTAAAGATTCCAAACTGTCTGCGCAGGCGCAGGGATTATACATCAGTACATATTAACAGAAGACACTCAGGGAGCTACAGTTACAGGTAAGCAACTAATATTTCTCTGATGTAATCCAGTTGTTCAAAAGTGAGCCATATTCTTCAACATGGAGGATGAGCAGGCTTCCCATCAGCATTTTCCGAGCTCTAGAATATCTTGTTGGGGCTGTTGTGTAGGGACATAATGTTTAAGGAAGCAATTTATATCTTACTTATTCATTCCTATTCTGTACCATGCACTTGTTAAAACACTTCTGAAAAGGGGGAATTTCAAAATCAATTTAGCATATGGAATGGGAGCCTGTTTTTCAAAGATAAAACATTTAAATATATGGGTATCTAATATATTTCTCATGATAGACTGTTAGAGATAGCAATCTTCTCAAGCCTCCTCTATTTGATGCTTGTCTGTTTATAATGTGTTGTTTTATTTCCTTACGTGTATGCCTTCTTTGGTTTGCAGTTTCCTTAGCTCTGTATACTTGGGGCAGAGGGAAGGGCTGTAGATCGCGTGACTGTTTAGAATGCATCTTAAACATGAAAGTTGAGGAATGGCCTATGAGGCTTGAGTCCGTTAGAATACAGAAGTCAGTGTTAGAAGTTAGAAGACAGTCAAGCTTTGAGTCAGCTTGAGTACAGAAGTCTGTTTTTCAGTCAGATGTCAGTGTAGAAGGTTAGAAAACTGTTGATGCTTGAATTCTTTGAAAGTAGACTCTTATGAAAAATAACAGTACAGAATTTTAAAGTTTGACCTGGCAAAATGTACCTGTATATTTAAATGCATACAGGTACAAGTTATTTTTAAAGAAGTGTACTTGAATCTTTGTCTGCTGAAAACATTGAATAGAAACAAGATATTTACAAGCTCAGTGATCATCCATTACTCAATATACTAAAGGAATACCTCAATAACTCTGATACCCAATAGGTTATGATCCTAACAGGTCATAATCCATGATCCTCAATAGGTTGTGATCCTAACAGGTCACCATCCTTATCCCAATAAAGAATATTAAATAACTGAATATTAAAAAAAATTAATATAAACAGTGAATCCAGGAAATTATTTCCATTATATTAGTTTTTTGCCTTGTATTTTTATAGATCATGGAAACTGCAGAAGTAAAAGTAAAAAAGACAAAAGAAAAAGAAAAAGAAACACCCTTGTATTATGAGGTGAGTGAAAGCATTTTCTGGAACTATTCTTCACAATGTTTATTTCAGCTTTTGCTAGATGTGGATGCTGTCATTCAGTGAACTCTAGTTTAATATATCCTTTGATCTCCTTCCTTACTGCATTTGTTTCATTTGACATGGAGAGATATGGTAGTATCAGTGGGGCATGTTGATGTGCTGAGTGGGTAGTTGTGCAAGTGACAGGATAGGATGAGGTGGGGATGCTTTTTAGTGATGTTCAGTTGGACAGAGACTTAACCCTCTGCTCTGTATTCATAGACTGAAAATTAACTTGCCTTAATTTCCCTTTATGGTTTTGTTTTGTTTTGCTTTTGCATCATGCAAAGTACTGTAAACATTTAGCTTTTGGTGGAATTACACTTACTATATGTACTCATGTATAAGCCTAGAGATAGTAGTAAAATTGACTCTAAAAACCTTGGTTGACCTATCCATAGGCCAATGTCAGAATTGTATGTTACTTTGGGGGGGGGGGGATACAATAGGTTGCGAGGACAGTGCTGATTGATAGTACTGGCAGACAAAATGAAAGCATCTTTTACTGCTACCTGATATATTACTTGGAAAGCTGATTCTTTTTACCTGTAATACAAAGCTTACTCACTATTATTTAAGGCATTACTTAAAAGCTAGATCCTTCTTTTTTCATTTCAGGTACTAGAAACAGCAAAAAGCATTATGGATTCTGGGGAACAGCTTCCTATAACACTGATTGGAAAGCTAATTAAATATCAGATGCTTTGCATCAAGCAAAAAGACATGCAAAGAAGAGCTTCTGAAAAGAAGGTATTTTAGACTCAATGCCATACATACTTTGAACTCTCCCACTAAATTTGGTGGCAGTTTGTTTCTGAAACACATGCACAGTGTTGCATTATATTTCAGAAGCTGTGTTTGTGGTGGATATTTATTGTTGCGCTTCTTCAAGGCATTTCCAACTTACGTTGTTGTTCATTTGTTCAGTTGCTTCTGACTCTTTGTGACCTCATGGACCATCCCACGCCAGGGCTCCCTGTCAGCCTGTCACCTCCCCCAGCTCCTTCAGAGTCAAGCCAGTCACTTTAAGGATACCATCCATCCATCTTTCCAACTTATGGCAATAATATAATGGGATTGTTTGCTTTTGTCTTCCCAAGAGTGATTTGCTCGAGGTCATCCTATAAGGTTCAATGATTGAGCAGGGATGCAAACCTTTGTCTTCATAATCATAGTCCAGAGCTCGGACTACACAGATGTATGTATTTATGTATGTATCAGATTGACTAAAAATCAAAAACATGGGTTGCTGTGAATTTTCTGGGCTGTATGGCCATGTTCCAGAAGCATTCTATCCTGATGTTTTGCCCACATCTATGGCAGGCATCCTCAGAGGTTGTGAGGTTTGTTGGAAACTAGGCAAGTGAGGTTTATACCTCTATGGAATGTTCAGAGCGGGAGAAAGAATCCTTGTCTGCTTGAAGCAAGTGTGAATGTTGCAATTAGCCACCCTGGTTAGCATGGAATAGCCTCGCAGCTTCAAAGCCTGGCTGCTTGCTGTCTGGGGGGGTCCTTTGTTGGGAGGTGTTAGCTGGCCCTGATTTATTCTTGTCTGGAATTCCCCTGCTTTATTTACTGTCCTGATTTTAGAGGTTTTTTTTAATACTGGTAGCCAGATTTTGTTCATTTTCATGGTTTCCCCCTTTCTGTTGAAATTGTGGATTTCAATGTCTTCTCTATGTAGCCTGGCATGATAGTTGTTAGAGTGTTCCAGTATTTCTGTGTTCTCAAATAATATTCTTTGTCCAGGTTGGATCATTAGGAGCTTTGCTATGGCTGACTTCTCTGGTTGAATTAGTCTGCAATGTCTTTCATGTTCCTTGATTCGTATTTGGGCATTGCTGTGTTTCGTGGTCCCTATGTAGACTTGTCTACAACTCCAAGGTATACGGTAGACTCCTGCAAAGGTGAGAGGATCCCTCTTGTCCTTTGCTGAGCATAGCATTTGTTAAATTTTCTTAGTGGGTCTGTAGATAGTTTGTATGTTGTGTTTCCTCATCAGCTTCCCTATTCGGTCAGTGGTTCCCTTGATGTATGGTAAGAACACTTTTCCTCTGGGTGGATCTTTGTCTTTACGCTCGTGGCTTGTTCTCGGTCTTGCAGCTCTTTTGATGTCTGAGGTGGAGTATCCATTGGCCTGTAGAGCCCAGTTTAGGTGGTTCAGTTCACCTTGGAGGAGATAGGATCCACAGATTCTTTTTGCATAGTTTGCCAGGGCTTTAATTGTGCTTCTTTTTGACCTGTGTGATGGTTGGAGTTTTTATGTAAGTATCTATCTGTGCATGTAGGTTTTCTGTAAACCATGTGGCCCAATTGTTGATTGGGTTTGCGGATGACGAGGACATCTAAAAAATGCAGTTTTCCTTCATTTTCTTTTTCCATGGTAAATGTTTGGGTGGATGCTGTTGAGGTGGTCAAGGAACTTGTTTAGTTCTTCTTCTCCATGACTCCAAATGGTTAATGTGTCATCCACATATCTGAACCATATACAGTGTTCCCTCAATTATTGCTGGGGTTAGGTTCCAGGATGTCCCGCAATAAATGAAAAACTGCGATGTAGGGACGCTTTATTTATTTTAATATTGATACATTATTTTAGCAGTTATACACTATTTTAAGTCTTTATAAACTTAAAATAAAGTGAAGGAAATGAAGGAAAGGCCCTTCAAGGCTGGAGGGAAAGTACCTTGGAGAGCGGCGGCAGCAAAACCCCACAAAACAGCAAAAATACCATGATATATATTTTAAATTAATATTTTTTTGAAATCCGCGAAACAGCGAGTCTGCAATAAGTGAACTGTGAAGTAGCGAGGGGACACTATAGTGGGTTTTTTGTTGTTGTTTCCAGGGCCTGTTTTTCAAAGTGTTCCATGTAGAAATTTGCTATGACTGGGTTGGGAGGGCTCCCCATGGCTTCTCCATTCTTTTGTTCATAGAATTCATTGTCCCACTGGAAGGAGTTTGTGGTGAAGCAATGTTGAAACAGGACTGTGATGTCGTCTGGGAAATTCTGGTTGATTAGTGCGATGGGATCTGCTATCAGGACCTTGATAAATAGAGACACCACATCAAAGCTGATCAGTTGGTTGTGGATACAAGAAAGGATGCATTTCTCTCACATTTGTTATGGATACAAGAAGGATGCAGTTAATCATATGTAGATAGATAGAGACACACATATGCACCCTTGGTCTCTAGGGCTCAGTGAATAGTAATTTAGTGAGGGAGCTCGATTAGTGTATTCTGTTTCATTGTCCTTTGTCATTTCTTCCTTGTGTGTTTGACCTACCTCTTCTTCTCTTCTGGTCTGTACCCAGTCTGTCTCTATATTTCTTCAAGAGTTCTGTTGGTTTTAGCACTGTATTTCATCTAAATCTCTTTTGGTTAAACCTAGGAGATATTACTTCCAGCTTCTCCATCAAAATCAAATTTCTTTTGTCATTTTTTGGTACAATCCTGCAACGGAATATAGTTGTGGTTCAAAAGCAGACCTTTAAGTATAGTTTTTCAAGTTTTACATAATATATATATATGTTTTGATAGGCAACTGAAGACCAAGACAAAGGGAAAGAAGAAAAAGGGAAAGGGAAAGGGAAACCTAGCAAAAAAGAAAAGCCTCCTAGTGCCAAGTCTGGTGGAAAAGGAGGGAAAGGCAAGAAGGGAGCTGAATCACCAAATATATCTGCAAGTACAGTTAAAAAAGATACCAAGCTTAAACGACGTGGAGAAGATGATGATCTTGTTAAGTATATTGGTATGTAAAACATAAATTACTGACACACTCTGTCTCAAAAGTATTTAAATTGTTTTATGTGTTGGTTTATTTTGACCTTACAGAAGGGAAACCTACATTTAAGCTAATTCAAATTCTAAAAAGAAATATTTTAATGGAATCTTAAGAACTGGAGGGCTTTGTAAGAACTATTTAGTTCAGCCCCTTTTCGTGCAGGAATACACTACTAAAGAACGCACAGGAAATACACTTATCCAACCTCTGTTAAAAAATTTCTGAAGAATGAGACTACCACCATCTGAGGTAGTCTCTTCCACTGTTTAAGGATTGTTAGTAAAGAAATGCTTTTTAATGCATAAAAAACACACACACACACCCTCTTTGTGTGGCTTTCGTTCAGACCTCGTGGAGCAATGTGTCAAACTTAATGCCTGTAGGCCAAATCTGGCCCACCATGTGGCCCTCCAGATGCTGGACTGCAGCTCCTGTATTTTTCATCATTAAACATCATGACTGATGGGATTTGTGATCTATCTGGAAGGCTACAGTTTGTTCTCTTTAGTCAGAATAGTGAGATTTGAATTTAAATACCAGGCTTGTGGATATGATATCTGACTTTATAGCAGTGTTTCCCAACCTGAGGTCTGTGGACCGCCAGTGGTCCGCAAGAATGAAAACATGGTCCGCGGCCTCACCATTACTACACCGTTGCCTTGAAACCATGCGGCAATGAGAGCAACTGGTCTCGTGAAACCCTCTTATAGTGCCGAGGCAACGGGGATGTCGGGAAGGGAGAGGCTGACTACCTATGAAAGATTACTACTACATCAGCTCTAGATTATTAAATATGGTTTTTTTGTGGGTGAGCATATGGTGATACTGGATGGCATATGTTCTCTATCAGAAACTAGAGCTGATGTGGTCTATCCATTGCAGTTTTCTGAATTATCAGCCCAATTAACAAAACCAAATCTAAAGTTGTCCAAAAACTGATTCGTAATGTTTTTGGTACTAATTTTGGAGAGTGGTCCCTGGTCAAAGTGGTCCCTGGTCAAAGTGATCCGCGGTCAAGTGGTCCCTGGTCAAAAAAGGTTAGTCACGTTAACCTTTCCCCAATCTCAAAATCACAAGTGCTGTTGGGCTGCAATTTCCAATACCCCCAGGTCACATTGCGGGTAGTGAAAAAGGATGAGATTTGTTTAACATCTGGGCAAAAATAAAGAGCACTGACCGCTATGGAAAACATTACAGTTGGCTCTCTCTGTCTATGGATTCTCCACCTATAGATTCAACGGCTTTTTGAAGGCAACCATAAGGCTAATGTGGTCCTCAATGAAAATAAGTTTGATACCTCTGCTTTTATTCTCTATTTTGGAAAGCTGTTCCATCCATCCACTGAACTTCATTTTCTATATTCATATTTTTCATTCATATAAAGCCTGAAAGCATGACAGAGCCTTTGGAACATGCTAAATATTTGGATCTTTCCCCATCCCTTTATTTGTCATTTCAAATATAATTTCCAAAGTTCCCCTTAGCATCATTTTGTTTTACAGTTCCAAACAATTCCTCTACTGTTTCCTTTGCTTCTTTGCACTTCTCCAAACCTTCTTTTAGGTATTTCAGTTTTGCCATGTTTTCATCCCTCAACACTGTGATCTTATCCAACAGTTTCTACAGAATTGTTGGAGAAAGAAACAGTTCCAGTGGATCCAAAATAAATATTCAATACTTTCACAGTTAAAAACAAAAAGCTAATCTCTTAGATTGTTCTGTTGCTCAATCATTCTTTTCCCCATCCACTAGACTAGATGATAGTATTACACCACAAAACTCAGCAGATTTTCTTCTTTCCCTTCACCATTCCTCAATGTCTTCTCCATAGTCCTGAGAAACTGTGTAGTAGTTCTTAGCATTATCAGTTGTAAAACAACCAGTTGCGTTCCTACAGATCTCTGGTCTCTTTATTTAGCAAAAATTAAAACTTCTCTGAAACATATTCATCAAAATCAAATAAGAAATCTTGAGTCTTTTTACATTACTGTCTCCTCAATCCATTTCAAAACTTTGTGGGGCCAGATTTTTGTGAAGCTTTTCCCTTTTAAGCTAAATATTGTGGAATAATCATTATTTTCTCTGTTCTTATTTACAAAAGAAGTGTCTCTTAAGTCTCATTACCAATCAGTTTTCTTCAGTTATGTGTTTTAAAATGGTTAAGAAAGTGAGAATATTCACAGGGGTTCATAGTTGATTAAAAATCAATTGCATGATTCTCGGCCTTTTGGCTAAGATCAAGTGTAGTATCTGTTCTTATCAGTTTAATATCTGATACGTCCTCTGTTTGAGGACTATATATTAAATGGATTTTTGGTCCTGGGAGATGGAATAGGGGCTTGCTCCGTCCACTCCACGCATCAGCCTGGTATTGCAGTGCCTCCAGGAATGGTGCACAAAGAAAAAAAAAAAAAAAAAATCAATTGCATGAGCCTAATGTTAATCTCAAGCCTTTCTTGGAGGATATTCTAGTGGTCTGATGTACTCTCCTTGTCTGAAGAGAGTCTTTCACCAGTTGGAACGTGCCTCCTTCCTGGTGATATGGGCGCCTAAGGCTCCTTCTACACTGCCAAATAAAATCCAGATTATCTGATTTGAACTGGATTATATGGCAATGAATACTCATATAATTCAGTTCAAAGCAGATATTGTGGATTATCTGATTTGATAATCTTGATTATATGGCAGTGAAGAAGCGGCCTGAATTTTTCCTGCTCCAAGAGATGCCAAGTAATTGTCCTCACTCAACCAGAGGTGGCAGTTTTCTCTTTTCAATGAATCCATTTGATAATGAACTAGATTGTTGGGGTTTTTTTTGTCAATAATTTTAGGGGGGGGGGACCAGAACTTTCAGTAGACATAGTTGTAAAAACCCAGATTTTACACAGATGTGCAGACCATTTTGAATATATTTATGCATCAACTGAAATTACTGATTCAAATTTTATTTTGCGCAGATGATGAACCAGATGATGGTGCTCAGTATTATTTCATAGTGTCTGGATTTTACTCTCCCCAACTTTTGCCTATACTATCTGATCTTGGAGTCAATATTGGAAGTGTCATTAAAATATCTTCTGACAATTATGGACCACTCAAGACCCATCTGAAAGCAGTTGGCCAACAAGAAGAACTTACCCTTGGAGTAGAAAGTGAGCTGGTAACATGCATTTGGTAACATGCATTTGATGTGAATGGAAACATTGTTTCTGTTTGTATAGACTTATAGTGATACAATGTACTAATTGATTTTGTATTAGTTTTTAAACAATCCAAGTAATTAAATGTATATTTCAGTTAATTTGATATTTCTGGATTTTATTTTGAAGTTATATATACGTTTGGTTTACCTGAACAGTCAGTGAAGCATAAAAGCGGAAGTAGACTAATATATTTTAGACTATTATGCATTTAAGATTTTTGTTTTGTGAGGCCAGCCTACAGTGGACAGAGATTAAACCCAGAGATTTGTCTGTTAAAGGGTTTGATAGAATTAGAGCTAGGACCAGGTAGGAACGAGATCGAAATTTGCCATTATAGTCACATTTGGACTTCCCAGTCTCTTGAAAAACTGTGTGGGGATGTATATGGGAAGTCTACCTTGTAGAAACATTTATTTTGTTAAAACTTGTATCACTTTTGAACTATTCAATAATATAATAGCATGTAGTGAAAACCGTAAACTGTTCCAAAACAAGCATGCCTGTGGTATTTTTCATTATGAATCTGTAGTTACAGAAGAATAATGCAAAATAAATAAAATATTAATCTGTGAGATTTTATCACTCTCATTTGCAAAAACCTGATGTGGTGTAGAGTAGCATGGCTGACATGGAAATCAGTCGATCGTTAGAAGACTAGGGCCCCTTCCACACAGCTGAATAAAATCCAACGTTATCTCCTCTGAACTGGAATATATGGCAGTGTGGACGCAGATAAACCAGTTCAAAGCAGATATTGTGGATTATCTGCCTTTATATTCTGGGTTATATGGCTGTGTGGAAGGGCCCTATATCCCAGGATCTAATCCCAGCTTTTTCCGCTTATCCCAAATTATCTAGAAGTACATACGCATATAATCCAGTTTAAAGCAGAAAACCTGGGATCAGATCCTGGAATATAAGGCCTGCCTGGAAGGCCCCTGAGACATAGGCCCCTTCCACACAGCTGTATAAAATCCACATTGAACTGGGTTATATGGCAGTGTGGACTCAGATAATCCAGTTCAAATCAGATATTGTGGATTATCTATCTTGATATTCTGGGTGATATGACTGTGTGGAAGGGCCCAAAGAAGTTCAACATTCCCCCAGTGATTTTTACTTGGTCACCATCTTCTCTTATGTAATGGGACTGCAATTTCTTTGTTCTTTCTCTTTCACCAGCATAGCCAAAACATTTTTGTTTATTATTTTTAAATATTTTATGATATAGTACAGAATACAAATATACAAATGTTGTGGCTCCCACCCCTCCTCAGGTTACACAAATTAAAAATATTCATCAACACTGCACAAGCAGAAGCCAGGGCTACATCCACAAGAACTTATCAACAGCATCCAAGTAGGAGCAGATCTGAACTACTTTATTTGCAAAGTGCCATGCAAATTCTCCACAGCAGGTTGCTGAGTAGTCATCATTTCTCCTTTGTGGACCAGTATGTAGTAGCCCTCTGACCACTCAAACAATTCCGCAGAGTGTTTCTTTATAAAGGCAGTGGTGGCAGCGAGGAAAAAAAGTGCTGTCCTCTACCATGGAATAGGCCTTCAAATATTTGAAAAAATATTCCAAGGCCAAAAAAAAATTATATGAGTCTACATTTGTGTTTCTTTATCAGAAACAAAATATTTAATTGAAATCTGTTTAAGAATATATTCATGTTAGCAGCCTGCAGCAGGGAAGCTGGTGCTGGATTCCCCCTTTTTTGCTAAAGCATCCCAAGGTTACACAGTTGCCATGTAAATAAAAATGTAATGGTGGTTTAATTCTAGTTCTCGAAACAGAAAAGAAGAAGAAGGAAAAAGTGGTTAAGGACACAGAAATTTTCTGGAAATACTTGGAACCAATTTTGAACAGTGGGAAACCAGGATCAAACCTCTTTCAGATTGCTAGACTTCAGCACACAGTCCAAGAGTCTATCTTCCCTGCAGATTGGAGTAATAACGATATGATGGTTAGTTATCTCGTCTTTTCTGCAAAATGTCTGCGTTGTGGAAAAAGCAATCATTTGTTTATATTGTTTATATATTGTATTTCTTTATTTACATTCAATCTTTTACTTGAAATTTGGACTCAAGCCCCATCTACACTGCCATATAATGCAGTTTGAACTGGATGATATAGTCAGTGTGAACAGTAATGCAGTAATGCAGACTGAACTGCATTGAACTGGATTATATGAGGCAGCAATGCCATATAATCCAGTTCAATGCAGTTAAACTGATTTCTGAAACAGCATTATAATCCAGCACCGGGAATGAGGCTCAGCTGGCTGGCTGTCAGCTGCATAAGATCTCTACTGACCAGAAGGTCATGAGTTTGAGGCCTGCCCGGGTCGAGGTAGGCTCTCGACCTATTGTGTAGCCTGTTGTCAACCTTTGCAACCTGAAAGACAGTTGCATCTGTCAAGTAGGAAATTAAGGTACCACTTAGTGGGGAGGCTTAATTTAACTGATTTATGAGGCCATTAAAAAGATCTTCAGGAAACACGCTGAGGAATGAAGGAGTGCGACAGCTCCCCCTGGTGGCCACATGTTAAATAGCCTCTATCTGTCTTGTGTGTTTGTGTGTCTAAATGTAATGTGTACACTGTAATCCGCCCTGAGTCCCCTGCAGGGTGAGAAGGGTGGAATATAAATGAAGTAAATAAATAAATATATGGCAGTGTAGATAGGGCCTCAGATGCACACTCACTTTTCCTATTGTGACAGTTTGTGAAGGGGTTAATGCTGATATCGGTAATCTTATTTTACTATGTTGGGCACGGTTGTATGGAATATGTTATCAGCTTATATATACAATCAATGATTTATTTTTTTCCTGTGATCTACATATTATAAACCTTATGTTTTTATCCCCCCCTCTTTTGCGTAGCTTGAATTTGGAACAGACATCTTTGAAAATGTGGCATGTTTAATGTATGACTGCTTGGATTGGAAAAGACAACATCAGCATTACCTGAAATCCACTCAAGTTATTAACGTCCCTGTAGTAGAAAAGAAAGGCAAATTACCAGCTGAGGTCAGATATTGTATTCATACTAAGCAATATATGTACCCATACACACACAAAATGCTATAAAACATCCCATTGATAGTACCTCTTTGCATCAGTTACCATCTTTTTGTAGGGCCCATGCCATGGCTCAGAGCATGCATTGCAAGTCATTACAGCTTGTTTACAAGTTCCAAACATCTGAATTATGTACGACACCTAGTAACAAATATTGGTGGTGGGGAGTGCTAGGTGGGTCAGCGAATGAGCACTCCAGCTACCAGCACATGCTGGGCTTTTTGCAGTATTTGAAAATGTTTAAGCATTTGCATGCACAGCGATGTACGGGCCATGCAGGACCTTCTCTCCTTCCACAAGGCCTGCAAGACTCATCTTTTCTGGCTAGCCTTTGATTGCTAGGCCAGAAATCTTTTTTAAGCTAGTTTAATATGTATGCTTTTACCTCTGTGTGTTTTACCTGATTGTAAGCTGCTCCGAGCCCTCGGGGAGTGGTGGCGTACAAGTCCAAATAATAAATAAATAATAAATAAATAATAAATAAAAATCATATGTTAAGACAAACATCTGTCCAAGTTGCATTTAAAGTAGAACCCCATGCATTCTTTTTAAAGTTTTTGTTAGTATGGTGGGTGTTTAGAGCC
Source organism: Anolis apletophallus (assembly GCA_030556195.1). Lineage (NCBI taxonomy): Eukaryota > Metazoa > Chordata > Lepidosauria > Squamata > Anolidae > Anolis > Anolis apletophallus. The sequence goes on along the minus strand of JARBWK010000006.1, from coordinate 128,615,267 downwards.
ACCATGATATTTTTACTGCTCTCTGTAAAATCATTAGGAATATTTAATCTCTCTGATTAATTAAGCAGTCTTGCAGTTCTGTTAAATAAGCAGGCCACCTAGGGTCAGCATAAAGTAATTGATAACCCTCCATGGTATCCTCCCCAATACAAAATATATGGCCAGGAGAGCTTTGTTGGCTGGAAATCCTCAAACTTAGAATCCTCTCCAAATATATGTCAGAGTTTTGCAGTCGTTTTGTCACAAACCCTCATGTTTTACAATAACTGCTATAATTAAACACATCATCTTAAGGTTCTCATTTAACATCCTGAAAACAAACCTTGTCTGATTTGTTGCAAACCTATCTGAAACTTTTGCACTTATTTCGTAACCCAATCTGTATTTAGCAAGACCTCCAAAACTGCGTAATGGAAGTCTTAGGCCCTTTCCACACAACTGAATAAAATACCCCAGTATATATCCCAGTAACTGGAATATATAGCAATGAGGACTCAGATAACCAAGTTCAAAGCAGATATTGTGAGATTTTCTGCCTTGATATTCTGGGATACAGGGTTGTGTGGAAGGGCCCCCAGGCATTTTCTACGTTGTCATATAATCCAGATTATCAAAGTAATCCACATCTGCTTTGAACTGGATTATATGAGTCCACACTACCAGATGATTCAGTTCAAAGCAGATAATCTGGATTTTATATAACAGTGTAGAGGGGGCTTTTATTGGAAAACATTGTAAAAATTTGAAAAACCAGGTTTGGAGGGGACTCCAAATTTCAGAGTTTGTAGTTAATATATTTGGCCAGGAGATGAAAGAATGCTTCAAAAATAAAGATTGCAAATCTTTGGGTTGAGTTAAGATACTGGCCTACAGCTTTCTCCTGAGTGAGCCCACAGCTGGATTTGAGGTCTTGAATCAAATTAGAAAGGATACAAACACACAGGTATTCTTTGTAATAGGTCCATCAGGCCCAGAACTGTTTTCATTCCAGCCTACTCACAGTACTGGTCAAAATGGACACATTTTATTCAATAAATTCAGAAATGTTTACAGCTTTCAGCTCTACTTGAATAGAGAGATAATGTGCATGAGTAAAAGCTATTTAACACGTGTTGCAAAGTTTAGTGAACAGACTCTTCATGACCCTTACAGTAACTGATTTTCTCAGGGTGGGATAACCAGTTACAAAATAGTTCTCACTACTGTACCCAAACATATTTCTTGCAATTACAGAAATTATCAAAAAATCAAGTGAAATAGATTCAAAATGGATTCAGAGATTTAACTCAAAAAATGACTTTGTTTAGAATGGCTTTGTTTAGAAATAAAAGACAAGACGATTGAATCTACTTTTGCAACCAACACAAAGTTTTTGTGAGCCATCTTGCCCACGTTGATAGCAACATCAGAATTGCACTGATTGAAGAGTCATGACAAACCCACGATAGAAATCTTTATGAGAGCTGATTTTTAATCATTGTTTCCCTTATCCTAGATGCCAATTGTTGTTCCAACTACTCCTGGAAAGAAAAAACATGCTGTTGAAGAGCCTATTGCAGCACCAGTATTAACTACAGGTAGGCTGCTTATTGCCTAGCACAGGAGTGCCCACACTTTTTCAGCATGCGAGCTACTTATAACAAAACCAAGTTAGAAAGATCTACCTACCTCCTCAAGGCTGGAGAGGGGAGGGGGCAGGACTTGGCGTGGCCTGGCTCCGCCCCCCTCTGGCTTCCGCTTTACCAGCAGCTTCTCCAGGCTTGAGGATGGCAATGCCAAGCCAGCCTTGTTGCTAGCTATGCCACCACTGGCTTGGCATTGCCACTCTCAAGCCTGGAGAAGCTGCTGGGAGTGCCGAAGCCAGAGAGGGGCGGAGCCAGGCCGTGCCAAGCCCCTCCTCTCTGGCTTTGGAGCTCCCAGAAGCGTCTCCAGGCTTGAGGATGGCGATGCCAAGCCAGCCTTGTGCTAGCTATGCCACCACTGGCTTGGCACTGCCATCCTCAAGTCTGGAGAAGCTGCTGGGAGTGCCGAAGCCAGGGGGAGCCAGGGGCCCCCTCCCTCTGGCAGGGCTTCTCCAGGCTTGAGGATGGCAATGCCAAGCTAGCCTTGTGCTAGCTATGCCACCACTGGCTTGGCCCATCCTCAAGCCTGGAGAGAAGCTGCTGGGAGTGCCGCCTCATGGCTCCGCCCCCCTCTGAGAAGTGCCTCATCCGGCTGGGATTGACCTCCTTCGGTCCCGGGATCGACTGGTTGATCACGATCAACTTCCTGGGCATCCCTGGCCTAGCAAAATTTACTTGTGGCATGGATAGCTAAACACATTGGAAGACAGGAACATTTGAAATAACCTTGATAAAATCTGTACTTTGACATTTGGGTATTAATTTACTTTGAAATGTATATGTAAATATTTAGAAATTATTGCAGCCCCTAACATTGGTTTAATTGCTTTTTTGTTTGTTATGTTTTATCTTATTTGTTACTGCTAATATGGATGCATGGACCTCTGCAACTGCAAACCTCACTTATGAAGGCAGACTTTTTAACTTATGTGAATGTATATGATGTATTTTAATGCTAACTGTATTTTAATCCTGCCTTAATGTTCAAGGCAGGATTAGACAGATTCATGGATACCAAGTGTATCGGTAGTTACTGAAAAGGACATTCAAGTGCCACCTCGGAGTTGGTTGAGGTAGGCAGGATTTCCCTGGGTACTGGTTGTGGGGGGTCGGGAGCAGGTCAGGGTTTTGCCCTCCCTTCTGCTCGAGATCCCCGTGTACAACTGGTGGGCCACTGTGTGATACAGAATGCTGGACTAGATGGGCTGAGGTCCGATTCAGCATGGCTCTTCTTATGTTCTTATGTTCTTATGTATTTTAATTCTGACTGTTTTTGGTTTTCTATTATATGTATACTGTGTTTTTGGCATCTAATTGTTGCCGTTGTTAGGCCGCTCTGAGTCCCCCCTCGGGGGTTGAGAAGAGCGGGGTAGAAATGGTGGAAATAAATAAATAAATAAGAATAATATGTAGATGGTGGTGCACTTTGGCCTTTAGCACCTAGGGTAAGCAGAAGTGATGCACTTTGGCCTTTAGCACCTAGGGTAAGCAGAAGACGAACTGGAATGTGTTGGTTGGATGTGTTCTGATTTTTAATATATTATGAATGGTTTCTGATCCCTCTCCCCCTTTTGATAACATGAACATAAGGAGCAGCCTAATTTAGCGATGGGAGGATCTTCATGTTGTAATAAGCCCGTGGTTCTCAACCTTCCTAATGCCGTGACCCCTTAATATAGTTCCTCATGTTGTGGTGACCCCCAACCATAAAATTATTTTCATTGCTACTTCATAACTGTAATTTTGCTACTGTTATGAATTGTAATGTAAATATCTGATATGCAGGAGGTATTTTCATTCACTGGATCAAATTTGGCAAAAATACCAATATGCCCAAATTTGAATACTGGGGGGTTGGGGGGGAATTGATTTTGTCATATGGGAGTTGTAGTTTCTGGGATTTATAGTTAACCTACAATCAAAGAGCATTCTGAACTCCACCAACGATGGAACGGAGCCAAACTTGCCACACAGATCTCTCATGACCAACAGAAAATACTGAAAGGGTTTGATGGATGTTGACCTTGAGTTTTGGAGTTGTAGTTCGCCTACATCTAGAGAGCACTGTGGACTCAAGCAATGATAGATCTGGACCAGACTTGGCACGAATACTCAATATGCCAAATGTGAACACCGGTGGAGTTTGGGAAAAATAGAGTTTGGCATTTGGAAGTTGTAGTTACTGGGATTTATAGTTCACCTACAATCAAAGAGAATTCTGAACCCCATCAACGATAGAATTGAGCCAAACTTCCCACACAGAACCACCATGTCTTGAAGGGTTTCGCTGGCACGAGCCTCTCTTCAGCCTCGCATGCTCTCCCTTGCCCGCATCTGCGCACCACGCTGCCATGCACTGAGCACGCCTGCTCTCCCCTCCCCACTCAGAAACAGCCCTCCCCTTGGCTGAGAGGCTAGCTGAGAGGTTGGCTAATCACAGCGGAGAAGGGTTTTTGGTGGGAGGGTTTGCCATCTGTTTCCAAAAACGAAGAGAAGGATAGGCAGAAAGATCTTCAGCCTTCTCTGCCAAAGGGTTCCTAAGACCATCCAACATATATGTTTTCTGGTGGTCTTTGGTGATCCCACTGAAACCCCCAACCTCCAGGTTGAGAAACACTTGAATAGACTAAGATAGAATTTGACTGGTAAGTTTAAAGAACGAAGGGAATGGATTTTTATATGTCAAAGAATTGTTAACAAGTACTAAACATAATCTACTGAATGGAACATATAAGCAGTATGGAATGCAGAACATATGAGGAACAGTATTAAAAAAAACTCCAAAATCAGGACAGTAAATAAAGAACAACACTAACAAAACAAGGGAATTTCAGACAATAATCAATCAGGGCCAGCTAACACCTCCCAACTAAGGATGCATCCAGGTAGGAAGCAGCCAGGCTTTGAAACTACAAGGCCATTAAATTCTAATCAAGCTGGCCAACTGCAACATTCACACCTGCCTCCAACAGATATGAGTTCTTTCTCACATGCTGAACATTCTACAGATTGCCTAGTTTCCAACACACTTCACAACTTCTGAGGATGGCTGCCATAGATGTGGGCGCAACGCCAGGAGAGAATGCATCTGGCCATAAAGCTCGGAAAACTCACGGCAACCCATATGAGGAACAGTCGTGATAGTTGAGCATATTCAGCCTGGTGATGAGAAGACTGAAGGGTGGCATAGTTGCACTATTTCAATACCAGAAAGGCTTTCACAGAGAGGAGAGGGCTGGTTTGTTCTCTGCCTCCCCAAAGGGGAGGCCTATTTTAAAGTTTTTGAGTTACAAGAGAGCAGATTTTGATTGAACATCTTCCATTCTTCTGAGGTTTCTAATTGCAGCTTTATATGCATTGTGCTCTTGTATGTGTATATATATGTATCACACACACAGAGAGAGATCTCGTGGATCACTAATACTCTCAGCCATACATGAAATTCCTATATATCCAGAGTACTGCTCAGAAACCTTTACAAATCCATCATGGAAGACTTAACTTGAACACAGACAAGAGAAATATTAATTTAGAAATCAAACTTCAGCAGTTTAACTGGGGGGAGGGGAGGATTGGATTACTTCATCGTAGAAATCAGTTTCTTCTCCCTCTAAAGTACTTGTGATCAAAACAGTTTGGGGGGTGCTATCTAACACTATATAAAATTGACATGTGCCAGTATTTCTATTTAAAGAGTTTGTTTTCGTTTGGTAGAAAATATTACTTTTTAATTACAGATGTGGATATGAGATATTACAATGATCTTCTGAGTCCAGTTCCTGAAGAAGTTGTTTCTGTAGCATTAATATTGGATTGCATGCTACAGCAGGTAAGCGAAACCTTCCTTTTCCCCAGGAATAGAAAAAAAGCTGGCTTCTAATCATTAAAGGTTTTTCTATAGTTCTCATACATTTGTATTTTGGATGAGGTAACTTTGTGTTCCAGAGATATAGATGGATGTGAAGCACGCATGTTTCCTCACCTCTGTCTTTTAAGACTGAGGGAATGGGGCTCTTGCTAGTTAGGTAATATGGAATATGTCCAGTATCACCTGCCATCACATTCAATGGTAGGCCAATGTAAAGAGCGTTACAGTAGTCAAGATGACTGTGGCTTGGATTACTGTGGCCAGATCGTTCCGTGAGAGATAGGGAGCCAGACGCTTCGCCTGTCGCAGATGGAAGAATGTGATTCTGCTGACATTGGAGATTTGGGTCTCCATTGACAGCAGAGGGTCCAAATGGACACCCAGGCATTTTACTGATGATGACGGGCGTAATGCCTCGCCATCCAGGGCATTTGAAAACACTGAAGACCTTATCTACAGAAAAATAATGTTGTGGACAAATACATCTATTATTACATTTGATAGAGATTGAATTGTTTATTTTTTTCAGTGACTGTTCATGTCAGTTTAACAATGGCATAGAATTTTGTATTGATCAAAGTTAATTAACTTTTTAAAAGGCAAATTACCTCGAAGCAATGTTTTATTCATGCTCATGTTATTGTTAACAAATTTGAAGGAGTGCCATTGCCTTTCCTTTTCTTCAGTTCAACATATCCTAAGAAAGAGAATGACATGAACTGTTGATATATATTAAACATATTTCATAGATCTGGTAGCATGTTTGTATTTTTCTATTTGTAAGCTTTTACAGGATATATTCACCTTGTCTATGAAGTACAATTTCTTTTAGATTTCTGCTCTTTCTATGAGCATTCAGAAGCAATGTACTATTGGAAAAATCTGCCAGGCAGCCATTGTAAAACAAGTAGTTTGTATGGAATACAGGTGGACAGTTTTCTCTCCTATAAAGAGGTTCCACGAAGGCAAATGCAATAAAAATAGTTTCTCAGTAGGCTATAAAGTAGCCTCCGCCCCGGTTCCGCCCCCTCCCCGGCTCCACCCCAGCCCGCGCCCCCGGCGGCGCCCCCCTCCCTGGCTCCGCCCCCTCCCCGCCTTGGAGGTGTCTGTGGAGGACACCGGGCTTTCACTTGGAGATAGAGATGAACACCAAAATCCCAGTCTCAAGTCACAGTCCCTGCTTTGAACTGGGGATTATATTGCAGTGTGGACTCAGGCCCTTCACACAGCCATATAACTCAGAATATCCAGGCAGGAAACCCCACAAAACCTGCTTTGAACTGGATTATATTGCAGTGTGGATTCAGGGCCCTTCCACACAGCCATCCAGAATACCTGCTTTGAACTGGATTATCGAAGTCCACACTCATATAATCTGCAAATAACATGGGATTTTATTCAGATGTGTGGAAAGGAAGTCAAATAAGAAGCCAGGGCCCTTCCACACAGGCCTATAACCCTGAATGATAAGGCATAATATTCATTCTGCCTCTGCTAATAATAATAATAACAACAACAGGTTCCTGGATGGCCATCCAGGGCCATCCAGTCCACCTGCCATAAGGGAAAATACAATCAAAGCATTCCTCACAGATGGCCATTCAGCCTAATAATAATAATAATAATAATAATAATTACAATGGGTTCCTAGAATAGAGACCTCCAAGGGCCATCCAGTCCAATCTCCTTCTGCCATAAGGGAAAAACAAAGCATTCCTCACAGATGGCCATTCAGCCTCTGATGATAATAATAATAATAATAATAATAATTACAATGGGTTCCTAGAATAGAGACCTCCAAGGGCCATCCAGTCCAATCTCCTTCTGCCATAAGGGGAAAACACACAATCAAAGCATTCCTCACAGATGGCCATTCAGCCTCTGATGATGATAATAATAATAATAATAATACAATGGGTTCCTAGAATAGAGACCTCCAAGGGCCATCCAGTCCAATCTCCTTCTGCCATAAGGGGAAAACACAATCAAAGCATTCCTCAGCCATGTTGAATCAAACCTAAACTCTCATGAGAGCAACAGAAAGTACTGAACCTTGAGTTTGGGAGTTGTAGTTCTCCTCCATCCAGAGAGCACTGTGGACTCAAATAATGATGGATCAGGACCAAACTTGGCACGAAGCCTCAGAAGAGGAGGAAGCCGGAAAGGGAATGGATGAGCACCCCCCGTGCTCCGAACTCGGCCCCGCCCCTTTTTTGCTCTGGGCATGCCCCTCACTGCAGTGCACTCTCTCTCCTTCCCTCTTTCCTTCAGGTGGTGGAAGGGGAAGGAAATGAAAGGGGAAAGAAAGAAGGAGGGAGGGAGAGAGAGAGGGGGGAGGGAAGTAGGAGGAGGAGGAAGAGAGCCTGCTCCTCCTCCCGCCGCCCCTCACCCCCCGCGAAAAAAAATATTCAAAAATATTCCCAAAAAATATTTAATTTTTTTAAAATCTTAAAAAGCAGATATCTTGCAGGAGGGTCGGGGCTGTGGGGAAGGGGCTGGGGGGCCGTATACGGCCCGGGGGCCGCCAGTTGGACAGCCCTGAAGTAGTATATGACTTTGCTGCTGCAGTTTGCATTATTTTAATATCTTCAATTTTCCCAATTTAATGTGCACGTATACTTGAGCAATAGTATAATGAAAGAAGCGTGTTTTCTTGTACTAGATCGTTGCATCGGAAGAAAACCTTACGCCACCAAGTTTGGTGATTCAAGAGCCACGTGAAGATGGGCTGGATCATACTGTCGCAAGTCATATTGCTTCAATTTTGCCTTCGCTTGCCCTTCCTGAGATTGAGAAAATGGTTTGTATTCCCTACTATGATTGTTACATTCATAATAAATTAGTCTGTACTATTTAAAATTATTTTTCCCTTTTATTAACAGAATCTGTACAATTCTTTATATCCTGAAAATGAAGAAATGATGGCTCTCAGATGTCCTCTTCTACTGAATTATCATGATACTTTGGCTCAAAAACTGCACTTTCTAAAGGTGAATGAATGAATCTTTATTGAGAGACCATCAGTCATATCAATATATATTACACCAATAAAACAGAATGAAATAAAATATGGTAGGATAAAATGTAATATAATATAGTCAGATAATCACATGATCAATTCATCCTCATCTGGTAACTAAAAATTGGTTTGAGACAGTGTGAAAGCTTCATAGTTCTATAGTGCTAATCCTACTTCCACTACTGATCTTCGTCGCCCCAGCAGTTGGTGCCAATCGAAGCAATAAATCTCTGCCTCCTCCTTTTGGCCTTCACCAAAAAGGAGGCCACTCTTTTTATTATGGTGGGATTCGCATGGGATAGGAGCCAGTTAATCTTATGTTGCTCTGCCCAATGTTCCTTGTTTCCCAAAATCGGGCCTAGAAGTTTAGCCCGGTCTATTGCATATATCGGGCAGTTTAAGAGTATATGACTAATATTTTCTACTTCTGGAGCCTCACAGATACAAATTCTATCAGAGTATGGTATTGAGTGAAATCTGCCGTATCTCTCCATTGTCTCCATCTGCTCAAATCTTGCCCTAGTCATGGCGAGCCTTAAATACTTGGGGAGCTGGTGTGTTAGATATTGTGCCCTCTTAAATACATGTTGTTGTACCGATAACCATTTTAGGGATTTGATGTTCGCTAGCCCGTGTATATCCTCTTGTGCCTGTATATCCACAATGCGCTGTTTAACTAACTCCCTGGTACGAGGTGGGTAACTTCCCTGTGCATTCACCTGTATACCTCGGGTTCTCAGGAAAGTTTCAAGCTGAAGCACCCAGGAAGCGTCCCTAACTGCCTTGCGCTGTTCTTCTAGACAGATTCTAGGGAGTCTATCGTTGTCTAAGTTGGCAATTTTACATAAATAGTTGAACGCTCTTATTTTTGCCAAGCCATTAATTTGCTGCAGGCCCAGTTCCACCCTAACAGCCACCGCTGGAGTCCTGTTGCTCAGCCCCAGAAGCTGTCTGCCAAAGTTTATCTGGGCCTGCTCGATGATTGGCATGGTGTCCAAACCCCAAATCTCAGCCCCATAGAGTAATTGAGGGATTATTTTGGCTCCGTAAACTTTGATCGTAGGTAGGAGGGAACCCGGATATTGATGTTTGGTTAGTCTGAGAATCTGGTTAATGCCTAGTTTTGCTTTGGTGGCACTCCTTGATTGTTGGGCCTTCCATGAGCCTTTAGCCGAAAAAGTAATTCCTAGATAGGTGAAGGTATCAACCTGCTCAATGTTTTCCCCATCCAGTGTCCAGGAGTGCCTTTTGGGTCTGTATGCAAACCTGATAACCTTGGTTTTCGCTTTATTGATGCTTAAATCGTTACTGTGTGCATACTGGTTGAATCTTACTAAGGCTCTACGAAGCCCAATCTGGGTAAGGGAGAGAATGACAACATCGTCAGCATATAAAAGAGAATTGATGTGTCTTTGGCCAATCTTTGGCATGTGAAATTGCTGCCCTCTTAGTTTACGTGGAAGATCGCTAACAAAAATGTTGAAAAGGGTCGGTGCTAAGATGCATCCCTGCCTCACTCCTCCCTGAGTGTCAACTTTGTTGGTGAGTGCCCCAGAAGGCATTCGGAGTTGGAATGCGTTTCCTGTATGCAGCGTTTTCAAGAGCTTCAGAAGTCTAGCATCTGCCCCAAGCAGCTTCAATTTCTTCCATAGAAGGGTTCTGTTGACATTATCAAAAGCCGCGGAAAAATCTACAAATGCGGCATATAGAACTCCCCCCTTCCTAATCTGTGTGCTACTAATATGGTTTAGTATGAAGCAATTGTCAATGGCTGACCAGCCCTCTTTATACCCCGCTATACTTTCTAAAGGTACAAAGCAGTACAATTCTGTTTAGCTCCTCTCCCCATTACTAAGATCATTATTACCCTATACTCCTGTGTAGGTCTCAAAACTGGGTCAACTTAAAGTGAATCTATGTCTTAACTCTTTAAAACGTAACCATTCCCTTTTCTAAGTGGGGTGGTGAATGTCAAGGGCTTAAGCTATCTGAAAGATACCTTAATGACATATTGACTTCTTCTGCTCTCTTTACCATGGTGCTGCATTTGGCCTTTTTGATTGCCTGGGCAGGAAAATTGCAGTAGCAGTGGAGTGATTGGCCCGCTGAAGTGGCATTGGTGCTTTCCCCTCTCTGTGAAATGACCCTCAACCTATTTACAGGCCATATCAAAATCTGTAATTTAAGAGAGGAAAGCAGGGTATAAATAAATGTAATAATAATGATTCTGTGCTGGTGTGATAATGATGATAGAATTTAGTAGTTAACAGTAAAAACATAGCATGGCTTTGAAAGTAGGAAGTAAGGAAAGAAAGCAGATTGAAATTAAGGAGATTTCTGAGGGTTCCTATTTGCCTTCTGAAAAGTAAAGATGTCAGAGAAGGGCATTTAAATTCAGTTTCTTCTCCCAAGAATGTCTGATGGAAGTAAAAATGTGATTTATGATTCAGTGGATGGAAATCCAACTGCAGAGAACCAAGATGCATTTGCAGTTGTGTGTCTGTTATATGTTTTCCTATATATGTTAAAATGGTTAGCAAATTCAGTCATTTTGGAGGTATATCTGCAATAAACATGGTGGCCACAGAGGTGATGTTCTGCACTATAAGTGTTCATAGATGTTTGTTTTTGTACCCTTAGATTGCTATTTTCCAAACTGTATCTGATGTTTTTAGTTATTTTAAATAAAATCTGAGATTTTTCTTGATATCTTACCATGTGTTGGAATATTTACCAATGTTTTTTTTTATGGAAGTCAAGGACTAGCATGTTCTTAGCAGAAGCCCTGCCATCTTAGATAAAATACTTAGAGAAAACATAGCCATCATCCACCATTGTTATTATTATTATTTGCTCCTCCTGGCTCAAGGTAGGGTACGATACAGTTTAACCACCCAGATTCCATACACACACACACACACACACACACACACACACACGTGTGTGTGTTAAAGTACTTAGTACGAAGATTAAAACACATTGCTAAAAAAATTAAAATTCAAAATTGACCGGGTAGGTCTGTTTCGCTGCCGGAATTCAGGTGATCCTAACCTCCGTTATGCAGGTTCCATGGTCGGATCACAGTGTCCTGGAAGTCCGATTGGATTTGGTCCCCCCTCCCGGTAAGGGTGCTGAACCTATTTTGGTTCGCCCGAAGAGACTTATGGAACCCATTAGGTTCCTGAATGCTCTAAGGGATTGGGAACTCCCCAGCGACTCGGTCGACGGGCTTGTGGAATCCTGGAATACCAGTCTTTCCACCGCCTTAGACGAGATCGCCCCCAGGCGCTCTCTCATCCCCCGTAGAAACCGCTCGCCATGGTACACCAAGGAGTTGCGGGCGATGAAACGGAGGAAGAGACAGCTAGAGGACGTGTGGCGGAGTCTCCGTGACGGAGCATCGAAATCGGCTTATAAGCAGTTCAAAGAGGCTTATGAGCGAGCTATCAAGGAAGCGAAAAAAGTCTATTATGCTTCCCTGATAGAGTCAGCTAGTTCACGCCCAGCTCAACTTTTTAAGATAATTCGGTCCTTGACAACAATCCCAACTGTCCCAAACGATAGGGGTTTGGCACCAACAGCTGAGGCTTTTCAGAACTATTTTACTGACAAGATCTCGAATCTCCGCTGGGACATTCCAGCCACGGTTGATACAGTTAGCGAGCTCGAGACCCCGCCGCCACTCGGCGGGCCCACCTTCACCCGTTTCCAAAAGCTGGACACAGCAGCTGTTGATAAGTTACTTGCTGCAGCTAGGCCAACTACCTGCTCCCTCGACCCGTGCACCTCCTGACTTATTAGATCTTGCCGGGAGGGGTTACTGAGGCCCCTGGGAAACATCATAAATAGCTCCCTTGAGCAAGGAGTTTTCCCAGGGGGATTGAAAGAGGCTATGGTAAGACCGCTGCTGAAGAAGCCGACTTAGACCCTTTGGCTCCCTCAATTACAGGCCTGTTTCCAACTTGCCTTTTCTGGGCAAAGTACTGAGAGGGCAGCAGCGGATCAGCTGCAGCGGTTCTTAGATGACACAGCTGGACTTGATCCCTTCCAGTCCGGCTTCCGTATTGGGCATGGGACGGAGACCGTGCTTGTCGCCATTATAGACCAACTTTGCCGCCAGCTGGACCAGGGTGGATCAGCTCTGCTTGTCTTGTTAGATCTGACAGCAGTGAGGCGTGAGTGAGGCGTATATAAGAGTTAATGGAAATAGGACGGAAAAGATCAGGATATTGAACGGAACTAAACAAGGTTGTCCACTATCTCCAATGTCATTTGTATTGGCAATAGAAACATTAGCGAATAAGATAAGACAAGATACAACGTGGAAAGGGGCTTCCGGTCGGGCAAAGATGGCGGCAGGCCAGACTTCTTGAGGGCTCCTCAGGAGTCGACCGGATCCGAAGGCCAGAGGGCGAATTGCGCCCTCGCCCCTGACCGCACCAAGTGGTCAAGGGGTAGCGAAGCCGAGGGGACCCCATCGCTGACCCCAGAAGCCCCCTCCTCCTCAAGAGGGGGGGACTGAGAGGGTCCGGTGGCCCCCCCCCCGTATCGGCGAGCAGGCCGCGAACCGGGAAGCGGGCGCTCACCCGCACCTACTGCCGCCCAGCCCACGAGAACGGTGGAGGAAGGAGAATACTGCAAGGCAAAGGCAAGAAGGGCACGGGGGGAAAGCAAAGACAGGAGGAGGAGCAGGCGCGAGGGAGACGAAACCGGAGGTCGCGGGGAGGAGGCTGTACCCGCGAAGAAGAAAAGGGAAGATCGAAGGAGACACTCGGGGGAAAGCGGAACAGCCTCTTGCGACTGGGAGAGCAGGACGACAGAGGGGGGGATAAATAACATAAAAAATAAATAAATAAATAAACTTCCATAGCCAAGATGGCGGCGCTACCGGGTAGCAACAGCACACAACAACCCGGGAAGAAGGAGGTCATCTTGGGAAGAAAAAGGGCGCGAAAAAGGAGGAAGACGGAACCAGCGAGGCGCTGGGGCCAGAAGGCACAGGAAGGGCGAAGGAGAAGAGCGGGAGCTGAAAAGGAGGGCAGGGAGGACCGCCTGGTGGCCAAAAAGAGAACAGCAGAGCCTACAGAACAGGGGAGCTGAGAGAACACCAGCGGACAGGGGGAAAAAAGGCAACAGACAGAGGGAAAGAAGAGAGAAGGAGAGGGGGGTTACGAGAGGAGAGGAGCAGGAGAGCCAGCACAGGGGAAAGGTCAAGGGAAGAGGACTAGGAACACATCCCTTCCTCCCTCCCCCTAAAATAAAGAAAGGACAAATAATCAAGCAAATCTAAAAGAAAGTCATCCCACCCACTAAGAGGGACAAAAAAGGGAGCAATCCACCCCCCCCCCCCAGTCAGAGCCAGCCGTACGAAAGCCCGCTCCTGACCAGGGAAGGAGAGCAGACCAGAGAAGGGGAGAAGAGAGGAGGTGACTGCTGGCTGTGTGGGGAGGAGGCACGTAGGACAGAGGGAGACCCCACGTCACAGTCAAGCGGGGCCCCTCGCTCAAGATACAAACACCAACATCACGTTCGCCCTCACTATTCATCAGCAAAGGCGCGTAAGCTCTCCAGCCAGGGGACCAGGAGGCACAGGGCCCACAGGGAGGCACGACGGGTATCGGGACCATCAGTCCCCGCCTTCAGTCACGCACCTCGACCCTTCCGAGGGGAAGGGGCATCCTCCAGAGAGGGGAACAGGGGCTGCCCCTCATACAAAGAGCGCCAAGACTATCACGCCTCCCCCCCATCACGAACACCGACAACAGAGACACTTGGGTTGGACACGGTGGGGTGGGAAACATGACCACTCCAAAGGTGTTCAAAGATGCCAAGGGGGTCCAGAAGAGACAAGCCGCAGGGGAGGATCCAACATTAAAGGAAATCCTGAAAGAGCTACGGAGAATATCCGAACAACAAGAGCAGACCCAGAGGAAGGTAGAGCAAGCGGCGGCGCGGCAGGAGGCACAGAACAACACGGTCCAGGAACAGCTCCAGGACATTAAAAAGGATCTGACTAAAGAACTGGCGACAATGAGGGAGGAAATCAAGGCCATCAGACTTGACAAGGACGAAATAGCGGGAGTGCAGGACAAAATGCAAAACGTATGGACCACCTGGAGGGGAAGAATGCGCGGTTGGAGCAGATGCAAGAAAGAATGGAGCAGGCTACCCTGGAAACCAGACTTCGCCTCAGGAACTTGCAGGAGGACCCCCAAGAAGATCTTGTACAAGTTGTGGGCAAACTGACGGCCTCCATCCTAGGCAAAAGTGAGGGAGAAGCACAACAGGAGGTCGAAAGGGCATACAGAGTTCCCTCGGCGTACGCGAGACAGAACAACGTGGCCCGAGACGTGGTGGTCCAGTTTAGCAAGAAACGGACCAGGGATGCAGTGCTCTTGAAAAAGAAGGAGGCGCATGTCACTCACAAAGGAGCGAAGGTGATCATATTACGAGAGTTCACCTCAGCCGCAATGCTCAAGAGGAAAAACTACCGGTTCCTCACTGAGGAGCTGAAAAATAGGAAAATCAAGTTCCGCTGGGAGAGGACTGAAGGGGTGATGGTCACATACCGGGAGCAAAAAATATGGCTGACCTCGGTAGACAAGGCCCAAGAGTTTTATAAGAGGCTGCAAAAAGAAGCGCCACAGAGGACAACCTCGTATGAGGGCCAGAACGACCAGCCGAAAAAACGGCGATTCTCCTCCCCCCGAATGTGTCCGCACACACCAGACATGGACCCCAGACTACGGAATTGACTACCACAACTAGGAATATGGACGACAACGTTGACGCGCCGAGCCACACAGAAGAGATGCCAGATGCATGATTTCCAAATCCCGATATCGTGCTTCTCGAACAACACAAACGGGATGAACTCGGCCTCAAAAAGGAAAAAGTGTTTAGCCTACTAAGGATAAAAAGATATGACATTGTGGCATTACAAGAGGTCCACGTCAAGAAGACGCATATGTCTCATCTGGAAAGCAAAGGATTGGGAACCCTCTTCTGCTCGCTGGCGGACGAAAAGAAGAGGGGGGTGGCAATATACGTGAGCGAGAAACTGCCGGCCAAGCTCGCATTTGCAGATACCGAGGGGAGGATCGTCGGGGTGAAGATTGAGCTAGGCACGCTGCATCTGCTGATCTGCAATATATATGCACCAAACGGGCCCAAGACCACCTTCATCCGAACTCTTCAAAGTCTAATTGAAGGCCAGGAGTATGATAGTTTGGTCCTACTAGGAGACTTCAATGGAGTCCTAGTGCCGCATATGGACAAAACCCAGAGCGCCCCCAAGCGTAAAAGACCGGATTTGGACCCCGCCAGCGCACTCCCAAGAGCTTTTCTGCATCTCAAGACGGATCTCTCCTTGATAGACATATGGCGTCTCCACAACCAAGGGGAGAAGGACTTCACATATTACTCCGGCAGACATCAAAGCTGGTCTAGGATCGATATGGTCTGGGCGTCGAATTCTCTGGCTCCAAAAATAACACAAATAAAGATCCTGCCAAGAGACGTCTCAGATCACTGCCCGATTGTGATGACCTTCAACCACAGGCTCCCTGTACGACGCTGGCGACTCAATGATAACCTTCTGAAGAAGGAGGAAGATATACGAAAGTACAGGGAGTTAACCAGAGACTACTTTGTGAATAACGACAACCAGGAAACCAGCCCTGAAGTGGTCTGGGATGCCTGTAAGGCCGTTCTAAGAGGCCACTTCATACAGCACAACGCGATCAAAAATCGGGAGAGGCAGAGGGCTCTTGCAGACCTACAATCCGAAATAGCTGTAGAAGAACAACACCTGAAGGCGCACCCAGATAGCCGAACCACGGTTACAAGGCTGGCGGGACTGCGAAGACAAAAGCACCGTCTTGATCTGGAGCAAATAGCTAAGGATCTAAAATTTGTGAAGCAAAAAGCTTTTCAGAATGCTAATAAACCGGGCAGGTGGCTGGCAAGGAAGATCAGGCGTAAGAAGCAGGCGGGATACATAACAAGAGTTAAAGCGGAGGGCGGAATGGCTACGGCAGAAGATGACATCAAAGAGGAGTTCCGCCGTTTCTTCGCCAAGTTATATGCAGCTGAGCCCGAAAGTAAGGAAGACATTTGGAAGTACCTGGAGGATCAGAAACTGGGTAAGATCCCAGGGTACCACAGGGGCATCCTCAATGGAGATATTTCGGAGAGGGAAATAGACTCGGCCATAAAGAACCTGGACCCAAGCAAGGCCCCGGGCCCGGACGGCCTGACAGCCCGGTTCTATAAGACCATGAGCTGCGAAATTATTGCCTTTTTGAAAAAAATATACAATAGAGTATTATCGGAGGGAACATCCCCGGACACATGGAAAGAAGCAAATATAGTCATCATCCATAAAGAAGGCACAGACGAGGCCAATGTGGCCAACTATAGGCCCATCTCACTATTGAACATCGATTACAAAATCTTGGCCTCCATTCTAGCGGCGAGGCTGAAGATCTGGCTGGGAGACTGGATTGCTTCAGACCAAAATGGCTTTCTACCGGGCAGACAGGGCAAAGAAAACGTCAGGACTGTCATCAACCTGCTGGAATACTATGAAGCGCACCCCAAAAAAGAAGTTGCCTTCCTCGCCTTGGATGCAGAGAAGGCATTTGACAATTTGCGGTGGGACTTCTTTCAGCTGCTCATGGCAAAGATGGATATGGGTCCCAAATTTCAAAATGCGATAGGAGCGATCTACCAGGAGCAGTCAGCAAGGGTCTGGGTCAACGGACGTCCGACGGAAAGAATAAAGATACTGAAAGGGACCAGGCAGGGTTGCCCACTCTCACCCCTGATCTTCATACTCGCTACAGAGGTCCTGTTGAGAGCGATAAGAACCAACACCCAGCTACGAGGCCCGATAGTGGGGAATCACCAGTATAAGGTGAAGGCATTCGCAGATGATATAATCTGCTTTGTCGAAAGGCCCCTGGACTCCATACACCTGTGGTTGACGGAGATAGAAAGCTTTGGACGACTAGCGGGACTGAAAATAAATAGGAGGAAGACAAAAATCCTAACGAAGAACGTCTCTAAAAGTCGCCAGGAACTGTTGGGACTGGTCACAGGCATGCAAGTTTCCCAATCAATCAAGTACCTGGGTATTCAGATAGCTGCACAGAACTGCCACCTGATTAAGAACAATTACGAGGCACTCTGGAAAAAGGTCCAAACCGACCTAGGGAATTGGAGGAGTGCCAACCTCTCCCTCATGGGCAAGATAGCAGCTGTCAAGATGAACATCCTTCCACGGCTGCTATACTTGTTCCAAAACATTCTCATCATCAGGTCAGGTGCTGTCTTCGAGGCTTGGAAGAAGGACATCCTCAACTTTATTTGGGACTCCAAGAAAGCTAGAATTAGGTATGCACTCCTGATAGATAGAAAGGAAAGGGGGACTGGGTCTCCCGGATCTGAAGCTGTACCATGACGCTGCGTGCGGGTTGATTTTCGTGAGAGACTGGGTGGCTCTGGCTAGAGAGGACATCCTGGATCTGGAAGGGTTCGGCCTCAAAGCGGGCTGGCACGGCTACCTGTGGTACGGGAGCACAAGATCGGACCCCAATTTCAAAAAACACTTCCTGAGAGCAGCACTTCTGCAGATATGGGAGAGATACAGGGAGCGGTTTTTCGCCAGGACCCCCCTCTGGATCTCTCCCATGGAAGCACACCAAAAGAGTATTCTGGGATGGCAGACGTGGCCACGGTACGAAGAGCTTACCACTATGGTAGCAGGGAGGAGATGTCTCAAATCGCTGGCTCAATTACAAACTCAATACGGGCGGCTCACATGGCTACATTACCTCCACATAAGGGCTTGGTTCAAGAAAGATGACCAGGTCGGCTTCGAGGATAAGGAGACTTTTGGAAGGCCTTCCTGAGAAGGGACCGAAAACTAGTCACAAGAGCCTACCAGAGGCTGTTGGAATGGGCCACGGAGACCGAGGTGGTCAAAACCTGCATGGTCAAATGGGCGCAGAACATAGGGCGTCCCATCAGCATGTACGAATGGGAAAAGGTCTGGAGGAAACAGCTGAAGATCACTTATGCCACAGACCTCACAGAAAATTGGTATAAGCTGTTCTTCCGGTGGTACATGACACCACAGAAGCTGGGGACGATGTACAAGGAAGCCCAGTCGAACTGCTGGAAGTGTGGGTCACAACCTGGATCTTTTTTCCACATGTGGTGGACCTGCCCAGAAGCCACAGCCTATTGGAAAGACATCCACAGAGGTATCCAGAAAGTCCTCCTCACTGCGCTGGAAAGGAAGCCGGAGAGCTACCTGCTGGGCCTGCTGTCGGAAGAACTGCCGGACAAAAACTCGGAACGCCTGTTTGTCTACCTAACCACGGCAGCGAGAATGGTGTATGCAAAGAATTGGAAGGCTATAGACCCGCCGCGGCTCGAGGATTGGGAAGCCAAAGTATGGGACATCATGAACATGGATAAGCTCTCCTTCCATCTAAGCGAGGCGGGAGGTGGAGCGATAAAACGGACGGATTGGTCGCCTTTCCTGGACTATATGAAGGCTAGGGAGGAACCCACGATCTCAGCATCTTCACAACCCGAAACCCCCAAGGAGCTTCACTCACCACGGGGACCCAGTGGTACTGGGCCGTCACAGTAGAGGCGCTTGTCTACGGGGACGGAGAATCACCTAGGGCAAACCAGACGGAATCCTCAGGGCACACAGCGCCCCCCCCCCCACTCACTGTCAAAGACGTTTTACCTCTTTACTACCACCCCCTTCCCCACAAGGACTAGACAAAAGGGACTATGTGATGGTGCCGGAAGCCCACACAGCACACCCCCTCCCCATTATCCCCCGGATCTCCCTCCCCCTAACCCCCTTCTAACTTTCCCACCCCACTATCCCGAGTCCAACCCCAGTCACCTCTCTTTCCCTCCTCTGTTCCTACTGTCCTATACCTGCAATTGTTCTCCCTCTTTTAATGTTTATGTGAAAACCCAATAAATATATTTCAAAAAAAAAAAGATACAACGTGGAAAGGATATAAGATAGGGGGGATAGAGACGAAACTAAATTTATTTGCGGACAATGCAATTATATTAACCCAGTCCCCCTTGGAGATGGTAAAAGCAATGAAGGGAACGTTGAGAGAGTTCGAGAGACAGTCAGGGCTTAGGGTGAATATGGAAAAGTCGGAGATAATGTTCATAAACACAGGCCCAAGGGAACAGATTGAGGTAAGGAAAGAGACAGGGTTAAAATTAGGAATAAAGAGAATGAAATATCTAGGAGTGTGGATTTATAAGAATGAGGAGAAAATAGTAGATGTAAACTATGGACAGATCTGGAAAAAGTCCTGAAACAAATTAAAAGTTGGAAACACAAAAGTCTGAGGAGAATGGCAAAAATAAGAGCGGTTAAAATGATGATATTGCCTAAATTCCTGTATTTAGCCCAGGCTTTGCCAGGAGCTCTTTCAGGAGTTAAGATAAAAGAATGGGACAGAAAAGTGAACCAGTGGGTGGAAGGAGACAAGAAACCACGGATAAGGAAAAAAATGGTTGATAGTGAGTGAGAAGGAAGGAGGTTGGGGAATTCCAAGCTTAGAGCTATATAGAGATGCGTTTCAGATAGAAAGGCTGATAGAGCTACAGGTGGAAGATAAAAAATGGGTGAAACTGGAGAGAGAAGTGAATGCAATTGGATCGGAGGAACTGATATTCAGGAGATGGGGAAAAGGTGAGGTGGATAAACTGACAGGGCCTATGAGAGCCACTTTGGAGGTGTGGAGAAGGTGGCAAGGGAGGATGGCACCGGGAGTCTCGAAGGTAGCCTCGCTACAGGTAATGAACCCTAAAAGGAGGAAAATCTAAGCAGAGTAATAAGGGAATTGAGAGGAAAGGGGGTCACAAGATTGGAGCAATTACTGGATGAAGGGGGTAGAATTAGGAGAGATAAGTTAGAGAACTGGTTGGGACAAAGGCGGTGGCTGCAAATCTGGGCAATATGTGAATTTCTTATGCAGAGGGAGGTTAGAGAGGCAATGCAAAGAGAGGACACTGCTTTTGAGAGGCTGGTAAGGGAATGGAAGGAAGGGAAAAGGACTCAGGTGGGAAAGATATATAAGCTGTTAGTAGTGTCAGGAGAAAGCCCGGTACAAGAATTAACCAAATTGTGGGAGAGGGAAGTACAAGTATCAGAATTAGAGATAGAAAGGATAATGGGAAATATCGCAAAAATTAAAAACACAAGAGTGAGGGAAATGAGAAGGAAACTCCTGCATAAGTGGTATCGGACTCCGGCCCAATTGGCATACTTCTCAAAACGTGAGCAGTCAATGTTGGCACGGGTGCCAAGTGAAAGGGGTATACATGCACCTGATTTGGGAATGTGCAGTAGTGCAGAGATTTTGGAAAGAGGTACAAGGGGAAATTAATAAGGCACTGAACATAAATTGGGTAATTACAAAGGAGATTGCGATATTGGTGAGAAAAAGTGACTTGGGCGAATATGGAGGAATCAAGGAGGCCATGATTGAAAGCGCACAGTCTGTTATAGTTCTGGGTTGGAAGGACCCTCCAAATGGACAATTAAGAATTGGCTGCGATACCTGGTAGAACACATTCAATTTGAAATTATGGAGATTAGGGTTAATGAGATGGAGGAGAATAAATTGCAGGAACTGTTGGGGCGATGGGACCGGGTAAGACAATATATTGTTTGGAAAACCCGAGATCAAGATACGAGGAATAAGTTGGATCTACTGTTTCATATGTAACGTAAACTGTCCAAAGGCTTGAAGGCTTGAAGGGAAAGAAGAACGGCGACGAAACCCTCAGAGGGGTGGAGGGGTGTGGATGATTGTGAGGGTGGAAGGGGCACTTTCACAGTGCACTGTTTTGTTATGTTTTGTTGTTTGGATGTGGTTTTTATTCTGTATGTAAAAAAAATCAATAAAAATATTCATTAAAAAAAGTTAGATCTGACAGCAGCGTTTGATACGGTAGATCACGCACTGTTGACCCACCGTTTAGCCAGCGCTGGGGTCGGGGGGACTGCCCTTCAATGGGTGGCCTCCTTCCTCCAGGGCCGGGGACAACGTGTGGAGGGGGCGGGGGGGGGTCCGGGAGGTCCCCACTTAACTGTGGGGTCCCCCAGGGGGCCATCCTCTCCCCCTTATTATTCAACATTTACATGCGCCCCCTGGCCCAGCTGGCCCGTGACTTTGGTCTGGAGTGTTATCAGTACGCGGATGACACCCAGCTTTTGCTGAGAATGGACGGCAGGCCGGACACCGTACCCGATTGTTTCCATCGATGCCTCGAAGCCGTGACTGGTTGGCTGCGTGCCAGCCGGCTGAAGGTGAACCCGTCGAAGACGGAGATTCTGTGGCCCGGTCGCCCTGGGCTGGGTGGGTGCCGGTTGCCTACCCTGGATGGCGAGCGGCTTAGCCCGTCATCTTCGGTTAAGAGCTTAGGTGTTCAGTTGGACTCCCTGCTGACCATGGAGTCCCAGGTCTCTGCGGTCAGCAGGGCGTCCTTCTTTCACCTACGACAGGCTAGGCGACTGGCACCCTACCTGTCCAGGAGCGACCTGGCGGCGGTAATCCAAGCGACGGTCATCTCGAGACTGGACTACTGTAACGCCCTCTACGTTGGCCTTCCCTTGTCGACAATTCGGAAACTCAAGTTAGTGCAGAATGCCTCCGCTCTCTTGCTGACGGGCTCGTCGGTGAGGGAGCATATCACGCCCATCCTTCGGCAGCTGCACTGGCTTCCTATTGAGTACCGAATCGCCTTCAAGGTGTTAGTATTGACCTTTAAGGCCTTAAACGGCCTAGGGCCTGCGTACTTGAGGGACCGCCTTACCCCGTATTTACCCCCGAGATCACTGCGGTCAGATGAACAGAATCTGCTGACGATACCATCAGTCCGCTCCTGTCACCTATCTGCGACCAGACAGAGAGCCTTTTCTGCAGCAGCCCCAGCGCTGTGGAACTCTTTGCCGGACAGTGCTCGAGCTATCTCTGAGCTAGTACCATTCAGAAGGGCCTGTAAGACCGCCCTCTTTGAGCTAGCCTTTAATTAGGCATAGAAGGATTATACCTCAAGAAACCTATGTATGTCACCCTGCACCCGTAATGTGTTGGATTGTGTTTTTTAATGTGTTATATGCTTTTATTGAAGGGCTGCATGTCTGTGACATGATGCCCATATACATTGCAGTTATCCGCACCGAGCCTGTGGGGAGGAGCGGAATACAAAATTGAATAAATAAATAAATAAATAAATAAAATACAGTTCAAAACACAGAAGTAAGCCCACAAACAGAGCAGCCATATAATCTGCCATATTTTTTTAAAACATAAGCCCATCTCTGTCACTTTCAGAAACCAAGATCCATATACTGCGGAAGCAAGTTCATAGAACTAGCAACTGCTATTCACCTTATGGCTGTCCTGGGCAGGTAATTCCAAGTCGAGGGGCAACCACCAGGAAGGCCTTTTCTTGCATTCCCATCAACAGTGTTTATGATTGTGGTGGAACTGAAACATGGGCTTCTCTTGATTATGTCAGCACTTGGGCAGGTTCATACAAGGAAATGTGATTTGCCAAAATAGCATGGACTTGAGCAATAGCACCAGCATTTGAAATATTGCACTATGAATCATTTTTAAGAAGTGTGGCTCCACTCAAAAGTTCAGAGACCCAGTTCTGAGTTAAATTTTCCTTTTCTAAACTTTTTTTTAAAAACAGGATAGCTTAATAATTTTATTTATTATTTATTTATTATTCGGGCTTCTATGCCGCCGACTCCCTGAGGCTCGCGGCGGCTTACAGGAGCCGAAAGGCACAATAAAATACAGGCAATAAAACAGTTAAAAACAATTAAAAACAACAGCAATAATACAATTGACACAAGCTTGTGTTTGATTTGCTTCTTTTCACTTTAGGTACAAGATGGTTTAGACCCAATAAAGATTGAAGCTGAAATGATGGAGAAGCTACCATTGATGGATCTTCTTAAATTTCCTCTGCCGCCACCTGGAAATAATACGAAACGCCTTGCCAGGATCCATGAGCTAATGCACTATTGTACCAGTGGTAAACTTATTCACCTCCTAATTTTCTTTGTAGATTATTTTCTGCAAGTCCCAAAACACTGTTTAGCATAGGGACAGGCACTCACCCTTGTGCTACCCCTGATGTGTTTGTGGTGTAGAGGAACTTGTCACAGTTCCATTGTCATGGACCGATCACTACCTGGTCATGTTTAGAATTGCTGGGACTCCAAATCTCCTCACGGGTAGGGGGCCAATTAAGATGGTCTGCCCCTGGAGGCTTATAGATCTGAATGGATTCCTGATGGTTCTTGGGAATTTTCCTGTCACCTTGACAGGTGATTCTGTCGAAGCTCTGGCTGCCCTCTGGAATGGGGAAATGGCCAGAGCGGTGGACCCTGTGTGTAATTGATGGGGAGGGGCTAATACGAAAGCCTCCAATGCCGTTCAAAAGATACTGATAAGCAGAATGGTAAAAATAAGTATATTAGTATATGACAACGAATCAGCATTTATTGTAACTTTCCTTATCTTTTTTATATTTCGATTGAAATGTTAAGAAAAGTTAATCATGTGCAGAATTTCATTTTGTACCTTGATTTCCCTGCAGAACACATGAATTGGGCTGAAGTAGAAAGAGCTTTTAAAGTGTTTACATTTGAAAGTCTGAAGCTGTCAAGGGTAGATGACTCTGGACAATTAGAATGTCCTAACACAATGCTTGGCGGTGATTATGAGGTGTCTTATATTCCATGGGATAATCCTGCTAGGTTTGCTAAGCAGCTGAGGCAAGACATAACTGGAGAAAAGATTTCAGAACAATATACTTTGAACAGATCAGGTAAAGTACTTTTATATGTGTTCGCATTAAAGCATGTAGTTTTCTGAATTATTACTGAAAATGTGACACGTCCTGGACAGAGAAAGCACATGCTCAGAAAGACATTTTAGAGAATCACCTGTAACAGTGGTTTTTCAGAATTGCAGAAGTGGGTCTCCTTTGCATTCTGTTTTCTTCCCTCTCACTGAATCAACAAAATTGCTGGTGTTTCTGCTCTCTGACATCACACTTGAAATGTTGAAAGGTGGTAACACTAAGGTGGCTATTGTATCTTTGTCAAAAAAAGAGGTAGATACAATACAGATACGTGCTATTTGGGAAAAGAGATCGAACCATGTGCAAGTGTTTATAAAAATAATTCAGAATCATGAAGTCTGAAAGTATGAAAAGGTTATTGAAGAAGGATCACGGATTTAAGGGGAATATTTATAGGTATATTTTAGTCTTGGTCGGAATATAAAGTGAGACAATAGACATCTGAGGATGTAAAATGGATTGTTCACATTCCAGAACAAGACATGTTGATCATTATAGGCAAATGTAATGGAAAAGAAAGAAACGTTGTAGGAAAAACTGGCCTTGTGACAACTTACCACATTTTAACACATTCTTCAGGCAAAAAGTAAATGAGGAATTGTAATGAGCTAATACTGCTTGCTGTTTTAAATGCACATCTTTCTCTTAAATGGATTAAAAATTATTTGGTGGCAGTAAATGTGTGGTATGTCCGTTGAGATTAAGGACTTAACAGCTTGAGAAATAGTTCTGAAGAATGGACCTTTCAGTAGTACTGCCCAACTTAATATCTGGCTATTACCATTGTCCCTGCCCTTGGCTCTTCTAGACCGAACTTATCATCTGGCTCCTGCACTTTTCTGTCAGTCCTGTTCTTGCAGCTGTATTGCACAAGCCCTACCTCGCCCCTTAGTTTAGTATATGACCACTATGCTCGGCTACTGGTTGTTGTTGATGGTCTATGTTTCTTGTGATGTTTTGTATCTGGTTTTTTTACTGTGTTTTTATTTTAAATCTGTTTGACTGAGCTTGGTCCCCATGTAAGCCGCCTTGAGTCCCTTTAGGGAGATGGTGGCAGGATATAAATATAAAGTTGTTGTTGTTATTATTATTATATCTCCATGTAATAGTTCCTAAATACACATAACAAAACTAGAATGCCAAAAGAAAGGGAAAAGGCAATGCTTTAGTTATATTTAGGGACTATTTATGAAGCACTTAAAGAATAGAAACAGCTGAGTTAAGCCATTTTTGCAGGTATTTAAAGTGTCTGAAAAGTGTCTGTATATATAAATATATGTTTTCCAGATTGGGTTCCTAATGAATATGGAAATGGCCAAACAAATACTCTTGAAAACAAGGTAAGAAATAACTTGAAAATAGAGTCTGTCCAAGTGAATTACATTTGCTGATCTTTACCTGTATACATTGTGTGTGTGTGTGAGTGTGTGTGTGGGTACACACACATATATACATACATACATATACATATATATATACACATGCACATACAGTACACTTGTAGATGGATACTATGATATAGCTTAGAAGCTGACTGCTAGAATTCTGTCCCATAATGGCAGTAAATTTTCAAATCTAACTGTGGACATATTGGTATGATATTGCTCCAGAAATCTAGTATCTTTTTTAAAAGAATTGTAAGCATATTTCCATCCATGCCAGTACATTGAACATAATGAGCACACTTTTCCACAACAACATTAAAGGTTGATATATGGAGAAAGATAATGAAACTCCCTTCCTTACAAGTTCCGGTTAAAACTTTCTTCCTGGAATTACTTTCCACAGGTCCCAGTGCTAAGATGGAATTAGAATGCATATGATGACTTGCCGTGTGTGGTAGTCAATGGAAAATATTGTGATTTCCAACCAACCAAAAGACCTGTTGCCCCCTTTCTTTGGCTTCTTTTGTCATAAACTTTAGGTAAACGTGACTAATATTATATACCACTAAATGTTTCACAAGGTAAATCTGGAGGCAGAATTAACAGCCATACAAAAGACTCAGCAGCGGTGTTTAAAAGAATGGAGCTTTGCAGAACATTTTCAACCAAATCTTCTCTTCAAGGTATTTTGGTCTGTTATTTTGTATTTTTGATTTAGATGGCTATCTACGTAATATTTTAAAACTATTTGTACGGTGTTGCTTTAAAGTCTTATTTTTTGGCTGCCATTATGCCTTTTACCATCATAATGTTGGTGTAGAAAGCGGACACATGAGATGAGTAGTTAAAGAGAGTTTTGAGATCCTCTGTGACTATCTTTGGAAGTAGGAGTTTATTGTTCTAAAGAAGTCAGCAAACATGCTTTGAATCCTAAAATGCAACAATACCATCAGCATGTCCCTGAATTACTCAGTTCTCTGAATTAAATGTTTAAAAATAACACAATTGCACATAAAAGCATATGATTACTATTTTTAAGTTTTATTTTAACAAGTAGCATATATGCCTGCCATTGCCCAGGTGTCAGAGGGGCTGCTGCAAACCCTGTTTTCATCCTTCTTTCCCTTGCTTCCTTCCTTTCCTCCTCTTGCTTTCTTTCGTTCTTCCTCCCTGTCCAGTCCTTTCCTTTTCCTTTCCCCCTTTCCTTCTTTGCTTCTCCTTTGTTTCTGCTTTGCTTTGCTTTCTCCCTCCCCTCCCTGAGTGTTTTTTTCCAGCTGGAGAAGCCAAGTATATATATTTTTTCTGAAAAGGGGGCATTTGATCAAATACGTTTGGGAACCTCTGTTCTAAAGTATCAACTATTTTGATTCCAACTTCTCCCTGCTAGTAGGATTGGGTTGTGGATTGCTGATCCCCTTGTTCCTTCCCCAGCCTTTTGAAATAGGAAATTATCATCAAGGTAATTTCAAGACTATTTCAAGAGAATCCATACAGCAACGAGACTACAGAAGCAGGCCAAAAATTATCTACAGTCATAACTAAAGCTAAAAAAAGACAGCTCGATAAAACTACTTGAGAATCTTGACATGTCTAAGAGAACCCGAAGAGCCTGGCCTGGATAGTGACCCTCTGGTCAATTGTGGACATGCAAACGTAATACCAGACCAGATAGTACACCAGCTAATTCAGAATGAGAAAATCAACTGCAGCAAAGTAAAGGTGAAAATCAACAGGATGCCAGAACTTGAAACCCACCAGTTGAAATCTCCCATAAACTTGAAAGAACTCAGAGGAGCTATTAAGCGATGTAAAACTGGCAAAGCACCTGGCCTAGATGACTTAATGATGGAGCAAATCAAACACTTGGGCTCCAAAACTGAAAACTGGCTTTTGAAATGTTACAATCAATGCTTGGCACACAAACAGATTCCCAGACTATGGAGGAAAACTAAGACAATTGCCATTTTAAATCCTGGTGAAGATGCCTCCAATGCCTATCTCACTCCTTTGTCATCTATATAAAATATATGAGATGATACTACTAAATCGATTAGGACCTGTTATTGAACCCCAGCTTATTTCACAACAAGCAGGTTTCAGACCAGGGAAAAACTGTACAACCCAAATTCTTAATCTGACTGAGTGCATCGAGGCAGGATATAAGAAAGGTTGCCTTACTGGAACAGTTTTTGTCGACCTTACAGCAGCATATGCTGCAGAAAGTCTACCATATTACCCGAGATTATGATTTTACAAAAACTATCCAGACTCTCCTAGAAAACTGTAGCTGCTATGTGGAGTTTCAAGGCAGGAAAAGTAGATGGAGGAGGCAAAAGAATGCCTTACCCCAAGGCAGCGTTCTAGCACTGACCTTGTTTAATATCTTTACTAACGATCAGCCACAGCCACCACTCACAAAGAGCTTTATATATGCTGATGACCTTGGCCTAACTACACAAACAAAAGACTTTGAAACAGTTGAAATCCAACTTACTAATGCCTTGAGAGATCTCTCCAGTTACTACAAGGATAACCACCTATGCAACTGTGAAGCCAACAGGAAATTGAAAGTCACCTTGGAAGGTCAAGAGCTTGAGCATTGTTTCCATCCTAAATATCTCGGTGTCACCTTAGCTTGAACACTAGCATATAGGAAACACTGCTTGAACACCAGACACAAAGTAGCTGCACATAATAACATCCTGCGAAAACTTACTGGCAGCACATGGGGTGCAGCCCCAAAATTAATAAGAACATCAGCCCTGGCCTTGTCTTACTCAACTGCCGAGTAAGCCTGTCCTGTTTGGCATAAGTCTGCCTATGAAAATAGGTGAACATAGCATTGAACGAAACATGCAGAATAATCACAGGATGCCTTATCTACACCTGTTGATAAACTGTACAAACTAGCTGGCACCCCCCCCCGATGTGCGATGAAAAGTTGCTGAGAGAGAAATAAGGTTGAACACTGTCAAAGCCATCCACTACATGGCTACTAGCCTCCTCCAGCAGACAATGCTGTTGCTGTTGCCCGTTTTTGGTCAAAAGATATTTAGCCGCCTGCACGCCTTCTATTTTATCAGTTTTATACTAATTTATGCAATAATTTAATTTATGCTGATTTATTTATAATAAATAAATAAATCAGCAAGGTACAACAGGATTTGGGGGGGGGGAATGTAGGCATGATCAGTAGTCAACTAGACATGAAGGAAGAACTTTGAGCATTCACAGACACTGATCATTAATAGGGGATTCAGGAGGTTCAAGAAGTGATTTATAAAAAAAAGAAGAATCTAGCTATACTTTCCAGTCTTTCCTTGATCCTTTCTTCAGTTGCCCCATTGTTACTGTTGATAATCTGGCCCAGATTGTTACCTTTATGTGGTGGATTGTAAAGATGAAATTGTACATCTATGTCTGTCGTTCCCTTTTACTATTCATTTGGTTTGCTTTATTCATGGAAGTTTATGGGCAGTTTCGACCAGAGAAAATATCTGAAGGAAAAAAGACAATATAGTTGTTTAGCTACAGAATGCGTTTCATTTTGCAAGCATCCCATGTATCTTCAAAAATTGAATTTATTTGTTTTTGTTTAATTTTCAGGTTTTTCACGATGCAACTGAGCATTACAGGTGCATTGATACTTACTATCACACGCAAGATAATTCTTTGTTGATAGTTATTCATAATCCCATGAACCAGCGTTGTCAGTTCCAGGAGCCCTGGAATGTTTCTTTGCATTCTGATGTTGGATTCAGGTAAACGATTCCACTAACAATATATACAGGTATTATAGAAGCATAGCTATGAAATACTATATTCAGTGGTGAGTTCTTGAGATATTCATTCTAGTTTTTTTTACATAGTGCCCAGTTTTGATTTTTATTGGAACTGCCATATTTACTAGAGTATAACACATCATAGATTGTAATGTGCACCTCGATTTTGAAGATGCATATTGCAGAAAAAAATATTTGTTGTCAAAGATTTGTTGTCAACCATTCTGCTGCCTGCCTCAGAGTGACCAATGGGCATGTGGAAGCCATACCCCTCCATCAGGTCAAGGCTAGTGAACTCGCCTACCTCAGCTTGACGGATGAATGCCATCTTCCCAACAAAGCCCTGAGAGGGAGATTTTGAAGGCCTTGTGAATGAGGCCAGTTGGGAAGCTATGCCCCTCCATCAGACTCAGGCTGGCGAGTTCACTAGAATTGGCATCTCAGTATCCATATAGCCTTGATATTCTATAGCCACAGGACTTCTGCCTTTCAGACTTCGTTGCTACTCCTTGATGAAAACTGGGCTGCCTGTTTCACCATAGCATATTCTTAAATGAATAGCATCAACCATGAATTGGCCTGTAAAAACCCTCCAGCTGAAATTCTGGACTATTCCACACAGACTGTGTTGTCTGCTTTCCCAACTAGGGTACAAAAACAAAGAATGGGAGCTTACTGTGCTAATACAAGATAACACAAGGGGTGTAGCACGCGTAGGAAATCTAAAGACTTTTTAAAGCTATAGACTAAGCAAATAAAGTGGACAAAGATATCTAAATTCTTCAAAATGTATATATCAATCTTCTATGTATAGTATAATATAGCGAAAAGTCACAGAAATACATACAAAAGGGGCTGTTTAGTCTATAGCTTTAAAAAGTCTTTAGATTTCCTACGCGTGCTACATCCCTTGTGTTTTCTTGTGTTCCCGACGAGGGTGCCAATCAACTGCTTGATTCAGCCACTGACACATGACTCATTATAAAGTGAACTCCCGATCTGAGACTGGTTTCGTGTTTGAGATCAGTTCTTTG
Organism: Anolis apletophallus; assembly: GCA_030556195.1. Classification (NCBI taxonomy): domain Eukaryota; kingdom Metazoa; phylum Chordata; class Lepidosauria; order Squamata; family Anolidae; genus Anolis; species Anolis apletophallus. Next base: position 128,584,612 of record JARBWK010000006.1, on the reverse strand, counting down.
TTCTGCTATATCTGTGTTTAAAATAATTCTATAAAAATTATTTATTTAAATACGTAATTTTATTTTGTTTAAATAAATGTTATTTATTATTTTATATATAATATAATGTTATATTACATTATAATATAATATAATGTCAATATATTGTATTATGTTATAGTATAATAATTGTAATGTAATACTACTACTAATGATAATATGATTACGGTATGGTGTGTTGTATATGCATTTGGTATTGGTAGTGTTGTAATGTAACACAGTATAATACTGCCAATGATAATGTGATATAATAATTATATTGTGGTATTATAATTTGTATATTTGTATTACATGCAATATTGCTAACAATATTGCGATATGTTGTAGTGCAATATGATGTGTAGTGCTGATGTTGTGCTATGACAGTAATGTTATTTGTTGTTTTTTCAGTTTGCTGTAAGCCACTCCGGCAATATTGTTATATGTACATTGTAAGCCACTCTGGCAGTATTGTTCTTTGCTGTAAGCCGCTCTGAGTCCCCTTCGGAGTTGAGAAGGGCGGCATATAAATATAGTAAATAAATAAATAAATATCTTGAAGATATTGGTAACATTCCAGTGCCTTTACAACTTATAATATGCCTTATTTAATTTGATTGAAGGTGATTGCTCATATTGCGAGGTACAGAGTGAGGTTGCATATCTATTAACTGTCATTCTTCAATTTACAACTCTCACAATCCTGCCCATCCACCTCTTGTCATGTCCTGCCTGTCCTTGTATGGCTGCATCCGCATCCTTGGAACTGATGGGTTCAGTGGGAAGCCCTTTACATAGCTGGGGCTACTGCCAAAAAGCTTGTGTAACTCTCTAGAGAAGGTACTGAATGATGTGCTGCACAGGCACAGGATAACCGGTATGGGTGAGCTGACAGATAACCAGTTGAAGAATTACAGTTACAGCAGGTATGCAATTTGCCCTCTTTTTGGAAACTGCAGGGTGAGAAATGAAGTTTTTCAAAAACACAATTAAAGACTAAAATAGTGTTTTCACTGTTAAAATGGTTGTACACGGTATGTTCATACAACACCCCAATAAAGTTAGCTATAGTTTTTATTTCTGGTGTAGACAACACCTCAGATGATTAACTCGGACATTCAACAGAAACAGGCAGCTATTCCATTTTATCAGCCATTGTAGCTATTTCTCTAGATTTTACTTTTATTTTCATTGCTTTTTATATGCTTTACAAAATTAGTAGTGCATACATATTTTGTAATACAAACTCATACAAAACATAGCAAAATATTAAAGCATTGTTTTGACTCATCTGTGTTCTTACTAATAAAATTTGTTTTTCCAGAAATTATCTGGAATTGATGGCCAGTTCCATTGAAGAGTGGGTAGTAAGGGAAGAAGCCAAATATCAGGAATTAAAAATGGCTAAGGAACTAGAAGCACTTAGGCTAGCTGCAGAGATGGCAGAAAAGCCACCTGTTGAAATTAAGTCTCCACCTCCTGTTAAAAAAACTGCTGCTTCAAAGAAATCCAAAAGTAAGTATATTATGGTGCAATAGTATACATGTCCTAGTTTATTGTCTAATTTGTTTATTCCCCATTTCAGTGTTTAATTCTTTCACTATAAGTTTACTGTTATTGTGTATTATTTTGTATTATTCCTGATGTTGTTTGTTTACTTTGTAAGGCACTGAATGTTTGCTTGTTTTGGTACTGTAAACTGCCCTGAGTCCCTTTTGGGAGAGAAGTGTGGTCTTAGAAATAAAGTTGTTTATTATTATTATTATTATTATTATTATTATTACATCTGAGCTGCTCAAGCGTCACAGCAGTTCTAATCCTTTCTTTTGGTAACTTTTTTATAAATCATCTTTGGTTCCTTCTCAGGGAAAAGTCAAGATCTAAAAATCTAAAAAATTATATAAAATACATATCAGGAGGGTAGTGGGTGAAGTCATTGATTACACACGATAACTCAATGCAGCCCCCTCCTGTTCTTTCCAGGGCTTCCTAGTACAGGGAGAAGCAAAAGTACTTATCTTACGTACCAATAATGTGAATAACCAATCACAGGAGCTTCTGCTCATCCAGAAAAAAGAGATAAATGGGTTCAATAAAAGCAAAAACATCAGTTGTCTCTGGTTTTTAATATTATGGCAAGCACAGATATAACACAAAGATCAGAGGCTTTTGCTCCACAACTGAGTGGGTAGGCATAGGATTATGCCCTTGCTTATTTTATCATCCTGGAAAATAACTTTCAGTTTTCTAGCATGAGGTGTCATTGGCTTATAGATGAGGGATGAGATCTGTTTATATTTCTTCCAAAATCTCTCCGTGGCCATTCGATGGGCTCACTCTCTATCGTTTCCACCTGCTGGATGTAGAGGCTGTCGATAAGATCATGACTGCAGCTAGACCAACTACATGCTCCCTCGACCCGTGCCCTTCCTGACTAGTTAGATCTTGCTGGGAAGGATTATGTGGCCCTCTGTTGAAGATAGTCAACCGCTCCCTTGAGCAAGGAGTGTTTCCAGTGGGATTGAAAGAGGCGATGGTGAGTCCGCTGCTGAAAAAAACAGACTTAGATCATTCGGTTCCCTCCAGTTACCGCCCAGTCTCGAATTTGCCGTTTCTGGGAAAGGTTATTGAGAGGGCAGCAGCGGTACAGCTGCAACAGTTCTTAAATGACACAGCCGGATTAGATCCCTACCAGTCCGGCTTCCATATTGGGCATGGGACAGAGACTGTGCTGGTCGCCATCACAGACCAGCTCCCCTGCCAGTTGGCTCAAGGAGGGTCAGTGCTGCTCGTGCTATTGGACCTCATGGCAGCTTTTGCTACAGTAGATCACGCATTGTTAACCCACTGCCTGGAGAGGGGAGGTATGGTTTCCGAGAGACTCCCTCTAAATTGTGGGTCCCTCAGGGAGCCATTCTCTTCCCCTTTATTATTTAACATCTATATGCGACCACTTGCCGAACTGGTGCGGAGCTTTGGTCTGGAATTTCATCGGTACGCTGATGACACCCAGCTGGTGCTGAGGATGGATGGCCGGCTGGACTCTGTACCCGATACTTTCCAGCTATGCCTTGAAGCCGTGACTGGTTGGCTACGAGCCAGCTGATTGAGAGTGAATGCATCGAAAATGGAGATCCTATGGTTTGGTTGCCTGGGTGGGTGTGAGCTCGGGCTGCCTACTCTGGACAGCGACGCATTACGCCTGTTGTCCTTAGTAAAGAGTCTGCGGATCCATTTGGACCCACTGCTGACAATGGAGGCTCAGGTCTCCACTGTCAGCAGATCTGCTTTTTTCCATATGTGACAGGCTGGGCGACTGGCACCCTACCTAACCGTGGATGACCTAGCTACGGTGATCCAGGCAATGGTCATCTCGAGACTACTGTAATGCCCTCTACATTGGTCTACCTTTGGTGGTTATCCGGAAACGTACGCTGGTGCAGAATGCTGTGGCTAGACTCCTGGCTGGAGTGCCAGCCAGGAGCTATATCACTCCAACTCTGCAGCAACTGCACTGGCTGCCAATTGAGCACCGAATCACCTTCAAAGTGTAGGTCTTGACCTTTAAGGCCTTGTATGGTCTGGGGCCAGTGTACTTGAGGGACCGTCTATTCCCATATGTTCCCCAGAGATCCCTTCATGTTGGAGGACCAAAACCTGTTAAAAGTCCCTTCTATGCGGTCCATTCATCTGTCATCTACTAGGCAGAGAGCCTTTTCTGTTGTGGCGCCGAACTTGTGGAATGCTTTGCCAGCTGAAGTTTGAGCGATTAATGAGCTGCCTGCCTTTTGGAAGGCTTGCAAGACAGCTCTTTTTCGGCAGGCATTTAACTCTTAGCCATTTTCTTCTGTATGCTGATAGTATTATTGTTTTAGTGTTCTGTCGTTTTATTGTTTTAGTGCTATTTTATTGATTATTATGCTTACATGTTGTAAACCACCCTGAGCCTGTTGGAAAGGGTGGTATATAAATTTAAATAATAAATAAATAAATAAAATTTATAATCCAGGAACAAAAAACATGTTACATAATGTTATCAAAGTGGATGCAGAGAAGAGACACATTCTCAGACAATTTTTTTCAACACCTGAAATTTTGCCTCTCCTCTACATCCCTTCTACTAGATATTACGTATTCTTTTTTGCTTTCCCCCTCTTTTTTCTTTTCACCTAAAAACAGTTATTAGGGAAAGACAGAAAATGAACCATGTTTCTCTTTTCTTCTCCCCCACCTCCTTCTTTTCTGGATGTTATATCCACAATCTTTATTTGTTATCTTCTCATAGGTACTTCCAAAAGTAAAACAGATGTATCTCCAGAACCCCCAGTTAAGAAGGAAACTGATATATTTGTTCGAACTGACTCCCTTAAGGTAAAAAAGTAAAATGTCATTTGTTACCAGTGTTTCTATACTCTAAAAAGGTGTGTTTGCACAAAACAGTAATCTATTGTTTGTATTAAATATGATTTGTTGCCAAAGCAACTAAAATATTTGATGAGTAAATTAAAATTATGGTGACAATACAACTGCAGTTACTTTAACTTTCATAAAGTACTAATGAAATTTTGACAGGCAAAATAGCTTGTGGGAATCTGAGGTGGGGGTCTACTAATAAGTCTTCAAGTATGCCCAAATTTTTCTCTGCCATATATGCCGGACTTTTAGGATATTCACAAGATGTTCCTGAAATTATCTACATTTACGTACCTGAATTGGGACATTCTTAATATAAGATGTGCTTAATAATATATGATGAGATGAAGGTGGTCATTATTCTATATGAAGAAGGACTGCAGTGATACCTTGACATATTAACTTAATTCATTCTGTGACCAAGTTCGTAACTTAATTTGCTCTTATGTCAAAGTAAATTTCCCCATTGAAATGCTATTAATCTGTTCCAGAGCCTGGTCACAGAACAAATTAAAACCATTTGCCAAGGCCCCATGGGATTCAGGGGCTTCAGCCAGCCCTTCCTCCTTCCTTCCTTCCTTCCTTCCTTCCTTCCTTCCTTCCTTCCTTCCTTCCTTCCTTCCTTCCTTCCTGCCTGCCTGCCTGCCTGCCTGCCTGCCTGCCTGCCTGCCTCCCTCCCTCCCTCCCTCCCTCCCTCCCTCCCTCAGTGGCTCCCTCTCAACCTCCCCATTCACCATTCAGAGACTCTTTGGTCTCCCCACCACCATCTGCACCAAGACCCCTTCCTCCTCTCTCCCTCCCTCCCTGCAAGTATGGCTTGCTTCAGCTTTCCGGTGCGACTGCCAAGGCCCCTCTCTTCCTTCCTGCGAACATGGCCTGCCTTTCTGGGCTTATGCAGCTGCGAACCCCTCCCTGTGAGCATGGCCCACCTCAGTGTGCCGGCGCGGTCAACAAGGCCCCTCCCTCCTCCTTCCTCCTCTCCGAGCTTGGCCTCCCTTTAGTCTTCTGGCTGCCATTTTGGAAGGGGGAAAGCTCATACGTTGGATCTGGCTCACATGTTGAATCAAAAAATCGGATGAGTGATGGGTTATTGACAATACTTTGGTGTGTATTCTTCCTTCCCTACAGTTTCTAGATCTTGGAGGTTCTTTTGGCCATAAACAAATTGCTTCCTCTGAAAGAAATTATATTGGAATATACAATCAAATTTGTTCTGAGCTATATTAAGGTTGGCCTTAGTTCTCATTTTCATATTACAGGCTTGGAAAGAAGAGCAGGAAAGACTATTAGAGGAAGAGCGTTTGAAAGAATTAAAAAAAGCTGAGAAGAAAGAAAAATCCAGTGGCAAAAAAAAGGGCCAGGCTAAGGAGACGGGCACTCCTGATGAAGGAAAGGCATCTAAAAAAAAATCTTCCAAGGATAAAACTAAGTCACCATCTAAATCACCAGAGTCTGCTAAATCCCCAGAAACTGACCAGCAACATAAACAAAGTAAACTAAATGTTCATCCTCAATTTCTAGACAAGGATTATGAGGTAAGATTATTTACTTGCTGCTTGGGTCTTCTATTAGAAAGATTTGGTTTTCCAACCAAATCAAACAAATGGTGACACATGTATGTTCTGCGTTGCTCTCTCTGCATTGCATGTATGGGTTGTACATTGTACAGAACCTTATTCTAAAACTTTTGGGAGATAAGTTTCATTTACAGTGAGAAGGGCACCACACCCTCTGTGTTCAAAGTTAAAGGAACATTACCTGTAACTTTAGTCTGTGTAATGTTTGTAGCCTTCTTTTGGCAAGAAGACAGCTCAAGCTAGACCACTCCTCCCCAACATTATTATTTATTTTTAGCAGCTTTTATTTGCTTACATGGTCCTTTAGTATTGCAGTTTTTTCCACCTCTGGTTAGTAGGCACATCATGGTACTTTTCTCCTGTTCAGGACATTTTGGTTATGAGCTGGCTTTCTTTCAGAGGAGTACCAATTGCAGATGCTTAAGCTACTGAGCTCTGGTGCAGAAAGGGTTGTCTTTCCTCTTGTAGGAATACATTCTTCCTAATGAAAGATATTAGGAGAGTTTTGGGAATAGTTTACATAGTTGAATTTTGACAGTTTTGTCAACATTTTACCCACCTCCATATAATGTAGTGTAGAGTCTCATTAGCCACACTATGCATGCAGGCTGATGTGAGTTAGCCCAGGGTATTTATGGTATCTACAGTTAAACATTTTACATGCATTAAAGCCATTGGTTTAAAACAGGGCTGCACAGGAAGTCGATCGCAGGACCGAAGGAGGTCGATCGCAGCTGGATGGGGCGCTTCTCAGAGGGGGCGGAGCCAGGCCGCGCCAAGCCCCGCCCCCTCCCTGGCTTCGGCACTCCCAGCAGCTGCTCCAGCCTTGAGGAGAGCAGGGCCAAGCCAGCCTTGTGCTAGCTATGCCACCACTGGCTAGGCACTGCCATCCTCAAGCCTGGAGAAGCTGCTGGGAGCTCCAAAGCCAGAGGGGAGGGGGCGGGGCTTGGCGTGGCCTGGCTCCGTCCCCTCTGGCTTCCGCTTTACCAGCAGCTTCTCCAGGCTTGAGGATGGCAGTGCCAAGCCAGTGGTGGCATAGCTTGCACAAGGCTGGCTTGGCTCTCCTCTCCTCAAGGCTGAAGCAGCTGCTGGGAGTGCCGAAGCCAGAGGGGGGCAGAGCCAGGCCACGCCAAGCCCTGCCCCCCCCCCCCCCCTCTCCAGCCTTGAGGAGGTAGGTAGATCTTTCTGACTTGGTTTCATTATAAGTAGCTCGCATGCTGAAAAAGTGTGGGCACCCCTGGTTTAAAAGGCCCCATCCATTAAATTTATGTGGTCCTTACTTTTATTGGTCAATTAATCAAAACATTACTTCATCCCACATGCCTCTTATTTACTTGAGAATGGTGTTGAACATCAAGAAAGTATATTTCTTCTTAGCAGATTAGAGGATACACACAACAGAACTATGGAACCCTAATGTTTTTAAGCAAGTCTTTACTCAAATCACACACAATCAACTTTAATCCATCAAGCATAAGCTCATCAGAATGCAATAGAACTCAAAAAAGAGCATGAGCCTCCACTCATCTTACACAGTCAGCCTTGTCCCTACACAATAGCCCTTCACCAACAAACATTCCCAAAGAGTTTGGGAGAGCAAAGGTATTACTAAAGATTTTGGCTCCTTTTGCCAGAAAGAATTACTAGCTGGAGAGAACATTTTCCTTTGAAAAAAAGTTCTGTTACACAGTAGTATTCACTCTGCATTGTTACTTTTTCCTCTTCACTATGAAAGACAACATGAAAAGTGATAGCAGATTAATCAAGTGTATCTTAATTTCAGATCTCTAAAATCATCTAATGCACCTCAGATATGTGTTTTCTTGCATAATGACAAAATTATGTTACTGTCGTGCACACTTTTAAAAAGTTATGTACAGATTCAAACACTTTAAGAGGAGGTAGAGGCAGGTTACGTAATAATGTAAACATGGAGAGTAACTTGCTTTATTTGACCTGAGCTTGTCAGTTTGAGTTATTTGAATCTTCTCTGTAAATTTCTCCCCTTTTAAAACAACTCTTCCCTTTTAGTTTCTTGGATACAATATGAGTGAGAATCCCATTATAGTTGCTGGTTGTATTCGATATCTCTTTCCTACTGATGGAGGGCAGATCCAGGCAGAAACAATAACATTTGAAAAAGGTGATTTTTTATTTTTGACATTTCCCAAATACATTTCTAATATATGTTGATACATTTAGAATTTGTAATGATTGTGATTGTCACTACATCGGATAACTTTGAAGAGAATTACACTAATTAATGGAAGATTCATCTGACAAATCCTACCAGTAATGATGGCTATATACTGCCAAAACAGTATTTTAATTCCTAATTGTTTGCGAACATAGGTGGGAATGTGATATTATTGTCCAATCATTTTCTGTTTGGGGTTGATCCTTATGGCACAAAATATGGGTGTTAATTAGCAGGACTATTCAGTTACGTTTAGAATCATTTGCAAAACAGTGCATTACAGCCTGGTAGCTGACAGTACAATTATGTGCTACTCAAAAGTATGTCCAGCTGAAATAGATGGGATTTATTATGGGGTGAATTCAGCCTCTGCTTCACACATCCCTCTTTCCACTACAGTGGTGATGTGTGTATGCATCTTCAAATCACCTGTTGACTTACATTGATTCCATGAATTTCAAAGTGTTATCTTAAGCAAGTAATACTTAGATGTTGTTTTGCCAATCCTTTCATCTGAAATACAGGTTACAGTACCTGATATTTGTTGGTGGCCTACTATCCAAGTACTAACTAGAGTTGACTCTATTTAGCTTCCTTCCTTTATTTATGTATTTATTTATTATTTCAACTTATGAGTCGTCACTCCTGGCAGGCTCGGGGCGACTTACAAATATTAAAACACAGTAAAAACACTATAAAACACAGTAGATGACAGAGACTGGCATCCATAACTAAAACAATGCAATAACAACACACACCAGGAGTTATTGCTGGCCAAATGCCCGTACAAACAGGAAGGTCTTACAAGCCTTCCGGAAGGCTAGAAGGTTAGGCAACGCGCAGATTGTGAGAGGAAGAGCGTTCCACAACACTGGTGCGATGACGCTAAAAGCTCTCCTCCGCGTTGCAGTCAGGTGGAGGGCTTTGCAGCTTGGCACCACAAGAAGGTTTTGGGAGTCAGATCGCAGTGGTCTTGAAGGACTATATGGGGAGAGGCGGTCCCTTAGGTACACTGGCTCCAGACCCTTTAAGGCCTTAAAGGTCAAAACCAGCACTTTGAAGGTGATCCGGTGCTCTATTGGAAGCCAGTGCAGTTCGCTCAGGACAGGCGTGATGTGGCAGCAAGATGGCAGGCCTGCCACCAGCCGAGCTGCAGCGTTCTGCACCAGCATGAGCTTCCGGAATCTAATGCCCTAGGCCCTAGGGTATAGGCCACTGCTTATACTATAACGTGTAGAAAATGCTTTGAGCTTTGAAAGTAAGAATAAGTGCTAATTATTATTGTCATGTCCTAGTCACATTTGGTTACTGCATACTGTATAAGTTTTAGAATAGTTAAGGACAGATTTATCAACAAGTATATTAGACTGAATGTAATATTTTAAGAGAACTCTATTTGGATTTTACCTTTGTACGTTTATATTCTGAACTCTTTCACAATTTGTGAATCAATTTTGTATCTAATCTTGACAGATTGTATCTAAATTTGGCAAAGCAATAGCATTTAAGTACTTAATCAAAAGTGATAGCAATCCATATTATTTTAAGTTCTGCTGTATTCTTCAATAGCAGTAGTGTGAGTCTTTAGTGACCACTCTGATACTGCTGTTTTTTCTCCTGATTAATATGTTTTTTAAAAAAAATCAATTTACATGTTCATAAAAAACAATGAAACAAATCTATATACATGTATGAACCAGTGCAATACTTCCTAACAGTTATACAATAGTCATATTTTGTTATATTCTCCCCTCCTCCCACCTCACCCTATTTAGTGACTTCCCATCCCTTGGTTTGGAGATAGCCATATATAATTCTGTTCTTCCATACTATTACATTGTTTTTCTATTCTTCCTTCTGGTCTATTTTTTATTATTAATAAATTACCTACACCGATTCTAACAGATTAAAATTTGAAGCCTTCTATAAAAACTTTTCCTTCTTTCTTTTTTAACAATGTTTAGGAATGGTTCCCAGTCCTTGATAAAGTTTTTTTGTGCGGTTTTTCTTTGCTCATCATTATTAACTTGTCCATATCTGCTATTTTAAAGGCTTTAACCATCCACTCTTGTATTGTTGGGAGGTCTGCCTTCTTCTAGAACTGTGTGCACAGTGTTCCCTCACTTATCGCGAGGGTTCTGTTCCAGGAGCCCCTGTGATAAGTGAAAATCCGCGAAATAGAGATGCTCCACTCACTCAGCGGCGGTCTCCTCCTCCTCGTCGCCTGTGCTTCTCCAGGCCTAGGAGGCCCCTTGGGTGTCATTGATGGTGCTGCCAGGCTGACCTGGCAGTGCTGCCAATGGAGCCCAAGGGCCTCCGAGGCCGGGAGCAGCACAGGCGACAAGGAGGAAGAGGACAAGCAAAAGAGCCTGCCTACCAAAACAGAACCAAACACTCAGGGTGCAATAACAATGAATATCAACCTGATGGACTAAATCAGAACTCCCTAGGGCACTGTTTTTCAACCTTTTTTGAGCCGAGGCACATTTTTTACATTTACAAAATCCTGGGGCACACCACCAACCAAAAGGACACTCTAACACAGTAATACATATAGTTAATATGTTTTTTAATTTATTTATACATTCAGTGTGAAACCTGGGCCTGTTTTGATCAACACAACATAGATATCCTGGCAGGAATGGCAGAAAGACACACACAAAGGTCTTGCTCAACAGCTGGGAGTTATAGTTCACCCGCAATCAAAGAGCATTCTGAACTCCACCAATGGTGGAATGGAATTAAACTTCCCACACAGAACTACCATAACCAAGAGAAAATACTATAAGAGTTTGGTGGGCATTGACCTTGAGTTTGGAGTTGTAGTTCACCTATATCCAGAGAGCACTCTGGAGGGGAGGGAGGAAGACGTGGGGCGAGTCTGCGCAGTAGCACCCACACGGGTCACGTCTTCCCCCCTCCCCGCCGAAGTGGTAGCGTGAGCAAAGCGAGGGAAAGCAAGCAGAGCGAGGCTGGGAAGAAGGGAGCCCAAGTGGAGGAGAAAAAGTGTTCGGCAGGAGGGGGAAGAAAGGGTATTGGAGGTTTCAATTTCCCACGGCACACCTGATGATCGCTCACGGCACCCTAATGTGCCACGGCACACTGGTTGAGAAACACTGCCCTAGGGTCAAAGACGCAAAATGCCATCAAGATAAATAAAACTGCTGTCCCTTCTATCTAAATGCAAGGTACATTAACAACAACCTCAAACGGGTAGCATATATAGCACAGACCCAAATGGCACTGAGCATAAATAACAAATATCAAATTATAGTTAACCAATAATGGAATTAAAGTCCAAAAAGTAAGCGAGTCTCAATGAGAGGTCCGTTAAAGTAAGCCCAGCCTGGCAGCACCATCAACAGTGCCCAAGGGCCTCCGAAGCAAGGCCTCCGGGGAAGGAGCGGGGAGCAGCAGAGATGGCAAGGAGGAGCACCTGGCTCCCCCTCCCCTCCTCCTCTTCTTTCTCCTTCCTCCCCCCGCCCCAAGCTGCCAGGGGGGGGGGGGGGGAAAAATGGCGATATGGTGAGTCCGCATAAAGTGAACCCCTCCGCCTCTTCTTTCTCCTTCCTCCGCCGCCCTAAATTGCGGGGGGGACGGGGACAGCAATATGGCGAGTCCGCATAAAGTGAACGGCAAAGCGGTGAGGAAACACTCTATACTGTTCTTGCTGCTATGATCATGTAGTGCAATACTTTGTAGTTTAATTATTTATTTTGATTATTTGACATTCCAATAAAAATAATTTGGGCTTCAATTGTATCTTTGAAAAAATTCCTGGGGTGTTTTTTTGTACTTTACCCCAGAGTTCTCTTACTTTTTTAGAGAGCCATCGCATGTGGAAGTAAGTTCCTTCCTGTTCTTTACATTTCCAGCACTTCTTGTATCTTCCCTTATTCATTTTAACTAGTTTGCAGGGGTCAGGTACCACCTGTTAATCATGGTATAAAAAAATTCTCTAAGGGCATAGCACCAAATTTTCTTTCAGCCAAAAGTCCACATTTTCCCCATTTATCTAGTTCTATGTTTTGCCCAATATTTTGTGTCTATTTAATCATACAATCCTTTATCAGTTCTTCTTTCCCTTTCCAACTTCGATAATACTTTATATATTTTCCCAATAAGATGTTTTTCATTAGTACACAGTTCCTTTTCAGATTCTGATTGGCCTCTTTCAGATCCCACATGTTAATTGTCTAGTTCAGTGTTTCCCAACATTTTTTGGGCCGCGGCACATTTTTTACATTTACAAAATCCTGGGGCACACCACCAACCAAAATAACACAAAATGACACTCTAACACAGTAATACATATAGTTAATATGTTTTTAAATGTATTTATACACCCAGTGTGAAACCTGGGACTGTTTCGATGAACACAACATAGAGTTATAGTTCACCCGCAATCAAAGAGCATTCTGAACTCCACCAATGATGGAATGGAATCAAACTTCCCACACAGAACTCCCATAACCAAGAGAAAATACTATGAGAGTTTGGTAGGCATTGGCCTTGGGTTTTGGAGTTGTAGTTCACCTATATCCAGAGAGCACTGTGGACTTAAACAACGTTGGATCAGGACCAAACTTGGCATGAATACTCAATATGCCCAAATGTGAACACAGATGGAGTTTGAGGAAAATAGACCTTGACATTTGGGAGTTACAGTTTCTGGGATTTATAGTTAACACACAATCAAAGAGCATCCTGAACTCTTGCAACAATGGAATTGAACCAAACTTGGCATATTGAACTCTCACTACCAACAGAAAGTACTGAAAGGGTTTGCTTGGGAATTGACCTTGAGTTTGGAAGTTGTAGTTCACCTACACCCAGAGAGCACTGTGGACTCAATGTTATGTTATGTTGTTGTTTGTTTTCTATCCAGAATCACAATGTTGGAAGGAGGCTCACCACTTTAAGGTCCCTAAAACAGGCATGGGAAAACTTCGGCCCTCTGGGTGCTTTGGACTTCAACTTCCACCATTCCTAACAGCCTGAGGCCCTTTCCTGCTTAAGTGGTTGAGAGGGGGGGGGGGGAGGGCCTGAGGCTGCTAGGAATGGTTGGAGTCCAAAACACCTGGAAGGTCCAAGTTTGCCCATTCCAGCTTTCGACAGAGACCTCTTCCTCCCCCTTCACGCCCTTTCTTCCCCTTCCTGCCGAACACTTACTTTTTCTTCTACACTCAGGCTCCCCTCTTCCCAGCCTCACTCTGCTCGCTTTGCCCACGCTGCCGCTTCTGCCTCCATTTTGATCTGAGGGGGCAGCATGAGCGTGTTCAGTAGGGGAAGGGGGAGGGTGGAAGATGTGGGGCGAGTCTGTGCAGTGGCGCCTGCACGGGTCATGTCTTCCTCCCTCCCCCCTCCCGCAGAAGTGGCAGCGTGAGTAAAGCGAGGCAAAGCGAGCAGAGTGAGGCTGGGAAGAAGGGAACCCGAGTGGAGAAGAAAAAGTGTTCAGCAGGAGGGGAAAGAAAGCGTATTGGAGGTTCCAATTTCCCACGGCACACCTGATGATTGCTCACGGCACACTAGTGTGCCATGGCAAACTGGTTGGGAAACACTTGTCTAGTTCAAATCTTTCTTTCAGTTGGCTATATCTATACCACTGTAGGTGAAGTCCTGCATCCTTCAGCTCTTCTTGAGTTTTAAATCTGTATCACCTTCATGTATTATTAAATCTCTACTTACTAGTTTGGATGAAAGATTGGCTAACCTTAAAATATGAGAGATTGTTAAAATTACACGACCATGATTTACATTTTGGATGGCATGCCTATATATGCAGATTTTAATCACCATTTTATAAGACAAGCCATACTAAGGATTTGGAACAAGTACAAAATTAAACTATGTCCAAAAAACCCATTATCAATTTCAACAGAAGAAGAGTTTTAGAAATTAGAAAGGAGAACACTGGATTACGTACTGCTCTTTTTCCCATTTTTCTCCCAGGGTCAACCTTAGTCAAAGTGAAGGTGATAAAGGACAATCACAGCTTCTTTATTCACATCGTAGACCCCAAGAAAAGCCACAAAGAAAATAAAAATAAAGAAGAAGAGTCTGGCTGTCCAGAAGGACAAGAGACAGAAACAGGTCGGTGATTGAAAGTAATGTGTGGCAATTTTTATTTGTTATCTTATAAACCATTTTGAGTTCTATGCCATGAGAAAAGTGGGGTTATACATTGAATACATTGAACATCGGGCTTCCTATAAGACAATGGTTCTGACTTTCAGGGCCATCCATGGTCAAGGCCCTAAATACCTCAGAGATTGTCTCCCACATATTTGTCATCAGAGACCACCAAGATCAGCTCAAGAAAACCTCTTGTTTGTTCCCGGTCCTAGGGAGGCATGTCTGGACTCCACAAGGCGCAGAGCCTTCTCGGTTCTTGCCCCAACCTTACCTCCATACATTAGAGCTATACCTGATTTGCGGTCTTTCTCTCAAGCTCTCAAAACTTGGTTTTTCGTCAAAGCTTTTAATTTGTGATTTATCGTTGATATGTTTGCTGTTTAATTGCTGTGTAAGTCACTCAGAGCACTCCGGTGGAGAGCAACTCATCAAATAATAAATTGAAATGAAAGGAATGATGGCAGGACACAAATAAACAACTTCTTCTTCTTCAAATGCAGTGCACCTGACTGCACACCCATAGGCAATATCTTATCATAGTTGTATTGCTCTAGGAATTTAAAGCATACAGGAGTCATAAAGGTGGACTGACAGCAGCCTAAGGACCACTCAATACACACCAGGGACTTGTCCCTCAGAAATAACAGCACAAGAGGCTGACCTAGAAACTAAACATATATAACATTCAAAACATGCAACAGGTCTGTGACACCAATGTGGATCTGGGTGAGGGCTATCCTCCGTAGGGCCGGGAAAAAACCTGGAAGGGGACGGTATGGGCCAATCCCAACCACCCACCCGGGAAAAAGGCTCGGGCAGGCCCAACCACCCAGGAGGGGTAAATGCCCTTTCCTGGTCCCAAAATAAACAGAATGACGGGGGCAATAATCCCCAGATGTAAATGTCACCGGTCAGTAGGCAGGGGGGGTAGTAGAAGATGACGAGGGAAATCCCCCTGTGTTCCTGCACGGCGGCAAGGAGGTAGGCTCCAGCCGCTGCGGGGAAGGCAATCCAGATAGATCCAGGAGCAGCCGGGCGGGATCGCGCTGGAAACGGCAGTGAAGGCAATGTACGGCAAGCTCTCAAGCCCCGTACTCGGCGCGATGTCCGGAGGCAGGCGCCTGAGGACGCCAGAGGCGGAAATCCAGGAAGCGATGGAATGATGACGTGTGTAGTAGCAGCCGCGTCGTCAAATGACGCGGCGAAAGGCCTCCGAAGCTCCGTCCAGAGATGTTGACGCGGAAGTCGCTGATAGATGACGTGAGACAGTGGAACAGGCCCAGGTGTTCCCAAAGGTCCCGGGGAGCCGGGCGGAGGACGCCCCTGCCTGAAAAAACAATGAGTAGAAGCAACAGACCACAGATGGTAGGTGTAGATATCCAAACGGTTTATTGGGGTACCCAAACGTATGTTTGTAGGTCCCCAAGTGGTTCCAAATGGAACTGCGGCGGTCACAATACAACAAAGCCAGAGAAGTAATACAGATGACCCCAGCGGTGGGGCTGGCAGCTGCCCACCGCTGTGGCAAAAACGCCAACGGGTGATCTCAGAGTCCAGAAAGGATCCACAATCCCGTTTCGCTACTGTATAATATTCGCTTCATCAGGGCGTGTATTATTCAACAATAAAGGTATTGGACACACTGTCAAAATACATCTGTGAATACAAATAAATGTAGCATCAGCAAACAAGAACAAGTAAAATACATAGTCATAATACAAGCATATTCCTGAGTCTGACTGTATAATCAAACACACACTCACCCATATATGGAGCATCATGTATATCACAAATAGTGGACGGATTCCACAAGGTCGAGGTTGACCTAAAGGTAAGTCACACCCATCCCCTGGGAGCTTATATGCTAAAGATAATCAGAGCAAGGTAAGTATATGGAGGGAGGAGCAGGCACCTAGAGACAGGTGGATAACAGGGTAGGCTCATTCTTCTAAGTAATTAGAGTTTGAATAGACAAAGGCTCGTTGAGCCCAGTGGGAGTCTCACTGCTGAGTCGGATTATCCAATTACTTTCGGCCCTGATGAGTGCAGCATGGATGTCACCATACTCACGAGTATGCACTCGCTCAAGGCCCATACAGGTAAAGGAATCACAAGTGTGCCCTTGGTCCAGGAAATGTTTATATAAGATGGAATCAGAAGCTTTATTCCTAATTTTGGACCTGTGTTCGATCATCCTAGTCCTTAGCTGTCTACTGGTCTGGCCTACGTACACTAACCCACATTGGCACTGGAGGGCGTACACTAAGTTGGAGGTCGCGCACGTGAAGAAGGCTCTGATCTCGAAAGTTCTGGCCTTCAATTGGTTATGAATGGTCAAAGATACATTTACCTGTTTGCATATGCTACAGGATCCACAGATTTTAGTGCCAGGCCTAAAGGCACTCGTGGGTGGTGTCGCCCTACGGTGGTCTGTATGTATGAGGATATCCCGGATTGATCTGGTTTTCTTGTGGGCAATCATGGGGGGGTTTTGCAACCCTGGGATCTTCGTAAGTAGCGGCCAATATTTTTTCACTATATTCTGCACAGTATGCGAATGGGGAGTGTAAGTAAGAGGCCATACCAGCCTATTGGTGGCTTTGGTCCTGTGGGATGGTAGTAATAGTGTGTTCCTTGGTACCTGTTGAGCTTTCTGGAGGGCTCTATTGAGTGTGGTCCGGGGATAACCCCTGTCTGTGAGATCCTCCATTAACCTAGTGGCGGCCCTCTCGAAATCGGGTTCGAAGGAGGAGTTGCGTTTGATCCGCAATAACTGTGAATATGGTAAGTTATGCCTCAAGGATTGAGTGTGGTGGCTGTTGAAGTGCAGGAGAGAGTTCCTGTCGGTGGATTTTTTATATGTACTAACCTTAATGCACCCCTCATGGACGTATACGTTAACATCCAGGAAATGTACCCGTTCAGTACTGAATTCAAAAGTGAATTTAATTGACTCGTGCCACTCATTGAGCCATTGGGCAAAATCCGGTAGACAGGTGTCGTTTCGTAAAATGAGGAAGACATCGTCGATGTACCTCCAGTACATTTTCACTTGGTGTCTCATTGCATGGCTGGCCCTGGGGGGGAAGTGGGCCTTCTCAAGGTGGGCCATAAACAAATTGGCCACCGAGGGAACTACTGCGGACCCCATGGCAACCCCACTGGTCTGTAAATAAAAATTATCTTCGAACGCAAAATAGTTGTAATCGAAGATACAATCCAGCATCTCGATCAACACATGAGTGGGG
Organism: Anolis apletophallus; assembly: GCA_030556195.1. Lineage (NCBI taxonomy): Eukaryota > Metazoa > Chordata > Lepidosauria > Squamata > Anolidae > Anolis > Anolis apletophallus. The sequence continues at coordinate 128,567,024 of JARBWK010000006.1, read as the reverse complement.
GGTATTCTGGTGGTTCTGGAGTCTAGAGTGTCAAGGATGATCACTCTGGCTTCCTCCAGTGGGATGTTGGTGTACAAGGAAGACACATCCGCAGTGGCCAAGATGTCTCCTGGTTCCACTCGGAAGTCCTCCACCTTGGATATAAAATCCATTGTATCTTTGAGGTAGTACATTGTGGACGTGACAAATGATTGTAAAAAAGAATCAACATACTGTGCCAGGGGTTCAAGTAACCCCCCTGACCCAGAGACAATGGGTCTCCCTACCGGGGGTCTGTCGGGTTTATGAATTTTTGGTAGCACGTAGAAACGGGGTATCCTAGGATGTTTAACTGTCAGAAAATCGCCAACTTTAGGTTCAAGCCATCCCATGACGACCCCATGGTGAATAAGGGCTGAAATAGTTCTAGAGAACTTATGTGTGGGGTCTTGCGGAAGGGGTTGATAGAATCTTTGGTCATGAAGCTGTCTGTGTACCTCTGTCACGTAATCCCTAGCATTTAAACAAACAATAGCTCCTCCTTTATCTGCCTGTTTCCACACAATGTCTTGGCGGGTGCCTAGCTCCTGTAGAATGGCAATCTCATCTCTAGTCATGTTAGAATGCGAAAAGTCACTTTTATGATCAATGCCTCCCACCTCCTCCATTACCATTTTCTCGAAAACTTTAATGTTGTCAGAAACCAAATAGGGCGTAAAGTTGCTTTTATTAACAAACTTAGGTGCAGGAGCCGTCACAGAGAGCTGGTCATCCTGTTTGAAAAATTCTTTGAGACGAATGCTCCTGAAGAGGGTGGCCAGATCCTTGCGAATGGTCATATCCGAACATGTGGGGGTCATAACAAAAGATAAACCCCTGCTCACCAATTCTATCTGTTTGGGAGTCAGGGTTAAATCAGACAAATTAACAATTAGGTTGGTCTCTTTTGGGATGGAGCCTTGCGAAAAAATTTTTGCTTATTCTTGGGCACAGGCTTTCTATCCCTCAAATTATAGCCTGATGTTCCAGGGGAATTGTCAGACTGCACTCCCGGGTCCTCATTGGATCCTCTGGAATGAAGAGAATCATTAGAAAATCTAACCCCTCGACCGGCCAGTCGGTCTGAGGAGGATCGTAATACAGAGTAAACCCTATTATATTTGTAGTCATCCTTATCCCTGTTGAGTTTGTTCAATTTGGCCTTTTTTATTTCTTGGTGTAACTTTTTACATTGTTTCTGGATTTCCTCCAAATCTACTGTTTTCAGTTGTGAACCCAGTAGTTGTCTGATTTCAGCAATCTCCTCTTTCAAAGCTACGGCCTCCACGGTTGTCCTTTGAACTATCAAGGTCATAAGATCCCTGGAACAATTGTCCAGAATCTTGTACCAAGTGCTCATGAATTGCTGGTCATCTAGATATATGCCCGGGGGTAGGTTGACCCTCATCCCCCTGGGGATCATGGCACCCCTGATGTATTCCGATAAGGCTGCAGCATTAAGCTGTACCCTCACCAGCCTAAGTTCTTTATCACTAAGGTCTAACACTGTTGTGTCTTGTCCCTGCTCTGCATCCGTCGCAGATGTCTCTCCTGGGTCATAGAGTGACCACACCTTGGTGATGTTTTCCCTATCTTCATCAGTAAAAATACTGGTGGACTCCATCCTATTCCCTGAATAAGTAACACTCAATACACACCAGGGACTTGTCCCTCAGAAATAACAGCACAAGAGGCTGACCTAGAAACTAAACATATATAACATTCAAAACATGCAACAGGTCTGTGACACCAATGTGGATCTGGGTGAGGGCTATCCTCCGTAGGGCCGGGAAAAAACCTGGAAGGGGACGGTATGGGCCAATCCCAACCACCCACCCGGGAAAAAGGCTCGGGCAGGCCCAACCACCCAGGAGGGGTAAATGCCCTTTCCTGGTCCCAAAATAAACAGAATGACGGGGGCAATAATCCCCAGATGTATTTGGTTTCTGACAACATTAAAGTTTTCGAGAAAATGGTAATGGAGGAGGTGGGAGGCATTGATCATAAAAGTGACTTTTCGCATTCTAACATGACTAGAGATGAGATTGCCATTCTACAGGAGCTAGGCACCCGCCAAGACATTGTGTGGAAACAGGCAGATAAAGGAGGAGCTATTGTTTGTTTAAATGCTAGGGATTACGTGACAGAGGTACACAGACAGCTTCATGACCAAAGATTCTATCAACCCCTTCCGCAAGACCCCACACATAAGTTCTCTAGAACTATTTCAGCCCTTATTCACCATGGGGTCGTCATGGGATGGCTTGAACCTAAAGTTGGCGATTTTCTGACAGTTAAACATCCTAGGATACCCCGTTTCTACGTGCTACCAAAAATTCATAAACCCGACAGACCCCCGGTAGGGAGACCCATTGTCTCTGGGTCAGGGGGGTTACTTGAACCCCTGGCACAGTATGTTGATTCTTTTTTACAATCATTTGTCACGTCCACAATGTACTACCTCAAAGATACAATGGATTTTATATCCAAGGTGGAGGACTTCCGAGTGGAACCAGGAGACATCTTGGCCACTGCGGATGTGTCTTCCTTGTACACCAACATCCCACTGGAGGAAGCCAGAGTGATCATCCTTGACACTCTAGACTCCAGAACCACCAGAATACCCCCCACTCATGTGTTGATCGAGATGCTGGATTGTATCTTCGATTACAACTATTTTATGCGTCGAAGATAATTTTTATTTACAGACCAGTGGGGTTGCCATGGGGTCCGCAGTAGTTCCCTCGGTGGCCAATTTGTTTATGGCCCACCTTGAGAAGGCCCACTTCCCCCCCAGGGCCAGCCATGCAATGAGACACCAAGTGAAAATGTACTGGAGGTACATCGACGATGTCTTCCTCATTTTACGAAACGACACCTGTCTACCGGATTTTGCCCAATGGCTCAATGAGTGGCACGAGTCAATTAAATTCACTTTTGAATTCAGTACTGAACGGGTACATTTCCTGGATGTTAACGTATACGTCCATGAGGGGTGCATTAAGGTTAGTACATATAAAAATCCACCGACAGGAACTCTTTCCTGCACTTCAACAGCCACCACACTCAATCCTTGAGGCATAACTTACCATATTCACAGTTATTGCGGATCAAACGCAACTCCTCCTTCGAACCCGATTTCGAGAGGGCCGCCACTAGGTTAATGGAGGATCTCACAGACAGGGGTTATCCCCGGACCACACTCAATAGAGCCCTCCAGAAAGCTCGACAGGTACCAAGGAACACACTATTACTACCATCCCACAGGACCAAAGCCACCAATAGGCTGGTATGGCCTCTTACTTACACTCCCCATTCGCATACTGTGCAGAATATAGTGAAAAATATTGGCCGCTACTTACGAAGATCCCAGGGTTGCAAAACCCCCCATGATTGCCCACAAGAAAACCAGATCAATCCGGGATATCCTCATACATACAGACCACCGTAGGGCTTACACACCACCCACGAGTGCCTTTAGGCCTGGCACTAAAATCTGTGGATCCTGTAGCATATGCAAACAGGTAAATGTATCTTTGACCATTCATAACCAATTGAAGGCCAGAACTTTCGAGATCAGAGCCTTCTTCACGTGCGCGACCTCCAACTTAGTGTACGCCCTCCAGTGCCAATGTGGGTTAGTGTACGTAGGCCAGACCAGTAGACAGCTAAGGACTAGGATGATCGAACACAGGTCCAAAATTAGGAATAAAGCTTCTGATTCCATCTTATATAAACATTTCCTGGACAAGGGCACACTTGTGATTCCTTTACCTGTATGGGCCTTGAGCGAGTGCATACTCGTGAGTATGGTGACATCCATGCTGCACTCATCAGGGCCGAAAGTAATTGGATAATCCGACTCAGCAGTGAGACTCCCACTGGGCTCAACGAGCCTTTGTCTATTCAAACTCTAATTACTTAGAAGAATGAGCCTACCCTGTTATCCACCTGTCTCTAGGTGCCTGCTCCTCCCTCCATATACTTACCTTGCTCTGATTATCCTTAGCATATAAGCTCCCAGGGATGGGTGTGACTTACCTTTAGGTCAACCTCGACCTTGTGGAATCCGTCCACTATTTGTGATATACATGATGCTCCATATATGGGTGAGTGTGTGTTTGATTATACAGTCAGACTCAGGAATATGCTTGTATTATGACTATGTATTTTACTTGTTCTTGTTTGCTGATGCTACATTTATTTGTATTCACAGATGTATTTTGACAGTGTGTCCAATACCTTTATTGTTGAATAATACACGCCCTGATGAAGCGAATATTATACAGTAGCGAAACGGGATTGTGGATCCTTTCTGGACTCTGAGATCACCCGTTGGCGTTTTTGCCACAGCGGTGGGCAGCTGCCAGCCCCACCGCTGGGGTCATCTGTATTACTTCTCTGGCTTTGTTGTATTGTGACTGCCGCAGTTCCATTTGGAACCACTTGGGGACCTACAAACATATGTTTGGGTACCCCAATAAACCGTTTGGATATCTACACCTACCATCTGTGGTCTGTTGCTTCTACTCATTGTTTTTTCGGGCAGGGGCGTCCTCCGCCCGGCTCCCCGGGACCTTTGGGAACACCTGGGCCTGTTCCACCAGTTCCCCGTCACGGACATCCCGGACGGGGCCCCGACTTTACCCCCACGCCATTAGGCCCACACCACCACCGGCAGTTCCGCACCTGGGGGACTCCCACACAGGGACTTGATTCTCTACAACTCTCCTCATTCCGGGGACCCGCGGCTCCTTTAATTGTGAAGAACCGCAGCCTCCAGCACCCGACGCGTCATCACGCCGCCTGACGTGAGGAACGTCTCACGTCATCTATCAGCGACTTCCGCGTCAACATCTCTGGACGGAGCTTCGGAGGCCTTTCGCCGCGTCATTTGACGACGCGGCTGCTACTACACACGTCATCATTCCATCGCTTCCTGGATTTCCGCCTCTGCCGTCCTCAGGCGCCTGCCTCCGGACATCGCGCCGAGTACGGGGCTTGAGAGCTTGCCGTACATTGCCTTCACTGCCGTTTCCAGCGCGATCCCGCCCGGCTGCTCCTGGATCTATCTGGATTGCCTTCCCCGCAGCGGCTGGAGCCTACCTCCTTGCCGCCGTGCAGGAACACAGGGGGATTTCCCTCGTCATCTTCTACTACCCCCCCTGCCTACTGACCGGTGACATTTACATCTGGGGATTATTGCCCCCGTCATTCTGTTTATTTTGGGACCAAGCAGCCTAAGGACCCCCATCTCATTGATGAGGTCCACCATGCCAATTTGCCAGACTCCATAGCGAATCAGTGGGGCAGTGGGCAATCTCTGTGCCTTGCCTGGGCAGCAGTGGCAGTTCCCCATCACACATGGGGAAGCATCGCCTCACAGCTCCAAATGGAACATGGGGAGGCTCCCATGTTGGTGGCACAGCATCCTCCCATGCTGCCGCTCCAGATGAGAAACAGAACCCCCACCGTAAGTGAGGCTACATCATGTGATGGGCGGAGTGGGGCTCCGTCGCTCAACTTGAGTGGCATTATCTAAGCATGCTAAAAATTAGTTGTGTGATGAGGTTGTATATGCTGATGGAATATCACCATTAGCCATAAGGGGGCCCTTTATTTATTTACTTCATTTCTACCCTGCCTTTCTTGATCCCGGATGGGACTCAAGGCAGCTCACAAATCTGGCAAAAATTCAAGGCTTCACAGGTAAACAATAAAACACATTGCATCAAAATATAAACAATCTAAACGTATAAGCATCTCAAACACATGTCGATCAATCAAACAGATTAAAAACATAAAATGCTGAGTCATCATATCCGTAATAATTTTCCAAAATTCATAGTCTATTATTCAAGCTGTTAAAGTCTTATTTCCAAATTTTTTTACATGTGCACACATTTTTTATCTGTTATAGTGCTTCTACTTGAATAGTTTATGTATTTTGAAAGGGTATGGCTTCATATTTTGTCGAATTTCAGTGACACTGAAATGTTGTCTTATTGAAGGAGGAGTCAAGGCTCCATATACATAATGCACTTCATATTTATTTTTGAATGAAATAATAGTTAAAATAGATATTTAAAACATTTAAGTAAAAACACATGTTCTTGTTTTTATTCTGCAGCAAAACAACCAGTAAATGAAGATAAAGGCGTGAGCAGATTTGGAGCATTTTCTGCTACTCTAGAAAATGACATTCATCTTTCCATTAGCTACTATGGAGCTTCAGGAAAAGTAGCAGGTAAAGCAAGTAAAATGAAGATAATGATAAAGATCTTTGTCACATTGGTTCAGTTGTGTTCAGTGTTATGCTGCATCTGATTCTGAATATCAGATTTACTTCTTAGTGGATTTTTAGCAATACAGATTATTTTTCTAACTTAATTTAGAATTCAAATTCCAAAATGTATTCAAAACTTCTTGAGAAAGGTTTTCCAATTTTCTACAGATAAATTCAAACATGGACAATCACAAGATAATTTCAAATGATATTCATATAGTGTTCTCTCTCTCTCTCTCTCTCTCTCTCTCTCTCTCTCTCTATATATATATATATATATATATATACAGTATATATATATATATATATAAGGCATTACAATCACTTCTTTGTACTCCGTTTTCATACATTTTTGGTGGTGGTGTTACTGAAATTAGGGTGCATTTTACAATCAATTTCATCTTACAATTGGAAAAATACAGTATATTGTTTTGTGGTGTTTGTATTAATGCAATACTCTGTTTCAACTAAATGTCACAAACGTTGGTAAAACATGTTGATTATTAAAAATAATAAAGTTCGTTTATAGTTAGATTTAACCTTTATTTATATGTTGCTAGTATATCTTGTCTTGTTCAACTTATAATGCTGAATAGATAAGCAGAAGCCCTGCTGTCCGTTTAATTGGCATGTGAATATATAATCTGCCTCTGACCATTGACAAAAGACCACAACAGAATTGGGTTTCTGTTATTAGTCTTGGATCTTTGCCAAGCCTTGTTACATAGGTTGCAGCAAACATTTTAGATAGATAGATAGATAGATAGATAGATAGATAGATGATAGATAGATGCTCTGTTCATTTTGAGTGACATGAGAACTCAAAAACCGCTGGACTAATTGCCACCAAATTTGGCCACAATACACCTACTAATGCAAGGAGTGACCATCACTCAAAAAATTAATTTTGTCATTTGGGAGTTGTAGTTGCTCGGATTTATAGTTAACCTACAATCAAAGAGCATTCTGTATTGCACCAATGATGGAATTGAACCAAACTTGACACACAGGACTCCTATGACCAACAGAAAACACTAGAAGGGTCTGGTGGGCAATGGCCTTGAGTTTTGGAGTTTTGGAGTTGTAGTTCACCTATATGCAGAGAGCATTATGGACTCAAACAACGAAGGATCTAGACCAAACTTAGCACAAATGCTCAGATGGAGTTTGGGGGAAATAGACCTTGACATTTGGGAGTTGTAGTTACTAGGATTTATAGTTCACCTACAGTAAAAGTGCCAACAAAAGAATTGGGCCAAATTTCCCATATAGAACCCCCATAATCAACAGAAAATACGGTGTTTTCTGGTAGTCTTTTGACGCCCCCTCGTGGCCCCCAGTTTGAGAAATGCTGCATTAAGGCCATCCAGTCCAACTCCTTTCACAGGGGCAAGAAAACATAATCAAAGCTCTCCTGACAAAGAGCCATCCAGCCATATGATTCACACACACACACGCACACACACAGATATAGTATCATAGATTTGAAAGGTACCCCTAAAGAAGGACAATTATATGTTGCATGTTTCAGAGTAGGCAAAACAGAAATCTCTACATCAACATTGACGAAGAAACAACAAGAAATACCCACAAGCATAAACAAATCACATATATTAGGAACCAACACTTTCTCATTCCTTTGTTTTCCAAATCACTAGACTGGGCCACAGGAACGCGTGTCAGGGGACGGCTAGTGTTATTATAATACAGAGCTGCAAAATGAAATTCTGGAGCCAAATGTGCTCCTAAGGCTTTTTTTTTTTTTGAACCCATGGCTTGTCCATTCTTTTTTGACCACACATTTTTAATCGAGAGAGAGAGACAGAGAGAGAGAGAGAGAGAGAGAGAGATTGCCTTTTGCAAGACCTCTAGGAGAAGCAAACCAACTTTAAAATAGTTTGCAGATCTCCCCTGCACTCTGTAGCATAAAACTCAGATTTTTTATTTTTGTTTTTTCAACAGTCCACGTGGCCCCAGACCTACCACTTTTGCTTATCCCTACTATGAACCTTTAATATATGCTGGTTTATTTCATACTGGATGGTTTATTTCAAATATATTTGCTTTTAAAAGGGCTTTTAGGTTTACCCAAAGATTCAACAAAATTCACAGTATATATTTCAACAACTTTTATTTAATCTGCGTAAATTAATTTCCTCTTTCAGAGAAAACAGATCCTGATTTAGCAACAATTTTGACTATTCCTTCCGTGAATTTGCCTACTTCCACTTTTGTTGCCTCGGCTGTGTCTGCTGGTACCGTTTCTACTGTAGGAAAAACCAAGCATGGTAAAGAAAAAACAGGCAAATCATTACAGTCTGGCAAACCAAGCTCTCGTCTCACAGTGACTGCATCACCAGAAGACTCTATAAAACAAGAAGAGAAAAAGGTGTGGAAATATTCCTTTGCATAGTATTTTCATGGCATACTAGATATTGATCATTGATAACTGTAAGCTATGTGGCATAATTCTTGTCCTTTTTGGAGTATTCCAGGTGCAACACTTTTATTCTTTTCAGTGGAAGAGAGCATCCTACTATTTATTTATTTCCTACGCTTGTACCCTGCCCTTTTCAACCCCGGGGGCTCAGAGCGGCTTTCAATCGGTAGCGATTCGATGCCACAATAAAATACATAATACATAATAAAAACAAGCAATCAATTATAAATAGTTAAAACATTAAACAATACAATTAAAAACTAAGAATTACCACTATCACTTCCAATGTATAAATGTGTATTTAAGAGGAGTTTCCACCAAATTTCAGTTCTGCCTGCACTCAAGTTAGGAACTGTGCAATGTGGGTTATTTGATGTAAAGTATGTTTTCACAACATCCCACTTTTATCTCAGCAGAAAAACCTACAACATCTGAGGAAAAAACTAGCAAAACCACACCTGAGTTTTTCTTACCTAGAAAACCCTGTGAAATTCAAGAGGTTATCTTAAGTCGATAGGCGACTTGAAGGCATATAACACATAAAGTGTCCTTTTACATGTCTCCCTGACAGTGCTTTTGCTTCAATCCAGGGTTTACCTGACTACTTGTCAATTAGGATTAACTGTGCATATCTGTTTTTTTAACCTTATCTTAAATCCTCCAATGATGTTCTTCAGGTTGTATTTTGGCACAGTGGTTGGTTTAGTGTTCTTTAACTTCATTTTATTTATTTATTTAGTTTGTATTTCTGTGCCACAATCTGCTCCTGGTCTTGCTTTTGCAGAGAGATTGACACTTCTTCATCTCTACTTCCAATTATGTAGTCTATTTGATTTCTGTATTGGTCAGTAGGTCACTTCTTGGGTTACTTGGAAAATGTGTTTTCACTGAATAAACTATTGACTTACAATGTACAATCAGTTGCTCTCTTGCTTCATTCTTTAACCCTAGGCCACTTTTTTCCTACAGTCTTTGATTTGGCTCTATTTCCTACTTATGTCTATGATTCACCAAAACCCTGTTTAGTGTGTGGTCAGTTTCTTTCTGGACTCCAGCATCGAATCTTCCAATTTCTTCTTCTCTCTCTGTAGTTGAAACATAAACTTGTGTTATGGCTATATTGATACCTATATCCTTTTAATATTATTTGACCAGACTTTGCATTACATCTTTTTACTGCTCTTGTTATAACTTTCCTCATTATTACTGACACCCCGTTCTTTCTTAGATTTTCATTTCCTGAGCAAATCACTATCTAATTTTTAAACTCAAATGTCCCATTCTTGTCCGCTTTGCCCACTCACATGAAGTATTGCAATGTTTATGCATTCAATTTCTTGTGTTACTATGTCTAGCTTCAATCGTTGTATGTTCCCTGTCGTGGTCACTGTAAATCGTACATGTGGTATGTTCTGCGTCAGCAGAGCTACTTCGGAACCTTCTTAAAAGAATTCTGATTGGCTAGTAGTAGCCCCGCCCCTCCGTATATATATAGCCCTCACCGGGGCTACCCCACCCAGTTCTCTTCGTCCGCTTAAAGCTTCGAGTGAACCTTCGCTTTTCTGTTTCTAGTTCGACTGCTATCTTAGATTTTAGTTTATTTTATTATTTGTTTTGATTTATTTTTGAGTTGTGAACTCTTGTTAGAGCTTTAGGACTACTTAGAGATCTTTTATCTCTCATTTTGGCAGATTTTGTGTTTCTGAGGTATGGCAACTACCTCATTTAAGAAATGTGTCCAATGCCCAAACGTCCTTCCAGATTCGGATGGACACTCCCTTTGTCTTTTGTGTTTGGGAGAGGGGCATTTGGGCCAGCCTTGTGCCATTTGCAAAGCCTTTTCGCTTCAGACTAGGAAAACAGGGAAGCCAGGCTTAAGGTTGCCCTGTTGGAAAAGGCGCTGCTCCCCTCACAGACCTCCGTGATGGAACAGAGCCTGTTGTCTCCTCAGGGGATGTTTTCTGTGCCTCAGCCTCCCTCTCAGAAGGCTCCGGCAAAAAAGAAGGTAAAAAAGACTAAGTTGACTGAAAATCGAGCGCCTCAGATGGTCCTGTCAAAAAAGGCGCTAAGTGAGGAGAGCCTTATTCCGCCAATTGGCGATGTGCCTCCACTACAGATCCTGGAAGAGCTCCCCCTACAGGGGCAAGCCCTGCAATTGCTCTTGCCTCCTCAAGAATCTGTTTCCCCCCCTGAGCAACTGGAAACTCTGCCTTTGGCTCAAGGAGGGGTGGAATTGGACGCAACGCCCTCAATAGCGGGGACTCTTCAGTCACCTCAGCAGCAGCTATTGGAGGGCTCGATGTCGGCGCCGCCAATTCCCTCAGGACCCTTTGTTAATTTGAGGGAAGTTTCGCCGTCGGAGAGGCGGCGCGGGCGTGCGCATGCGCGGGTATCGTCCTGCCGCTCCAGCTGTTCTCTTCGACATCGAAGACGCCGTCGACGCCGCTCGTCGACGTCATCATCTTCTTCCTCCTCTTCATCGGAGTCCTCTCCCCGGCGTCGGCGCAGGCGCAGAAGGGACAGTGCTAGCCGGGCTCGCTCCCCCCTCAGGAGGGATCTTCCTTCCCCGACTGTGTCTTCGGTGGCTCCTCCTCCACCTCAAGTGCTTGCCTCAGCTGGCCACGAGGAGGCTCGGCTCCCTATCCAAGTGCCGGCTCTGCAAGAGACCCAGCCAGCTGCTCAGCCACCTGTGAGGTCTGTCATTCAACAGCCTGCTGTGTCAGCTCCTGTGCAGGTTCCTCCATGCCAGGGATTGTGGCAACTAACGTCCCAAGGTTTTGTGTATTTGGGACCACCACCTGTTATGCCATCTGGGAATCCCCAGCCTGTTTCTCAACCTGCTCCCCAGACTGCCATAAACAATCAACTCCCTGTTGCAGCAACAACCCAACAACTGCAAGGGACTAATGCTCCAGTGTTTAGTGTTATGCAGGCACCTGTTCCTCAGGTTTTACCTCAGAGTGGCGCTGCTGTTTCCTCAACAGCCCCTGTTGGGCTCCCATTTCAGGTGCAATCTGTTTTAGGCAATCAAGCCTCTACATCTCTACCAGCCATTCCACAGCATGCTGGAACTGATTCGTCTGATGGAGAAATTGACTCTAATGATTTGGACAAGAGGGATGACTCAGACCAATTGCAAATTGCTGATTGGGGAAACTTTGTCGCAATGATGGGCAGGTTAAGCAGGGCCCTGGGTTTGCCTCCCCCTAAGAATATAGGGTCGGTAGAAGATTTGATGTTCAAACCCGAAGAGCAAAAGGCTCCTTCCTCGCAAGCGGTGCCAGCATTAGCCTATTTACTCAAGTTGGCCTTACCGTCTAATATCGCCCCGAGTCTTGCATCAGCTGTACCTAGGGGCATAGACACTTTATATAAAGTGGATTTGACCTCAGCTGAGTGGGCCGCTAAACCGTCAAAACCCAATACAGTGGTTAGTGAACTTATTAAGACCAAACACCCTAAGGGTAATCTACCTTCCCCAGCTGATAGGGAGGGTAGAAAACTCGATGCTATTGGGAAGAAGATCCACTTGGGAGCAGGGTTGTTTACAAGAATGGCGCATTACGCCACGTACTTTAGTGCTTATCAAAATTATTTATGGGGTATTCTGTTACCGCACATCGAATGGTTACCAGCTGAAAGACAGCAAGTGGTCAGAATGATCCAGGGTGAGGCAGTTGGGTTGGCACAATTTCAAAAAGACTTTGCCACCCATATGGCTGAGGGAGCCAACCGTATGTTTGCTGCAGCCACGGCTTTGAGGCGCCACGCTTGGCTGCGATCTTCCTTGTTATCGGAGGAAGGCAAAACTTTAGCAGAAGATACCCCTATGAATGAGAAAGGTCTTTTTAACCCCACTACGGATGAAGACCTGAAACAAAAACAAGACACACGTTGGGCCGCTAGCAAATTTGGCTTCCCTTCCCAAACGTACCAGTATAATAATAAACGGAGAGGACAGACATTTACTCCGTATTTCCGCAAAAATTTCTATAATACATCAGGAAGTGGCTCTAAATTTCGAGGCGGTGGTGCTGCTAAATTTCAACAAGGTAGGCGGCAACCATATGGTTTTAAGCCTCGGGGGCAACCCTTTCAGGGTAAATCAAAGCCCCAAAACCCTGTTAAGAGACGTTTTTGAGTGTCCTCACTAATGGTCACTGCATTTATTGTTCTTTTTTTCTTAGGTGACGATCGTCTCCCTCAGTTGTCTAGTATTCCTCAGTCTCAGTACCCTGTCCATTTAGTTTCAGTTAATGTTAACTATCTAAATAGGCTCACTCCTTTCTTTCCCTTCTGGGCTAATATCACCTCAGATTCATGGGTTTTGAGGATAGTTGCAGAGGGCTACAGTTTGGAACTACTATGCCAGCCCCCGTTGGGATTGGTTAAAGCCACCTCACCCTCCCTGCAGTTGCAGGAAGAGATAAATCAGTTGTTGTTAAAGGGTGCTATCTCACCAGTTGAGGCCTCTGAATGGTGTTTGTGTTTTTTCTCGAGATATTTTCTCATTTCTAAAAGAGGGGGCGGTGTAAGACCTATTCTTGATTTAAGAGAAGTGAATCAATATATATGCCCCAAGAAGTTTAGAATGGTCACGTTGACCTCAATCTTGCCTTTGTTGAATAAAGAAGTATGGTTTGTATCTATTGATTTGCGTGACGCTTATTTTCATGTTTCTATAGCGCCACACCACAGGAAATTGCTTTCGTTTATGGTAGGTGATAAGGTCTACTGCTTCAATGTCCTTCCTTTTGGGTTAAGCTCAGCACCCCGTGTTTTTACTAAATGTATGTATGTCCCGTTTTTCTAAGTTTGCGGCTCTGCGTAATGTAGACGCATTGTCTGCTCCGATTTCTTTGGTTTTAGATTTTATGGTGTCCCTCTCTGAAGCGGGACTTTCATTGTCTTCAATCCGCTGCTATCTTGCAGCCATTTCTTTGGTTAGAAGAGATGCAGGATTTTCTTCCTACTTTTCAGACCCCCTGGTTAAACGGTTTCTTAGGGGAGTGGCAAATTCTCAACCTTCGGTAACCCCAGTGACCCCGGCGTGGGATTTGCAACTCGTTTTATCTGCATTGACCAAGAGCCCCTTTGAGCCTTTAGCCACTGCAGATATTTCACATGTATCCTGGAAGACAGCTTTTCTTGTGGCCATTACGTCAGCGAGACGTGCTAGTGAGCTGTGTGCCCTTAGATCTGATGCACCTTACCTAAGATTCCATAAAGATAAAGTGGTCCTACGGATGGATTTGGCGTTTCTTCCGAAGGTCGCCTCGAGGTTCCACATGTCCCAGGAGGTGGTGTTGCCAGCTTTTTTTCAAGATCCTACGTCTCAGATGGATCGTTCCTTGCATTCCCTGGATGTTCGCAGGGCTTTGTCGTTTTATTTAAATAGAACTGCAGGTCATAGAAAGTCTGAGAGACTATTTATAAAATATCGCAGGGATGCCCTGGGCCTACCTGTTTCTCCCCAGAGACTTTCCTCCTGGATTGTCTCCACTATCAAATTAGCATATACCATGTCAGGGAGGGATCTCCCTACACAACTGAAGGGCCATTCGACGAGGGCAATGGCGACTACAGCTGCGTTCCTGAGAGGCGTCTCATTGGAATCGATTTGCCGAGCGGCGACATGGGCTACCCCTCTGACTTTTGTGGCCCACTACAAGTTGGATGCTGTGTCCAGGAAACAAGCTGAGTTTGGAAGAGCAGTCCTCTTTTCAGCGGTGACATGACGCCCACCATCCAAGGTTGGTAGTAGCTTGTTACTCTGATACCACATGTACGATTTACAATGACCACGACAGGGAATTATTAGTTGCTTACCTGTAACTGTATTTCCCTGAGTGGTCACCTGTAAATTCGTACATGCCCGCCCTTCCTCCCCTCTTGTCATGCCTAGTCCTTCTGGCTGCTTTAAGCGGCGGAAGAGAACTGGGTGGGGTAGCCCCGGTGAGGGCTATATATATACGGAGGGGCGGGGCTACTACTAGCCAATCAGAATTCTTTTAAGAAGGTTCCGAAGTAGCTCTGCTGACGCAGAACATACCACATGTACGAATTTACAGGTGGCCACTCAGGGAAATACAGTTACAGGTAAGCAACTAATAAGTACTCGCCCTCCACGTTCCTATAATATGTGTTGTGCAGCTGCAGACCTCCCATCACATCAACACTTGATTGTCCTTTCCTTTTGAAGTCAGTTGAACCATTAGCCATGGTGCTATGCATAGCTGTATTTTGCTTTACCCCAGTAGCTTGTTTGTTTGTTTGTTTGTTTGTTTATTGGACTTATACACCGCCATACCAGAGGCTCGGGGCGGTTTACAACATAGTTCAATGGGTACATGTGATAAGTAAAAACACAGTAAAAGCACAGAATAAAATCACAAGCATTCAAAAGCCTGCCTAAACAAGTGCGTCTTGCAGGCTCTGTGGAAGGTAACCAGATTTCGCAGAGCCCGCGTCTCCGGTGGCAATGCATTCCACAATACTGGAGCGATGATGGGAAATGCCCTGCGTCTGGTCGAGGTCAGATGGAAATACTTCACACTGGGAATGTCTAGAAGATTCTGGTCTTCTGTATGTAATGATCTCGGAGGGTTATATGGAATTAGGCGATCCCGTAGGTACACTGGCCCCAGACCATACAAGGCCTTAAAAGTAAGAACTAACACCTTGAAAGTGATCTGGTATTCAATTGGCAGCCAGTGCAGGTTCTGCAGTATTGGTGTTATACGGCAACTCGCGGGTTCCCCCGTGAGTATCCGGGCTGCAGCATTCTGCACTAGCTTAAGTTTCCGGATCACGATCAAGGGTAGGCCAATGTAAAGAGCGTTACAGTAGTCAAGTCTTGAGATTACCGTGGCATGGATTACCGTGGCTAGGTCGTTCCGTGACAGATAGGGAGCCAGACGCTTCGCCTGTCGCAAGTGGAAAAATGTGGTTCTGCTGACATTGGAGATTTGAGTCTCCATTGACAGCAAAGGGTCCAAATGGACACCCAGGCTTTTTACTAGGGATGACGGGCGTAGTACCTCACCATCTAGGGTCAGCAGTTGGATTTCCCTATCACCCGGACAGCCTAGCCAAAGGATTTCCATCTTCGCCGGATTCACCTTCAACTGGCTCGCAACCATCCAGTAACGGCTTCAAGGCACAGATGGAAATTATTTGGTACAGATTCCGGCCAGCCCTCCATCCTCAGAATGAGCTGAGTGTCATCAGTGTACTGATGACACTCAAGCCCAAAGCTACGTACCAGTTGAGCGAGTGGTCGCATGTAGATGTTAAATAACAAAGGGGAGAGAATGGCTCCCTCAGGGACCCCACAAGGCAAGGGGGATCCCCCGGAAGCCAGCCCACCCCTCTGCGCTCGCTGCTTCCAATTGTGGAGAAATGAGGACAGCCAGTTTAGAGCTGTCCCCCTAACTCCAACCACGGGAAGGCAGTGTGTCAAAAGATCATAATCGACTGTATCAAACGCTGCTGTGAGGTCCAATAACACAAGCAGTGCCGATCCGCCTTGGTGAAGCTGGCAACATAGTTGGTCTGTGATGGAGACCAAAACCATCTCCGTCCCATGCCCTGGATGGAAGCTGGACTGGAAGGGGTCTAAACCAGCTGTGTCATTTAGGAAAGTCTGCAACTGCTCCATTGCTGCCCTCTCAATCACCTTACCCAGAAACGACAAGTTCGAAACTAGGTGGTAATTGGAGGGGACTGAGGGATCTAATCCTGGTTTTTTCAGCAATAGAGAGACCACAGCCTTTTTCAAACCCTCTGGAAAAACTCCTTGCTCAAGGGAGCAGTTTATTATATTCAACAGAGGGTCACGTAACCCATCCAGGCAAGATTTAACAAGCCAGGATGGGCACGGATCGAGGGAGCAGGTGGTCGGGCGAGATGCAGCAACAATCCTATGAACAGCCTCTGTGTCCAATAGTTGGAACCGGTCGAAGGTTCCTTTCCAGTCTGGTAGTGTCATGCTCTTGCACTATCTCTTCCATTTAGTCTGGCTCCTCAGAATTGTTTCTGACATTGGAGATTCTACTAGCAGCATAACCTTACAAGAGCTGGAAATCCCACACAAAGTGCCTTGGTGAGAACAGTGACAATACTACAGATAACTAAATATCTGTACAAATAATTTTAAGATTTTTAATTTCTATTGGTTTGTATCTTTTTTTATTCTATAGATAGAAGCAGAAGAGCCAGTCCCAGTGCAAGATGTCTCAGATCTCCATCTTTTCAATACTTTGAATGTGTCCTGTCCCAATGGATTGGCACTGACCTTTCTTGGTCAAAAATTTACAGGTTGGTGCTGTACATTATTTCATGGAGTTTTGAATCTAGCAATTAAAATTTTCCTCATCATCAATCAATGTGTTAACATATTACAAATGAGGTTGACTGATACTATGTATTTGGCATGGGTGTTAAACCAGAATCCGTCTCTTGGTGGATTTTTCTGTGTAGTTTTAAGGGGCACTAATGTATCACTTTAATAATGAACTATTACTATTTGTTTATTTATTGTCAGCTATCTGTCCTCAAAGCTCAGCTTTCCATGCACCTTTAGATCCTTTATTGTACGCATATGTAATCTCAGTTATTATTTTATAAATCTTAAAGGCCAGTTCTTTACATCTGTTAGAATCATTGAGACAATATGTGAGTCACAAACATGAGGACTTGAAATTTATTAAGCTGACTAGTGTTATATTCTTCCAGTTTTCTAGCTAGTTGTCATTTTGGATATTGGTCTACCATGTTTAAACAGATCTCTAGACCTTTATACTCCTTTTCTTACCAAATTGCAAACAAGTAAATAATTGTTACCTTATTGATAATTACTATTTACTGAGAAGGGACTGAAGCAGAACACATATTTTAACATGTAAACCATACATCTCAAACAGAAAGGGTTTTTTAAACTACTTCAATTACTTGCTGAAAACTAGTTGAAAATTAAAGGCTTCAGATGTACCCAAAATGTTTCATTCTAAAGTTCCATTAGTTTTAATTAATAATTTTACCACCTGAAATGACAAATGATATTTCTCTAAATGAGGAATTGCTAACACTTCCATTTTAACTTTATTTTAATTTGATTATTTTTCAGCCCGTTAACAAATCTACAGGGGTTTTGCCCTCCAATTAACTTTTCAATATTTATAGCCCATTTTTTGTGCCAGGATCTAAGAGAATCATCAGAAAAAGAAATCAAATTTTAGCAAAAATATAATATTTTACCAGTGCTATTTTACCTGATGCTGTCAGGTTTAAATCAGACCATTCCTACAATAATTTTGAGGTATCAATTTGAGTGAATCCTTTGTCACGCAAATATCCGGATATCTAATATAGGAGTAGTTGAGGAACTAACTTGAAATTACCTGGATATGTTTCTGTATTGTCAGAGACTCTTTTCATGGAAAAGATTGTGATTATAATAGATACAAGTTTATCAGGCTGTGGTGTGCATTGTGCAGGGGAACTGATAGAAGGTCATTATAGGAAAGGGAACATAAATTTAAAAGGTTTTTCCTAATGCTTAGGTGGAATTTATTTCTTTTTTGTAATTTGAACAATTTAATTCATCCTGTCATCTCTGGAATAGTAGAAAAGAACCAGTGCATTTTTACATGACATCCCTTCCGATATTATAAAATCAGAGACCGCAAAGGCCCTTCAGTCAAACACCACCATGCAAAATCAAATCAGTCCCAACGGGTGGTCATCTAGCCTCTGCTTAAAAGCCTCCAGAGAAGGAAACTTCCATCACACTTCGAGATAGTATGGTCCATTGCCAAACAGCTATTAACTTCAGGAAGTTCTTCCTAATTTTTAGGTGGAATATCCTTTTCTGAAATTTGAATTCATTGCTCCATCTCCTAGTTTCTAGAACAGAGGAAATAAACCTGCCTCCTCTTCTTCCTCTGTGTGACAGTGTGATGCGGAAGCTTAAAAAGCCAATGTGATTCTAGCTTGCATCAATAGGAGTGGTGTATCTAGATCAGTTGTTCCCAACCTGTGTGTCCCCAGATGTTTTGGCCTTCAAATCCCAGAAATCATAACAGCTGATAAACTGGCTGGGATTTCTGGTTGTAAGCTCCGGCAAGGGGGGTCTAGTAAATCAAACTCACTCCAAGCGTAGTCGAAGGAAAGATGGTTTAATAGGTTCTTAATCCAAAGCAAGCAAAGATAGACTAAAGTTTTCCCGCGCGAGGTTCTCTTCAAAAGCCCTCCCTGGCCCGCCCCCCTGCTGTGCCACTCCTTCCTCAGGGATGACCATCCGGCTCTCCGCATATCAAAGTTCAGGAAAAGGTGCCTGGCACTTCAAAGGGCGGTTCCAGTTCAAAGCCCGCCAGATGCTGGTCTTATCTGATGGCGCACGAGGCTTGACCCGTTAGGGCAATAAACGGGCCAAGCGGCGCTGACACTGGTAGTCGTAGGCCAAAACATCTGGGGACCCACAGGTTGAGAACTACTGATCTAGATTGAGGGAAGTCATAGTCCCACTGTGTTCTGCTTTATTCAGGCTTCACCTGGCATACTGTGTCCAGTTTTGATCACCACAATTCAAGAAAGACATTGACAAGCTAGAAGATGTCAATCAAGCCCTACAAGGAATGACTTAGGGAGCTGGATATGTCTAGCTTGGAGAAAAAAGGCCGAGAGAAGACATGAAAGACATGTTTAAATATTTGAAAAGATACCATGTTGAGGAGAGAGCAAGCTTATTTTTCTGCTGTTCTGGAGATTAGGACACTAGAGACTAAGACAGGGAAAATATTCCATCTAAACATTAGGAAGAACTTCCTGATGGTAAGCATTGTTAATCAGGACAATATGCTGCCTCTTGGTGTGGATGGCTTTAATTGTATATTCCTTTATGGCAGGGGGATGGACTGGGTGGCCCTTGTGGTCTCTTCCAGCTCTATGATTCTATTATTTTAATCGGCGAAGAATCGAAATAAGAATAGGAGAAGGTGTGTGTTGCTAACAAGTCCCCTTATATCCTTGGAAGCATATATACCAGGTAGATTTGCCCAGTGTGAATCTGACCTCAGAGCTGTATGTTACATGCTGAATCCAGGGCAGTTAGTCCAGACTGCATCCATTTTACTGGGCTGTCACCTTGTTCATGTTGTCACCACCTCCGCTCCTACCTGGCCATGGAGTTTCATCCAGACTGGAGGGAAGGCTATTAGAGGCAAAGATGAAGTACTTTGGCCACATAATGGAAAGACAGGAAAGCTTGGAGAAGACAATGATGCTGAGGAAAATGGAAGGAAAGGGGAAGAGGGCCAGGCCAAGGCCAAGATGAATGGATTGTATCCTTGAAGTAACTGGCTTGACTTTGAAGGAGCTAGGGGTGGCCACGGCCAACACAGGGCTCTAGCGTGGGCTGGTCCATGAGGTCATGAAGAGTCGGAAGCGACTGAACATCAACAACCTACTGTTATTCACTTACTGCCCACTACTTTTCTTGATAAACATAGATTTCAATAAAATTGTCTATATTATTATTGTTGAAATAATTATATACCATTAATGAAAATCCTATTTTTGTGTGAAAGGTGAAGAAAAAGGAGACAAGGACAAGAATGATAATCAAGAAAACAAAATAAACGATGGTAAACTCGAAGATGTCAAGAAGGATGAAGTCAAGAAACAAGAATCCAAATCAGAACAAGATAATGAGACTATAGAAAACAAGGGCAAAGCAGATGTCAACAAGGTAGATGAAGCCAAAGCCACTCTAAGTGCAGTAGGTAGCATCATAAAGAATGAGACCTGTGAAGATAAAGCTGAAGCTGAAAATGAAGAAAACATTGCGGACAAGACCAAAGAATCTGCCTTTGAAATACTTATTAGACAAAGCTATCCACAAAAAGTGAAACATTCACAACTACTGAAAACAGTTAAGAAACCAGTAGAACAGGAAATATCCAGAGTTATTACCAGACAAGGAACTGTTGTAAAGAGCATGTTGGATGGATCCACCCAGGTAAATGTATAATTGTTCACTTATCATTACTTTGAATTATATTTTATTATAGTTTATCGGAGGGGCTAACTACCTGCAACACAAAGTCCAGGTTTAGCAAAAACCTTGATTTTCCTCTATGTATTACACTTAGTTAATGTCACTGCTTCCTAAGTATCTTAACTGGAATTATGTAAAGGGAAATACTAGGTTGCTGTGAGTTTTCCAGGCTATATGATCATGTTCCAGAAATATTATCTCCAGACGTTTTGCCCACATCTATGGAAGGCATCCTCAGAGGTTGAAAAGTCTGTTAGAAACTAAGGAAGTGGGTTTTATATATCTGTGGAATGTCCAGGGTGGGCGAAAGAACTCTTGTCTGCCTGAGGTACTTGTGAATGTTGCAATTTGCCAGCTTGATTAGCATTTAATGGCCTGCAGTTTCAAGGCTATCTTACATTGAGCAGAAATGGCATGAACACCTTGGAAGCAATGACCAGGCTCTTAGTCATATTCCCTATTATACCATAATCTCTATCATCATTACGAGCTTTCCACCTCTTATCCTCCCTATGTTTGATAGTGTAACTACTCCAGATCCTCAGTCATCCATCTCAATACATGGTCATCCATCTCAATACAAATCCCTTATGTCAACTTCATTGGGTTATCTCACCTCCTCTTCAACCACACCCACTGTGATAGCTTTGGTCCCTCCATCAGGAACAACACCGATTGTAATATTGACACACTGTTATCAAAACTCTGCAAAACTTGTTTAACTTCGGTTCCCAATACTACATTTGCTTCTGCCATTCACCAACATCCACCCCCTTTCCCTTGAACAAGAGCCTCCTGTCCATCATCCAATGAGGACTATGAATCTGACCATCTTCTACAGATTCCTTTTTCCCCACTAGCTTCTTTGCTTTGAGGTGAAATGGAGGACTACATCCCTGCAGTCCATCCCAAGGATGTGAAGCTTTTTCAGATATCATTCAGAGGATGGCAAATGCAACTAGAATCCAAGCTACAGAAGAAATTTGAAACCTACCCCAGATATCCTGTTGTAACTCAGATGCCAATTAGAGCCAAGCCCAGATGTAAAAGGGGGTAACAAAAGGTTTATTTTACAAGGAATTGGAATGGGACTAACAAAAAAATCTAGCCAAACTGGCAAAAACCCACAAAAACCCAAGGGAAGCCCAAAAAAACCACTGCAGGAGAAGCCAAAACAAACTCAGGGACGTCCTCTGCTACGTCCTTTGTAGGATGATCCAAAAAGCGAAGTCTAACCGGTCCGAAGTCAAGGGCAGGAGAATGATGGAGGAAAACGAGGAGACAGTCCAAGGTCCAACAGGAGCTAAATGTATAGGGATAACACACATCGTAATCCCCATAAATCACATTGTCAACCTCCCTCCATTGTAATATGATACCAGTCTTGCAGCTTGAAACTCACAGAAGATCTAGCAGAGTCAAACTCCGCCACTAGGAACACACGGCTGTAGCTGGATAAAAAGCAGAACATTGAAACCCACCCCCCCCTTTTCCCAAACTACAGCCAGAGCAGCAGCAGCATTCCAGCCCCAAAAGGTGGCAGAGTAAAAAACTTTAACTCTGCAATTTTAATAGGGAAACTGCTTTTATTGTGTTTATTGTGTTTTATGGATTTATATGTATGTGAATGTGAGTCGCCCTGAGCCTATGGGAAAGGGCGACTAATAAATCGAACTAATAAATAAATAAATAAACTCACGAGTAGTCAGGAACACGATACCAGATAACAGAATGCCAAGATAAACAGAATGCCAAGGTAACAGGACACCAGACACAACTCCTTGCCTGCCGCAAGGATTCATTTCCCCAAGACCATAATTTAAAGCTCTAAAGGTCAGACTCATCTGAGTCACAGCCTTCCAGATCAGGAGAAGCAGCTGCATTCCTCTCAGCAGCTGACACTCTTTCAGCGTCTCTCCAGGTCTCCCAGTGTTTCTCAAAACTTAGTGTTTCCCAGTCATTCCCAGAAGTTTCAGAGGGCCAATCTTTGTCACTGTCAAACCCTATAAACGTGTCACTACTGGAGTCAGAATTACATACATCCTGAACTTCTTTTACCAAAGTCCAATCTAGCTCAGTATCACTCTCTTCTGACTTCCACATCTCCAGGAAAACCCTCAAATTACTCTGAATCTGTAGGAGCTGTAAGTACCTGCCAAATCCTTTTCCTCTGCTCTAACCCATCAGTGCTGGAATTGCTAGCATTCCTTTTTCGACTTACTCCAGCGTCTGAAATATCATCAGCCCTTCCCAACTGCAGGCTGGACCCAGCTGGTGATAACTCAGCCTCCTCTACAGGATATGTTGTAAGTCAGGCGACGCCGAGGCCTGACTTATAACATATCCCCAACCCAATGTTGATGTATTAATGTATCAAAATACATTAAGTATCACAGAGAGTCCGTTATACAAATCATATCATCTGTTAATCAGGATGTTGTGTTTAAATACAATTTGGAATACTGGACAGATTTATGTAAAAGTTTTGTAACTTGCCATTCATATTTGGTTCAGAATATTTGTCGCCATGATATTTGAACAGCTTTTCTAGCACATTGGAACAACACACCAAAAAAGGAGATTACAATTCTTCTCACACACATTTTCTTTCATATAGGTATAAAATGATTGCAAGCAGATCCTCAAAGGGAAGGGTCATGGTGGTTTAAATAATGAAACCTGCAGTCTTTCTCTTATTCTACTGCCCTCTACTTTGCCAAGCATTGTCTTCTCTAGTGCTTTATCTCCTACTCATGATGAAATCAATTTATATGAGTCTAGGTTTAGTCATGTTGGCTTCTGGAGAGATTGGCTTTATCACCTATTCGTTTCTTGTTGTTTAACAGCCCACAGTATCCCCAGAATTTTGCTGCAGATCCACATCTCTTTTTCTTTTCTTTTTTCACATTTCCTTTAAACGTTTTAGATATTTTTGCTGCCAATAATGTTATTGTTTTAACATTGTTAACGTGATTTTTTTTGGGTTTTTTTGTTTTGCTCTTCCCAAGATATTGTTTGCTGATGGCACCCTGATTAGGAGTCCAGATTCTGGGCCAGTAATGCCACCTCCACCTCCACCTAGTACACCACATACTGAAGTTATGCCTACTCCTGAAGTACCCACCAAGAAAAGTAGTAGGTATACTTCTAATCCAGGAACTGGTTGTAGAAGTTGTGAGGAAAAAATAGTCTCAAACTTTTTTTCTTGATTTGCGTTTTATAGATCCCAAATGCTAGGGCAGCCCTAAATCTACATGACAAAATACTGCCTTATCTCTGGGTCAAATATCTTATGATACATGGTGATAGGGTCTTAGGGGAAAATTGAATTGAAGCATAAAGCTGTCATTTTAATGGCAGTGAAGTAGGGTGCATAGCCGCCAGGCAGAATAATTTTTAATTTTCCAGGGTTTTTTTTTAACCAAATGATTACAATACATGTCTCTTTCCACACCAAGTGTTAGCTGTACTTTTGTAACTGTGCATAAGTTTGTTTTAGAAGACTTCTAAACTTTGTTTTGAAATGGTGACTACAAATAATGTTATCTTATCCTACTTCAGAGAACCCCCCGGTGGTGCAGCAGGTTAAACTGCTGAGCTGCTGAACTTGCTGACTGAAAATTGGCAGTAGGGTGAGCTCCCCGTTAGCCCTAGCTTCTGCCAACCTAGCAGTTCAAAAACATGCAAATGTGAGTAGATCAATAGGTACCGCCTTGGCGGGAAGGTAACAGCACTCCATGCAGTCATGCTGGCCACATGACCTTGGAGGTGTCTACGGACAACCCCGGCTCTTCGGCTTAGAAATGGAGATGAGCACCAACCCCCAGAATCAAACACAACTGGACTTAATGTCAGGAGAAACCTTTACCTTTACATATCCTGCTTCAGATCTCAAATTCAAATGACATTGCCAGTTAATAAGCCATGATTTGGGTCGAAGAAAGACCTTGCTCAAATTATTTCTGAGGTAATAAGTAATATATCAAATAAAATACCTCATTGTGATATCAGCTGTCACATATCATAGCTAAGGAAAACACGTATTTTTGTTTGGAAGCAGACAACATATCTTTCCATAATAGATCCATCTGAAAAAAAGTCTATAAAGACGAAATTTAATTAAAAGTTTTTCTTTTTCTAGTTTCTTTGTTTTATCAGTACTATGAGCAAAACAATGAGGTATCAATGCTTCTGAGGAATGTTAGCACACCACTCTTGCGCAGTTCGTGTTGAAGGGTTGCACAAAGTTTGACAATTTGATTGTCAGAGCTGTCTGATGAGCCTACAAATTAAAAACATTTAGATTAACTGTCTGGTAGAGACTAAAATATGACTTTATTGAGAGTCAATCCATGCTTTGAATAAAATAAATCCAGTAGTACCAATTAACAAGGGAAAACTATATAAAGTCTTCCATTTAACTCTCATTTTGTGCAGGGTGAAGAACAGCTGGTCGTGGGTAGAAAAATGTTGGCAAATGAGATGAAGATTATAGCACTACTGGTACTTAAAATATTGTAGTTGCACATAGGAGTAACTAATTTTCTTTGTCTGATTCTCTAGAGAAAAATACCAAGAATGCACTTGCTCCAAAAATTGAAACAGTTGACACAGTTGTTCAAGATCATCTATCGGATACAGAACAACCCCCTGATGCCCTGGCAGGCACATGGATTACTACTACCCCGTTAGGCACTCAAATAGGCACTAAGGGATCAGAGAGACTTGATCTGAAGCCCCTTTTGGCTTACCAGGCCACTGATCCAGTTAATGGAATGGTAATATTACATTATCAAACATGTGACACAGTGATTTCTTAGAATTCTCTTTCATAGTTAATCATATGACAGCAGTACATTCTTTTAGAAAGACCAGATTTTAGCTTTGCTTGTGCACTTGTGGTCACAATTAATTGATTAATGAAATTGTATTGTTGTGGTTAATACTGTTCCAGGTAATGACTATGAGAGAAGACAGGGTAGTTGTGGTGGAGAAAAGAGACGGTTCCAAAATAGTAGATCATGCTGATGGCACCAGAATAACCACCTTCTTCCAAGAGTGTATTGAAACTGTGGTATCTGATGATAATGAAGAAACAGGTACAAGTTTAATGTCTATATAACAATTTTTCCAAGTGTTTGATTGAGAATAATTGTAGTTTGAGTCTTGGACGAAGATTCCAAGAGCCGAAAGTTTCAATGTGTACTCACTGAACCACCCTGAGCGAGTTGTACTTTCCTTAGAGGAAGGTACAGTAGTCTTGCTTATCCAACCTTCGCTCATCCAACACAGTATGCCTCCTGTCCAGATCCACAACTGTTTCAATGCATTGCGATGTTTTGGTGCTAAATTCATACAGTAATTACTACATAACGTTTATTATTTATTTATTTATTTATTATTCGGGTTTCTATGCCGCCGACTCCCTGAGGCTCGCGGCGGCTCACAGGAACCGAAGGTACAACTACACACAAGCAATGCGATAAAACATCTAAGACAATTAAACAGTTAAAACAGCAAAATACAAAACCCCCAGGTACAGTTCAGAAATTAGATAGCGTGACACCCCAGGACAGCGGCTAAAGCGGAACATGGGCAGGACCTACTCACCGAAGGCCTGCTTAAACAAATAAGTTTTGCAGGCGCGTCTAAATGGGAGCAGGTCCTTTATAGCCCGCGTTCCAGCCGGGAGGGCGTTCCACAGCGTAGGGGCTATAACGGAGAACGCCCTCCGGCGAGTAGATGTCAGTTTAGCCGATTTCGCCGAGGGTATCTCTAACAAATTAGCATCCTCGGAGCGTAGTGATCTCGGGGGACAGTGTGGGGTGAGTCGGTCCCTCAAGTACGCTGGCCCCAGGCCATGCAAGGCCTTAAAGGTAAGAACCAACACCTTGAAGGAGATCCGGTGCTCGATTGGGAGCCAGTGCAGATCCTGCAAAACAGGTGTGATGTGGCGGCCTGCTGGGGTTCCAGACAGGAGCCGGGCGGCAGTGTTCTGCACCAACTTGAGCTTCCGGGTCGCCGACAAAGGAAGGCCAACGTAAAGCGCGTTACAGTAATCCAGCCTTGAGATGACCGTAGCTTGGATCACCGTGGCCAGGTCATTCCGGGAGATATAGGGGGCCAGCCTCCGAGCCTGTCGCAGATGAAAAAAGCAACCTTGCTGACCGCGGAGATCTGGGCCTCCATGGTCAGCTGGGAGTCCAGATGGACCCCCAGGCTCTTAACGGAAGGCGATGGGCATAGCGCCACACCGTCCAGGGTCGGAAGCTGGACATCTACACCACCCGAGCGGCCCGACCACAAGATCTCCGTCTTCGCGGATTCACCCTCAACCTACTGGCACGCAGCCATCCAGTAACGGCCTCGAGGCAGTGTTGGAAATTATCGGGATGGATCCCGGCCTGTCCTCCATCCTCAGAATGAGCTGGGTGTCGTCAGCGTACTGGTGGCACTCCAGCCCATAACTCCGCACCAGCTGTGCAAGCGGCTGCATGTAGATGTTGAATAACAGAGGGGAGAAATGGCCCCTTGCGGAACTCCACAAACTAATGAGGAGCCCTCGGAGACCACCTCGCCCTCCTCACACGCTGAGACCGCTGGTGGAGGAAGGAGGTCAGCCATTTAAGAACTGTCCCCTCACTCCAGCCATGGCCAGGCGGTGGATCAGTAGATTGTGGTCGACCGTGTCAAACGCTGCCGTGAGGTCCAATAACACGAGCAGCGCAGACCCGCCTTGGTCGAGCTGGCAGCGGAGTTGATCTGTGATGGAGACCAGGACCGTCTCCGTCCCGTGCCCCGAACGGAAGCCGGACTGGAAGGGGTCTAGCCATGTTGCATCATCTAAGAAGGACTGCAACTGCTCCATTACTGCCCTCTCAACTACCTTGCCCAGGTACGAGAGGTTCGACACTGGTCGGTAGTTGGAGGGAACCACAGGATCTAGTGACGGTTTCTTCAGTAATGGAGCTACCACCGCCTCTTTAAAGCACTCTGGGAAGACTCCTTGCTCAAGGGAGCTATTTACAATGTTCAACAGAGGCCCACGTAACCCCTCCAGGCAGGATCTAACAAGCCAGGAGGGGCACGGGTCGAGGGAGCAGGTGGTAGGCCTGGTTGCAGCCACAATCTTATCAACAGCATCTGCGTCCAGTGGCCGAAACCGGTCGAGGGTGGGTTTACCGTGTATTGAATTGCTTTTTCTGTCGATTTGTTGTAAAACATTATGTTTTGGTGCTTAATTTGTAAAATCATAATGTAACTTGACGTTTAATAGGCTTTTCCTTAATCCCTCCTTATTATCAAACATTTTTGTTTATCCAACGTTCTGCTGGCCAGTTTATGTTGGATAAGCGAAACTCTACTGTAGTAGCAAGCCTCTTCTGAATTAATCTTGCAACACATACACACACACCCTCTATGATAGGGCTACCATAGATACATGTTCACTTGACGGTACATAACAAAATTATCTTTATCTTGCTGAGGGGATATGTTTTTGTTTTGTTTTTTTGTTATAAGTTTGGGGCACATTAAAGAGATCAAGAATTAAAATTACAGCTGCTTCTTTGCTGCCTAAAGTTTCTTGTGGTGATTAAATAACCCATCTTTATTTAAATAACCCATCTTTATTCAGTTTATAGCTGGAAATGGTGGAGATGTGGTAATTTTAGGGGAAATGTTCTCTTTTCCAAGCCTCCAGAGTTTTAAATCTGCCTACAATTACCGGCACTGAAGTCCTTCACCTTCACTCTGGTAGTTCTGAAAGATGATGTAGCCATTATCTCTCTTTAGATAACAGCAGCAAGGGGAGACTACTTTCTTTCCCCCCACCTCCCCCTATACATTATAGACCCCTCTGTTGTTCTCTGGAATGAGCACAAATACATTCCAAGCATGAGCTGTCTTAAGAAAGAAGGTGGAGAAAAGAAATAACAAGGTAGGCATTTTATGACATTGTCACCTTAAGAGTCTTAAATAGTGTCCACATAGTTTCAGCAATCCGACATTTCCAGGCTTTGTCACAGGAAAAAATTATAACTTTGATAAAATTGTCCCAACAAATATCTTGCATTTTGTCATTGTGTACATTTTTTTTCATACAATGTAATGTACCATGATGTTGAGTGAAAGGCTATGTTTGTAATATGCTTCTGCAAAGGTGTTTAAAGTGGCTTGAGCACAGACTACGTTATCATCAGCGTCCTAGAGTTCTATAACACAGGCCGCTGTTTCCTTACTTTTGGCTTTCAGTCTGCTGAGGTTAAAAGGCTTCGGGTGTTTTGGACTTCAACTCCCACAATTCCTAACAGTTGGTAAATTGCCTGGGATTTCTGGGCGTTGAAGTCCAAAACACCCAAAGGGCCGAAGTTTGCCTATGCCTTGTCTAAACCATCTGGAAGGTACCCAGTTGGGAAAAACTACTTGTGAGAAAAAAGTCGCGTTCTTCAATGTAAATGTTCTCACATTTAGTATAATTGCTCTTCTTAAGTTATGCTGATCTGTTTTCATCCCTAGAAATGACCTCCCAGGACATCATAAGGAAGGTGAAGTGCATGCGTATAGAACATCCAGATTTTGCAACTGTCATAACAAATTGTGAGGACAGCACCTGTTGTGCTATTTTTGCTGATGGTACCTCAATTATATCAAACCCACAAGGAACATACCAAGTGAGTCTTAGATATAAGCTTCTTATATCATGAATTGTTCATTTCTTTCCCTATCCCATTGTTTCATTGCTTTTTGTACCCCAAATTTCCCATTATTTGAAGTTTGTTATGAAGTCATTATTTTTCCCTCAGCATCCTAGGCTGATCCCGCAAGAGTTGTTATTTTTGAATCAGATGGAAAACCTCTGGAGGTTGGGTGGGCTTACTGCCCACATTCTCCAACTCATTAGGATTGTTGTTGTTGTTGTTACATTTACACCCCACTTTTCCTCCACAAAAGGAAACTAAAAATGTCTAAGAATAAATCATACAACGATTTGTGAATTAAAACTTAAGCATATAAACATTAAATTGAACTAAACATGGAAAATACATAGGTAAAAGCAATAAAACCGTTAAACAAATCTATAACATTCCATAAAACACAACAACCCCTTGTTCGATCTTATACTCCACAATCATTCCTGGAAAAATTTCCGCTGCCACTAATACACCACCAAATTTTATTGGTGCAACAAATAAATAATGCCTTTTACCTTAAAATGAACTGTGTCTCAAGGACATACTTTCCTTTCAAGCTGAATTTTGCTTCAAGGAGGCCCCTAGAAGGATACTCTTAGGTATCATCTGCACAAAACCAATCCTAGCTGTCTTCATGACATTCCTCAATTCCTGGCAGATATCAGGTTAATCCACTTAGTTTTCCAATAAAAAAGAAGGTAGAGAATGCTCTGGAGTTTGTCTTGGTGAGAGTTCGCTGTTGGTGTTTGCCTCAGTGAGAGCTTGCCGATATAAGGTGCCTTGTATAGTAGCAGAGGCACCCACACAATCAGGAAAGAGGGACGGTCTCCCCATTTTTCTTCCTGGTTATGGAGATGTCTCTGCTGCAGTCATCTGGAAGTGGTGAGGCAACATGAATTGTAAGGTGGCAGTTCAACAGGGCCAAATCGGTCTCAGCCTGGCTTGGACCAGCTGGACTCCAACCCACCACCACCATAGGTTTGGAACACTGCAGGTGGCCAAAACCTGTCCAGAGCCTTTTTGCTCCGGATTGGCCCCAGATTAACCAGCCAATGTATATGAGGCCTTAAAAGCGGTTTTCCCATTGCCATTACTCTAAAGTTCGGCATAATGGAATGAAGATTACTAGCAAGTATGCGAAAATAACCAGTTACTCTGAAGTATAAAGTGACACTTTTCATATTATGACTCATCCTTGGTTTTCATATAATATACAACAATTGGTATATTTAAGGTATATTAAATATATTTCCTTTTCATCATGGTAGGTATTACCTATGAACAAAGGCTGCCTCTTCATTGACAAAGATTGCTCTGCAGTTTATTCCCCCGAAGCATTCGCAAAAAATGATTGTGAATTTACCCCCAATGCTGAAGACCAGCAGGTCGAGAAATACATTATGAAGCATAACACCAACATTGTCTGTGAAGTAATGGATCCTGCTGGGAACATTTTCAAGGTAAAAGTTCATGACAACTTTATTTTTGAAATAATTCTGCGGGCTTGTTTTGTGTGGCTTGATTGTTCTTTGTGGTCTCTGGCACTCATGCTGTAGTTGTTGCAGTTGTCATATCACTCAATGCCAAGCCAGATCATTACAGAAGTTTCATAAATTAAATCTAGACAAAATCAACACTGGGCAGTAAATGTAGTACGCTTTTCCTTAAGCGGACATGAATTCTATGTTAAGCAGCTATAGTTCTCTGATATCAAGCCTTCACCAAAAGCAAGCACTCCTCTGCAGTCCGTGCATGCCCTCCTAGAGGAAGCTGAAGCAAGCACATCTGAGTAAACTACAAAGGGATTAAACCAGTGGTTCTCAACATGTGGGTCCCCAGATATTTTGTCCTTCAATTCCCAGAAATCCTAAAAACTGGTAAACTGGCTGAGATCTCTGGTACTTGTAGGCCAAAACATCTGGGGACCCACAAGTTGAGAACAACTGGGTTAAACCTACCCACACTTCTATAGCATATGAAAGAACGGGCATGGTATTGCAGGCCTCAGAGATTAACTGAGAAACATTTGCTAACCAAAACATGAACGGAGATTTTAAAATATATAAAGTCCTCAGTGTTGAGACTGCGGCAGATTATGTCATTACCTGGCTTGAGCCCAAAGTCTGTTTATGCTCTTTCTGGGACCTGAGTCTGTTGCTTCTCAGTTTGTTACTCAAGAACTTCTGATTTTGACTTCTGGCAATCTGAAGTCTCCAAAATAAATAAATTATAAAGTTATCTGCTGGCATTGACAACTTCTCTCAGTATTTGTAGTTGGAAATGGCTTTTTCTTAAATGCTACCAGAAATAACAGAAGTTTCAGGAGGCATGTTACAGAAATACAATTCTGTTTTTTATTGCAGGTCATGGCTGATGGCAGCACATCTGAATACATTGCTTCCCTTGATTGTGATGAAAAGAAATCAGAACCCACGTATACAGAGACTCCAATCATATATGGGGAGCATGCACCCAGGTATGTTATCGGTATATGGTGTTTTTCTGTGGGCAAGCAGATAGCGACTACTGGATGGTATATGTTCTGTATCAGAAACTAGAACTGATGTGGTCTATCCAATGCAATTTTCTGAATCAGCACCCCAAATAACCAAACCGAATCTAAAGTTGACCAAAAACTGATTCATAACTCTTTTGGTACTAATGTTGGAGAGCGGTCCCTTGTCAAAGTGGTCCCCCGTCAATTGGGCCCTGGTCAAAGTGGTCCCCCGTCAAGTGGGCCCTGGTCAAAGTGGCCGCCTTTCTCCAGAGTGGACCCAAGGCGGTTCACAACATATTTTTAAATGTACATACAAATATTTAAACATTTAATTAAAACCCATGCAGTCTAAAATCCCCATATTTCAATGTCCCTAAAGTGTCTGGCTTCAGTTAAAAGCTGCTTCAAAGAGCCCATCTGTTGCAATCAACTATAAAGTGCAAGGATCTATAAACTGTTCCTTAATCTCAATTCTGATAACTTCATATTTCTTATTTCTCATAAGATGAAAGTTCTGTGGATTAGTGGTTTCTTTGCTCAAGAATTAGGCAAGCAGCCTGTCCTGGAATGGGTTGTGCTCTTAACAGTGGCCCCAACCTTTGGTCCTCCAGATATTTTGGACTTCAGATCCCACAATTCCTAACAGCTGGTAAGATGACTGGGATTTATAGGAGTTGAAGTACAAAACACCTGGAGGACTAAAGGTTGGGAAATCACTGTCGTAGAGGAAAGGGTTCACACAGTGGGATTAGTCAAGAGCGTTCATGTTTGTCTGATGCCACCTTTGGCTTAACCCAGGGCTGTCCAACTGGCGGCCCGGGGGCCATACACGGCCCCCAGCCCCTTTCCTACAGCCCCCCCATCTTTTTAATAAAAAATAAAAATAGAAAAATAAATTAATTTTTTAAAAAAATTACCCACTTCCGGGTTTCGGAGGAAGTCTCACGAGACTTCGCCAGCCATGCGGGATTTCGATATCAACGCGAGATCATGTCTGCGTTGATATCGAAATCCCGCGTGGCTAGGGGAAGTCTCGCGAGACTTCCTCCTGTTGCCGAAATCTCGGCTACTGAAGCGATTTGGACGCGATCTCTCCATCCTTCTTCGGCTCCTGGCTCAGTCGCTCGTTGCCTCGCTTGTGGTCCGGCTACTCCTGGATCCGTTTGGGAAGGTAGGCTGAAGCAGGGGGCTCCCTTTATTAATATAAATATATTTAATGGTGTATTTTGGCCTCATTCTGTGTTCCATGCATGCATCCAGCCCCTTTATTAATATAAATATATTTAATGGTGTATTTTGGCCTCATTCTGTGTTTCATGCATGCATCCAGCCCCTTTGTGAATATAAATATATTTAATGGTGTATTTTGGCCTCATTCTGTGTTCCATGCATGCATCCATAATCATTCTGTTCCATTGTTTTATTTATTTATTTTATAATTAATAATGCAACTAGTAATTTGGGGCGGAGGTGGGGAGGGGGCGGGGGTGGGGGCAGGGCAGGGGCGGAGCCAGGGGCTTGGCCCTGTGTACCACTATACTTCTGGTCTGAATTGAAGGTGCTCTGAGATGACATTTTTCTGGGCATCTCAGTCCTTCAAAAACCACAGAAGAATGCCTTCCTCTCTGTTACACTACTGGGAGCCACACACTGCATAAGGGTATGGAGAGGGTGTTCTTTCCCATCATCCTTTGATTATGGAATGCCTTTTCCTTACAGGTCCAGTTGTGCCAACTCTGGCTTCTTTTTGACATCAGAATAAAGCATAGCTTTTCTATAAAAAGCCTTTGGGGATCTTACAATTTTTTCAAAATTTGTACATATTTTAAAGTGTTTCAGTAAGTTGTGACTGTTAAAATGTTTAACAATTTAAAGGATTAAATTGTCAAATATATTTTAGAATGCATACATGAAAACATTACATTAAAAATGCTCTAAATGGTTTTTAATTGATTTATCTGTATGCCGCCCTGAGATTCTAAGACACAGGGTAATACATGATTGATTGAATGATCACAATAAATCAATAAATCATGATGATTAGATTTGTGTGACTGACTGTTTAGATTCTTCATTGTCTATGCTGATGGCTCAGGAACTGAACTGCTCCGTACAAAGGACATGGAAGAATATCTGTCTATGGCATATGGGGATCCAGTTACAGTAGTTCTGCAAGAACCAATTCAAGAATGCCCAGGCAAGAATGAATCATTTGAGCCATACAATAGTCTTAATTTTCAGAGGTTTCCCCCTCAAGTTTTTTCTATATTTTGTATATTAGAGGCATACTTTGCATATTCCATTATTTGGACATGCATGTTTGGGGGGGGGGAGGTGTTGTGGGAGTGAACAGAATGAAAACTTTTTAAAAAATTGTTATTGAGATTATAAAATAAGTAAAAAACCCCATATAATTAATACACAAGAAAAATAAGAAAAAGAAATCACCATAAACCCCTACCCTGGGGTTCTACCCTGTGGGGCAGCAGAGAATAGATCTGCCCCCTCCTCTCTGTGACAACCCTTAAGATATTCTCTTCACCAGGCTGAACATGCCTATCTCCTTCTATTTTTCCTCTATTGTTTTGTTCACCATATCACTTATGAACCTTGTTGCCCTTCTCTGATCGTGCCCCAACTTACGTATAGTCTTTTAAAAATGAGACACCCAGAACTGAATGCAGCACTCCCGATGAGCCCTGTCTAGCACATTGTGACTATTATTTAATGATGATGGATAGTTTTTTTTTTAAAAAAACAAACTTTATTTGTAGACCGGGCGGTTTCCAACACATATGGCAAACATTAAGTGCCAACAAAGAGACATATTGACAAATTGCATCAAAGCAACACATATAAAAGAAAACAGAACAGCCATTACTATAAACTTAATACCAAATAGAAATTAACAAAAAATAAAACTTTACAACCCTAACAGAAATTATTACGTAATATGAATTTAAACAGAATGAGAAAGATAACTAAAACCTTATTAAGGGGTAAAATTGTTATTTCCCTTGACTTGGAAGCTAATGCAGACTAAAATAAAATTTGCCTTCTTCGCTACAACATTACTATCCTGGCTCATCTTCAGCGTATCATCAACAATAACCCCAAGGTCTTTTTTACATATAGTTGCCCTTATCCAATAGCTAATATATTTGGTTTTTGGCCTAAATGGCACATTTTTCATTTGTATTGATTGAATTTCATTGATTTCTGCCTGATTCCTGGGTTTTTAAAATGCTTTTACGTACATTCTTTTTCATTGTCTTTGGGAGAGAAAGAGAGGGAGAGAGGGAGGGAGGGAGAGATGGAGAGATGGAGGGATTGTATGATTCTTGGCAGGATTTATTCTTGACAAACCCATGCTGGCTTCCACTGCTCATTGTCATCAGGATAGATGCGTACAAACTCCTGTACAATTCTTTCTAACATTTTAACTTATTTGTGGCCATACTAATTGATCTATAGTTTCCTGGATTGTATTTTTTAAAGAAAAGGACAGTGTTTTTAAGGAAGTCCTTATCTAGATATTGAAATACATATATAATTTCTCTCCAGTAATAATTAAATTGGTTGCAGCAGCAAAACAACACTACAAGAACACTACTGTGTACAGATGGATCATTGTGATATGCTTTTAGATTGTACTTTGCCATGCACTTTTCACTTGTGAAATTTGTCCTAAATGGCTGCTCAATTATTGATATGTTTTTCTATAAAACTGTCAATTTAGGAGTCTTAAGCATTACTATCCTCTGTCCTTTAACTGTGACATCTCAATGGGTAATGAAGAGAGATCCTACCACTGTTGTTCCTTATAATCTCCAATCAAGAACCTGGGAAGGATTTCCTCCGGTTGAGGTATACAGTTTTTTTAAAAATTAATATTTCATTGTGACATAGTAATAGTGAACTTATTTGCTGCGCATTGTATATTATATGAATTGTGTATCTTCAACAGTCTTAAGCTACTGAAACTAAGCAATTGTGTGAGTGTGTGAATCCCATTTTGCAAGAAAGGTGTGATATAAACTCAATAGATAAATAAAAATTAAATTATTGTAACTGTCCATATTTTTCTTCAAAAGGCATTATGTTTTCATAATGAAAATGAAAATAAAAGGAATGAAGAGTGCAAGTTCCTGTGTCAAAGCAGTTATCGTTCCCTATCAGAGTTTTTTTTAAAAAAAATTTTTTTATTAGTTATGTTCTAGGAGAATTTTTTTTAAAAAAGGAAACATATGCAAAATAAAAGAAAGAACAACAAAGAAAGAAAGGAATTGACATTTACTTTTCTAATTATGGTTATACATTTTACAGTATAAAGTAACTTCTACAGCGACAATTATTGTATACTTATTCAGGTCACCCAAATCTTTTAAGTGTCAAAAACTATTGTTGACTTATTGTTTCCTTTTTTCTTCAGAATTGCAATAGAAGTTTTCCAGTCTTTTCAAAATGTTGCCAATGACTTTGTTCATTGATAAATTCTCCAATTCTTGGAGTATCTTTTGTTTTCTTTTTTTAAAAAAATTCAGTTCCAAAGACTCTTTTGCTGTTTTACTTTTGACTTTCAACTGAGTAATTATCTTCCTCAAAAACTCCTGAAGAGGTTTTATTTCCCAACTCTGCCAGGAGCTTTAATTCCCTTAAAGTCAATTATCTCAGAGTTTCTTTCCTCTCTGCCTTTATTATGACTTACTGATTTTAGTTTCTTGGATGCCCCCATATCATATCTGTGTCCTCCATTTCTCCTTTGGAAAAAATCACTTTCAACACATGAACTCGTCTGTTCTTGTTAGCATCACATCATCATTTTTTTCCCTTTGGCATCATCTTTTTCTTTCAGCTAATTATGCCAGCTCTTGATTTCCTGTTATCCTGGTTTATATTAAATTTCTATTATTCATCAAGGGAGCCCTCGGCGGCGCAGTGGGTTAAACCACTGAGCTGCTGAACTAGCTTACCAGAAAGTCGCAGGTCCGGGGAGCCCCAGCTTCTGCCAACCTGCAGTTAGAAAACATGCAAATATGAGTAGATCAATAGGTAGCTCTCCAGTGGTAAGGTAACAACGCTCCATGCAGTCATGCCAGCCACATGACCTTGGAGGTGTTTATGGACAATGCCGGCTCTTCGGCTTAGAAATGGAGATGAGCATCAACCCCTAGAGTCAGACACAACTGGACTTATTTCAGGAGAAAACATTTACCCTTTACTATTCATCAGAGAGAAGAGAAGAATGATACAGCTATGCCACCATCTCTCAGAGCCACGATCACCCCAATTTTACTTTTAATAACCTTTTTCTGTTGTTGATCACGCTAGTCATAAAAAATGTGTTCATATTATATCATAGTGTTGGATTTTAAAGTACATAGTCTTGGATTTAAAATAATAATCATTCAAAATTTTACATTTGTTTATCCAGCCTTTGTTTATTCAGCAGTGGGACTCTATGCCCCGGAGTGTGGTGAAGGATCCTGCAAGCTATAGCATTTCTTCTGTCTGTCTGGAAGCAGATTTGTTAACAGACTGTAGCTAAGATGAACATTGCTAAGATGTTGTTCTGCCGAAATATCTGAGTCTTCTTTTTGTCATTTGGATTCAGAGAAAAACTCCAGGCCCTCCATTTGGAACGCATGCTTGGAAAGGTCTATGCATAGAATTCAAAGAGCTGGCAAATTCTCCGCCACCTATACAGAAATGTCCAGATGTACTCCAGATTCATCGATTGATCCAGTACGAGCCAATTACTGATGAACTGAGACACAAATTGCAGCTTTCTGTCAAGGTAAATCCAATCCTAGCTGGGTAAAGCCACAGGTATCTCAACAGTAAATATAAATAACTAAACATAGATAATATATCTCTATATATAATAAAGCAGAATGTATGTATGTATGTGGGTGGGTTTGTATGTATGTGCTGGCGTTCTGATTGGCTGCCACTTTCACAGGCCACAGCAACCAGCGCGGGTGATGGACCTGCACCAAACTTGGGATACATAACCCCCCTGACCCCCTTTACGTCCTGGTGCGGTTTGGGGGACATGGACCATGGATTATGGGATTTGTAGTACATTCAAACACTTTGGTTTCCACAGACGACTGCGGCCACCTAAAAGGACCAAAACAGACCACACTTGGCACACACATCCCCCATTATCCACTCTACGTCCTGGGGCACTTGGGAAGAGGCAGATCATGGATTATGGGACTTAAACTACCTCTACTCACTTCCTAAGTCCGCTGCGACCCTCATCCAATTACTGATTGAGACCACACTTGAAACACATAACCCCCATGACTGCCTTCACGTCCTGGTGAGGTTTGGGGGGGGGGGGCTGCCAATGGACAATGGGATTTGTAGTACTTTCACACCCCTCTACTACCACAGACCACTGCGGCCCCCAACAAACACCTATAAAAACCACACTTGGCACACAGAGCTCCAGTGACCCACTCTACATTTTACTGCAGTTTAGAGTAGGGCAGACCATGAATGATGGGACTTGAAGTACCTTCCCTCACTTTCAAAGACTGCTGCAAACCTAATCCAATGACTGATCAAGACCAAACCTGCCACACAGAGCCCTCATGACCCACTCTACATCCTGGTGCAGCTTTGTGTGAGACGGACCACGGATGATGGGACTTTAAGTACCTTCACTCACTTCCTAAAAACAATGCAACCCTCATCCATTCGCCAATACAGACCACACTTGGCACACACAGCCCACATGACCCAATCTACATCCTACTGCAATTTGGAGGAGGGTGGCCCACAGATGATGGGACTTGCAGTACCTTCAGAAATTTCATGATACCACAACAACTCCCAATAATGATTGACCACGGCCAAACTTGGCAGACAGAGCCTCCATGACCCACTCTAAATCCTGCTGCACTTTGGAGGAGGGTACCCCATGGATAATGGGACTCGCACTACCTTCACTAACTTCCTGAAACCACTACAAGCCACGTACACTTATGATAAGGACCAACCTTGACACACAATGCCTTTCTCAAATGACCCGGGCACCGCCGGGTCCTCAAGCTAGTGAATAATAAAATTCAGCAGGAGGATTCAGATAGCAGGAGAAGTACAGCAGGCTTTTCAAGAAATTGGAGGAAGAATATGGTGACTTTGATATTTTAGGATTAGGACTGATAGATTCGCAAAAGTAATAAAAATGCACTAATATTAGATTTTACATTTACCCTCATGTCACTGTGATAGATATTTATATCTGCTAACTATGTTTAGGGTTGCAGCCTAAGAAAACTTCTTCATATTGCTTTCCACTGTCTTGTTAGGAGTACATTGACAAAATAATGAAGCAGGAAGAAGAAATGTATGAAATGACCATCAAAGATCCAAGAATAGAAGAGGAAAAGGAACATGCTACAGATCTCCTCAAGCTAGTTATGGTGATCAATATACACATTTTAATTGGTTTAAAAGAAAAATTGCTTTGTTATCACAACTAGCAACAGTGATTCACCTCCAACATAACCCCCAATTTTTCTTCTGTTCCATTTTCCCCTACATTTCTTGTCTTTTGCAGCAAACTATTTTTACTTGTTGAAAGAGAAACAAACTTTAACTCACTCAAAAGTAAGGTTTTGTGGACAAACCTTACTTTTCCCATTTGGACAGAACTTCAATCCATTTCAGAAAAACAGAAAGGGGGGGAATACACACAGCAATGAGGCTTGTTCCTGTAACAGCCATGTTAAACCAAAACAGGGTGCCTTTTCAGCACAGTGATCCCCAATAAACAATTATTTTTTTAAAGAACTATTTTGCCCTCACTTAGATTTAGTTGGTTTTAACAAGTTAAAGAGCAGAAACTGAAGATCTATAGATAACCTCATAAGTAGAACAGATTGTGACAGAAGGCTTGACTTTGATGCACATTGAGAGCCGATCTTAAGAATTTGGATTGTACACTCCCCAATAGGGTAAAGTCAGAAAAGAGGCCTAACTCGGCACCATATAAGAGTTGTACAACTGGATTGGTATCAAATAGTTTGAGTGCCGCGGGTAAGAAGAGGACGCTACTTATCCATAACACTCACACTATTTGATGCCAAGCCAGTTGCACAACTCCTATATGGTGACCAGATACGCCCCTTTTCTGACTTTACCCCATTGGGGAGTGTACAGTCCAAATTCTTAATATCAGCCCTCCAGGTACCAAGGTGTTTCTCCAACTCCACCCTACATCTGAAGATAGGCTTCCTGAGAATTGAGGCCAGAGTGTAGGTGGTTATACTGAACTATTGGCTTAGACAATCCCTCTCCCCCTTCGGCCTTGCACTACTTACTGTGTTGGATGACTTCCAGTCCAGATGGGAAAAGGCAATAGCAGTCAAAATTTCATCCCTGGGCTTCTCTCCAGGACTTCTAACTAGTATGGGCTACGACCAAGCCAAATCTCTTATTAAACAATGAATAACAGACATTGAGGGCCAATCAGACTTAGCCAGCACGCCATCCTTTTTTATCAATGGAGTCAGTAGGTTTTCTACCTCCACTATGAAATATCTAACCATGTTGGAGGTTTCCAGCCATTGGAGGGCCTTCACTCTGGCACGTTGCCATGCCCTCCCATCTGCTATATTGGAAGGCCATTACCAGAAGACCCCATACTCCGAGAGACTGTGCCCCTGTGACTCAGGATACAGAAAGACAACTGAATATGTTCTTCTTCAGTGCCTGTTCTATAGAGATATAGCCATGGCTGTACAAACACTCAGGACACTTTGGACAATTTCACATCTCCCTGCTATGTTCAGATACTAACTTGGCTATAACTTATAATGTCGCCAAGTTCTGCACAGCAGCAATTAAAATCTGCAGTCGATAACTGATAGCACAAGCTAGAACAAGTCCGGATTTCATTCTAGCAGAAAATTGGGATTATAGTATTTTAATTCTAGCATGGATGTTGCTTCCACCTCTGACTGGACTTCCTTTCCCTGTGCCACATGAGCACCCCAATCCCCTCCCTTCAGACTCCTTTCCTTTTAATTTCATAAATTATGTTTGGTTTAGATATAAAGATATATGGCTTTTAGCTTAGATTCTTGTTTTTATGTCCTAATAATGTTACACTTATTTTAAAGTTTTAAATCTCTTGACCCTTAAATGTGATGTGCTTGTACGGGACTGTGTCACTCTTCTCTCAAGCTAGTCATTGACCGTAATAAATTGAACTTTAACTTGAGCCCCATTATTGGGGGGAAAGGTGGGATATACCTGAGTAAAAGTTAAAATAGTAAAAATAATTGGGTAAAATGAGGGCCCAAGACATTTTTCCGTGACCTCTTTCTACCTAAGAAATAGTTGCATGAAATATATGTGTGTGTGTGTGCGTGCGCATATGTGTGTGTGTGTGTGTATGAGAGAGAATAATATACAAATCAAATATTTACAGACTGGTTTCATTTTTATGAAGTACAGCTGAAGTGTGTTGTTGTTGTTAACTTTATACTCAGCCTTTCTCCCTGTGGAAACTCAATCTCGCTAACAATCCCACGCTTCGTCAAGTTTAAAAAGCACAATACAAAAGTTACATAATAACAGCATGGTAAAAACAGATTAAAATAGAATGGATACACTTAAAATAGAGCCCACTGTAAACACTGCATGTTATTGCCATTTAATAAGCAGTGTCCTTGGTGGGATACAATTTTGATTGGATATAATTTTGATTGCGGAAATTATTCAAATATATATGTTTATAAGTGACACAGCTGATTTGTGTATGCTGCAGTCTTTCCAGAGCCTTGAAGAATCTTCAGAACCTTGTACTAGAGGTAAGAACTATGCTCGATTTTTATGCCTCTCATATACCTTTCCTGTTTAGCTCACCTCTTTTTCTAGTTTAACCTTCATAAAGACAAATGAGGCATTTTACTCTCTGTTTTACAGAATTATCACAGAACTTATATCTACAACCTCATATTTTGAAGAGTCATAAACAATAGCTAGCACTTACTGAGTAGTTATGAATGTGTAAGGTAGACTTTCTTATTTGGGATTCATTCAAGGTATTAGATATTCCTGTACCGTATCCATGAACATTGAGTAATTATTTGGTATTCGTGACTCTGTCTCCATGATCACAAAGGCACCCCCTCAACCTGATGGCCTTTCGCAGGGCTTGCAAGACTTGGCTATTCCGACAAGCATTTGGCGACTGACTAGCACCTGAACATCAAACCTTGCCACCTAACCATGCCGCCTCTGTCTGTAGATCGGTCATATTCCGATCTATGTGATGTTTTATGACATATGTGATTGTCTTTAGGAATGTTTTTATGATGTTTTTAGGCTGTTTGTGTAATTTTATTGTGTTGGAAACCGCCCTGAGCCTTGGGGAGGGGCGGTCTAGTAAATCCGTATAATAAATAAATAAATAAACCTACCTTAAAATGCCATCTTGTTTTGCTCTAGTAATCCGCAAACTAGATCTCATTTCCATATAGTGTCACTCCAAGCAGTGACGGTGAACTACCCAGCTGGGCCACCTAAGTGAACAGCCACAACTTAACCTCCAACCGCTTTTCAGTGATTCAACCGCACACCCATTCTACATCAAAGAGCTGCCCCATGCCGATGCCTTGCCTCTTACTCTGTACTTCCACCACTAAGAATGAAGTGTATGGTCCCCTAAAGCCCAGAGTTTTAGATCCTAACCAATAGTGATGACCTAGTTAATAGGGTAGAACTGGCAGGATGAAAGTAACCATGTTCTCCTGGAGTTGTTATACAGCAGAAAGTGGGTGCCAACTGTAGTCAGACACACTTTCTAGACTTTTAAGAAAGTTGATTTCAGTAATTTTTTGGAATACTTGTGGTCAGGAATACTAAAAGATGATGAATTAGAGTTTCTTTCAAGTGAGATGTTGAAGGCACAGTTTCATACAATGGGAAAATAAAATGGAAGTGTCTAAATAAACCAAGCCTGCTTCCACACAGCTGTATAAAATCCCACAGTATCTGCTTTAAACTGGGTTATATGGCAGTGTGGAGTCAGATAACCCAGTTCAAAGTACATATTGTGGATTATCTGCCTTGAGAT
Organism: Anolis apletophallus; assembly: GCA_030556195.1. Taxonomy (NCBI): domain Eukaryota; kingdom Metazoa; phylum Chordata; class Lepidosauria; order Squamata; family Anolidae; genus Anolis; species Anolis apletophallus. The sequence goes on along the minus strand of JARBWK010000006.1, from coordinate 128,523,934 downwards.
TCTGGGTTATATGGCTGCGTGGAAGAGCCTCAAGATGGAGATCCTAAGGAACTTTCATTTGAGTTAAGATTTAAAAAGGTCATGTACAAATGTGAAACCTTTTCCCCTATGTGACCCATTGTCTTCAACACTACTCCAGTTTATCTCCCCCGAGTTTTTTAATATCCTATATGTTCATGTGGCCCACCCTGTCAGTTCTGTTTTTAGACTCACCTGTACTGTTGTGTTTTCACCAATATATTTTATTGTGTTTATTGCTTTTAGTATGTTTATTGTTTTTTGATGTTGTTGATATTTTGTGATGTGTTGTTTGGGCACGGCCCCATGTAAGCCGCTCCGAGTCCCCTCTGGGGAGATGGATGCGGGTTAGAAATAACGTATTATTATTATTATTATTATTATTACAAGAGTTGGAAAAAGGGGGGAATTACAAAAGAGTTCAGGTACATAGCTGTTAGGTTTATTTATTTTATTTATTTATTTACTATACCTGTGTACTGTCTTTCTCAGCCTATCAGCGACTCAAGGCAGTTTACAACAAGTTAGTACACACAATAGCAAAATACTGATTAAGCATTAAAACAATATAAAACCGCAATAGGAACAATAAAAACCAACATCATTATCATTGGCATCTCCTAGTTAAAAATATTGTCCAAATTCCATTGTCAAGTGATTCCATTTCCTATGTCAGTTACTCTGCATTTGGAAACGCTTGCTCATATAAACATGTCTTAACTTGGCTCTGAAACGTTAAGAGTGAGGGAGCCGATCTAATCTTCTTAGGGAGGGTGTTCCATAGCCGAGGGGCCACGACAGAGAAGGCCCTGTCTCTTGTCCCCACCAAACGTACTTGCGATGAAGGCGGGATCAAGAGCAGGGCCTCCCTGGACGATCTTATAGTTCTAAATGGTTCATAAGGGGAGATTTGTTCGGACAGGTAAATTGGGCCAGAACCGTTTAGGGCTTTAGTTTAGTGAGAAAGTCAGAGAAACTGAAGCACCAGTTCATGTTTGCTACGTAGAAGAGTACAAAAGGGCTTTTTTGTTATCTCCTTAGCAAAGGGGGGGGGGAGCAGTAGGGTGAGTGGATGGAGAAAATGGTAAAATGCTATCGGGACAGATAATCGCAGAAATATGCTGCACTTTCTTTGTCTTCTCCCTAAAGAAAAGCAGTGCTAAACCTGGGTAAAAATAAGCAGATAATGCAATAGGAGGAAAGCAGGTAATACGATAATGCCTAAAGTGAATTTAAGTCTGCTGTGGCATATCAACTACATCCAAGAGTATTGAAAAACTGGCATAATTGATCTGAGAAGCACTAGGAATTATCTTTGCGAATTCCTAGGGAACAGGAGATGTTCTGATGGACTGAAGGAGGACAAACATTGTTCCCATTTGCATTTGTGTGAGCACTGTGAATGTGGCGCAGCTGGCTGGGAGTCAGCTGCGTAAGATCTCTACTGACCAGAAGGTCATGAGTTCGAGGCCTGCCTGAGTCGGGGTGAGCTCTCGGCCAATTTGTGTAGCGCGTTGTCGACCTTTGCAACCCGAAAGACAGTTGCATCTGTCAAGTAAGAAATTTAGGTACCACTTTGTGGGGAGGCTAAATTTAACTGATTTATGAGGCCATAAAATCTCCAGGAAGTACACACACACAAAGAATGAAGGAATGCGACAGCTCCCCCTGGTGGCCAGAAGCTGGAATGTTAAATTGCCTCCATGTCTGTCTTTATATGTTGTATGTGCATTGTCATCCGCCCTGAGTCCCCTGCGGGGTGAGAAGGGCGGACTATAAATGATGTAAATAAATAAATAAATAAATAAATAAATTACTGAATGGATCAAAGCAATCAGAACTATGTAAAAAGATTCTTCAATCAGCTAGAAAAATGTATGGTCACAGAAAATACTAGTCTTCTTTACATTTTCATAGGCATGCCATTTTTAATTTATGATTAATATTTTTTGTTTTCTGTTCTGTCTTTGCCAAAAAAAAAAAGCCGCTCAGATTGCTGACATATATGAGCAGGCTGTGACTTCCCACTCACAGACTCCATCAGCGGAGGCACTCGCAAGGCAATCTGAGGAATATTGGGAGAAACTACGGTAAGAGTTCAGAGGGACAAGAGGTTATCATAAGTCATACCACTGTATACGAGTATAAGAGAGAAAGTCAGAGAGAGGCTAGTTGAGAAAATGATGGAGAGCAAAAAGAAAGAAAGACCACAATTCATTCTTCCATACAGTTTACAAAAGTTCTGAATTTGCTCTAACTAGTGAGAGTTCCAGAGATCTTTCTTGCTAGCCATGCACACAGGCTTTGTGGTATTTGCAGTGACTGCAGAAGAAACACCTGTATTTACGAGGAGGATTTTCAGTCTATGGCACTATTTGCAGTCATGTATTGTTGAAGGCTTTCGTGGCCAGAATCACTGGGTTCGGGAAGGTTCTTCGGGCTATATGGCCATGTTCTAAAAGCATTCTCTCCTGATGTTTCACCTGCATCTACGATAGGCATCCTCAGACATTGTGAGGTCTGTTTGCAATCAGCTTTGCAGGTACAAGTCTCCATTCCTTGCCCTTTATACTATGTAATGCTTCATGCAAAGAAAATCATGGCCAATATTAATTCCAGTCAGGGTGTCCGGATGCTATATTGATAGAATGGACATTATTGAAATCATTAGACGTAAGTGTACCATTGTTAAATGTTTCATTTTTATTGTGAGGTTATTGTTAGTATTCATTATTCTTTCATAATAATAATAATTTCAATAATTAAATAGTGACATAGTTTAAAATATTTCATTACATATTTCAAAAATGATAGCATGTGTTCTAATGGATAACATCTTTTTATTTTTATTTCATTTATTTTCATGCAGCCTAGAAGCGGCGGGTGAGATAGCTCCCTGGCAGATCAAGTTAGAGCAAACCAGGTAATAGTGTTGCTAGATGGCAGTGATGTGTGTTGTACATTGACTAAAGGCAATTGGAGCAGCTATATGTCTTGCTGATGTCCATCTCAAGGCTAGACTACTGTAACGCTCTCTACATTGGCCTGCCTTTGTCGGTGACCCGGAAACTCAAGCTGGTGCAGAACGCCGCAGCTCGGTTGCTCGCAGGAGCTCCTGCGAGCTGCCACATTACACTAATTCTGCAAGAACTGCACTGGCTCCCTGTTGAGTACCGGATCACCTTCAAAGTACTAGTTTTGACTTTCAAGGCCTTGTATGATCTGGGGCCAGTGTACCTGAAGGACCGCCTAACCCCATACTGTCCCACGAGAACACTTAGATCTGAAGAGAGCCATGCCCAGTGTCAAGCAATACCATCTAACTTCAACATGGAGAAGGGCGTTCTCCATCATCACCCCAGTCCTCTGGAATGCATTACCTACTGAGGTTAGGGCCTTGCGCAATCTGTTGGCTTTTCGGAAGGCCTGCAAGTCGGTCCTATTCCGGCAGGCCTTTGAGCTGTGATATGCTATCTTCTGAGACTGTGTTTTCTTTTAGGAATCGTTTATTCTGTGGTTTTAATGCTATTGTAGATTGTGATTTTATCGTGGTGTTGATGTAAGCCGCCCCGAGCCACTGGGAATGGCGGCTAATAAGTCTAATAAATAAATAAAATAAATAAATAGGTTCTGAATAAAACTTTTGATTCTGGTATTATATTTATAGAGCCTTTCCTGAGGTAGGTACGTAGGTAGATATGCAAAAGCATGCCATGTCTACATTTGGGCAGGTGAATTCGTCTCAGAGCAGCCCCAGGTTTTGCTTGTATGGACTGAATCTAGGGTCAGTGTCCTAGGCAGAATTGCAAGGCAGACCAGGCAGAACTGCATTGCCTCCAATGGACTGCCTGGACCAGTATGAAGACCCAGGATACTCCAGAATTTCTAGCAAACTCCAGGGCGTGCCTCAACTTTTCCTTAAGTAGGGCAAATTTTGGTTAAAATTTTCCAAAACCAGGCTACTCACCAAAAGTCACCATGTGTCATGGAGACAGACAGCAATTCCAGGTTTTTGATCAATTGTAAACAAGCCCATAGTTAATTAGTTAATCAGATTCTCACAATTGCACCAGTGAATGTTTTGTAAGTAAGGTAAGTGATTTCTTTCTTCTTCTCTTCCTTCCTTGACTATGCAACTTGTGAAAAAGCAGCAGAAGTGACCAAATGAAATTGAAAAATTATCTGACAAGGACAGAATACTTTTTTTGTCTACTGACTATGTGGGAAGTATTCTTGATAGTTTTTTTTCCCCGGAGGCAGTAGCAAACTTGGTCTTTTCAGCCTTGAAAGACGGCGTTTAAGAGGTGACTTGATCGAAGTGTATAAAATCATGCATGGGATAGAAAAGGTGAATAAAGAAACAATATTTTCTCTGTCACCCAACACTAGGACTAGGGGGCACTCCCTAAAGCTCCAAGGTAGGAAAGTTAGGACTAATAAAGGGAAATATTTCTTCACCCAGAGGGTCATTGGGTTATGGAACTCACTTCCAGAGGAGGTTGTGACAGCTGTCAGCCTGGACAGCTTCAAGGCAGGCTTAGACAGATTCATGGATACCAAGGGAATCAGTAGTTACTGAAATGGACATCCAAGTGCCACCTCTGTGTTGATGGAGGCAGGCAGGATTTTCCCCGGGTACTGGTTGTGGGGGGTCGGGAGCAGGTGAGGGTTTTGCCCTCCTTTCTGCTAGAGATCCCTGTGTACAACTAGTGGGCCACTGTGTGACACAGAATGCTGGACTAGATGGGCTGAGGCCCGATTCAGCATGGCTCTTCTTATGTTCTTATGTTCAAACCTTTGCTGTTTTGTGTTGTTTTTGCAATATCTCATCTTTCAGAGAAAACTACCCCTGTTTTTTTTGCTGGAGGTTAGGACATGCAGAAAGCACTAGAAATGTCCACAGTGAAGTAAGCCATGGAAAGGGACTGATAATATGTAATATACAATAATAAATTTTATTTGTATCCCACCACCATCTCCCCAAAGGGACTCAGAGCAGCTTACAAAGGCACTCCAAATTCCACACATGAAATAAACAATTCATTTGTGTTGTTGAATGCTTTCATGACTGGAACCACTGGGTTGCTGTGAATTTTTCCAGCCTGTATGGCCATGTTCCAGAAGCATTCTCTCCTGATGTTTCGCCCACATCTATGGCAATCATCCTCAGAGTTTGTGAGGTGCACAGCCTCTGAGGATGCCTGCCATAGATGTGGTGAAACATCAGGAGAGAATGCTTCTGGAGCATGGCCATACAGCCTGGAAAACTCACAGCAACCAAAACAATACATAGTACTGAAAAGAATAAAAACATGAAATTACAATTGCCTACACATTTAATCGTCCATACATATAAAATCTCATAATAAAATTAAAGTGCATAAAACACAGTCATAACTGTGGACAAAACTGATTGTTTACGATTACGATTGCCGAAGTAAAGCCAGCACTAAATCCTCAGACTATCCTTTAAAATCTATTCTAGCTCAAAGACTTGTTTAAAAAGCTATGTTTTAAAACTGGATTGGAAAACTTGGAGAGGGGGCTAACCTAATCTCTCTAGGGAGGACATTCCAGAGCTGGTGACCACCACCGAGAAGGCCCTCTCTCTTGTTCCCACCAACCATATTTATTTATTTATTTACTTTATTTATATTCCGCTCTTCTCACCCCAAAGGGGACTCAGAGCGGATTACAGTACACATACTTGTAGACAATCCCTGCAGTTCAACATATATAGACATATTTAGACATATATAGACAGACATAGACGAACAGAGGCAAACTTCTGGCAAACTTCGGGCAATCAGTGGGAGCTGATGTACTCCTCATCTCTCTCAGCGTTTTTCCAGCGTCCCTTGTTGTTCTTCCGCAATCCTCAGCAATTCGTTTTGGCCTCATAAATCAGTCAAAATTTGCCTCCCCAGTTAATGTGGTACTTTTATCTCCTACTTGACAAATGAACTGTCTTTCGGGCTGCAAAGGTCGACAGCAGGCTACACTTAAGGTCGAGCACCCACCTCGACCCGGGCAGGCCTCGAACTCATGACCTACTGGTCAGAGAGATCTTATGCAGCTGACACTTAGCCAGCTGCACCACTTCCTGGTGCTATTTAGGACGGTGGTGGGACTGAGAGAAACCCACATTGCCTCATAGAAGGAGATGTGGTCTCGAAGATAAGTTGGACCCAAAGCTTATAAGGCTTTATAGGTGATAATCTGCACTTTGAGCTAGGCCTGGAAACTAGTCAGAAGCCAGTGGAGCTGCTTTAATAGGAGCATGGTATGCTCCCTATAGATTGCTCCAGCTAGCAATCTGGCTGCTGATCTTTGCACTAATTGCAGCTTCCTAGCCATTTCAAAGGCACCTCCATGTAGAGTGCATTTTAGTAGTCCGTTCTGAATGTAACTAAGGCATGGGCCACTGTGGCCATGGTAGACTTTTTGAAGTATGGTCGCAGCTGGTGCACCAGTTTTAACTGTGCAAAAAACCTCTCAGCCACCGCCGATACCTGAGTTTCAAGCATCAACACTGACTCCAAGACAACCCTCAGACTGCGGACCTGTGTCCTCAGGGAGAGTGTAACCCTGTCGAGCACAGGTTGCCACCCTATACCCCAATCGGCCTCACAATAGACCATGAGGATCTCTGTCTTGTCTGGATATCAGTTTGATATTAACTTTTCTTGTACTCTGTGAAGAAAGGAAAGGGTAGCTTCTTCCATTACTTCTATTTTTTGTGGCCTAAGTGTATAGATAGGAATATCCATTCACTTTTCTCCTTTATTAACTGCGTAAACAGGAATATCATTCTGTCAGGAAAAGAGACCAAAGGTGTATTTACTCTTTAGAATTAATACAGTTTCGCATTACCTAGGTGCCATGGCTGAATGCTATGTAATTTAGGAGTTAGATATTTCTGATCAAGTCCAATCCGAAATTACAGCATATGTAATTTGGGAGGATACACAGAAAGATAAAACAGAATAAATTTAAAATAAATGGAAGACATATTTAGAATGAATAGAAAGAGGCAAAGCCAGTGTAAATATTGTATAGAAATTAAGCAAATTGTGTGCATGGTTAAAGATAAAGATATAGGGTAAATATGTGGTCAGGAGGGAAGAGTGATGGGGGTGGGGATGAGGAGTGTTAATGAAAATGTTACTGAAGTTGAAGTGTGTATAAATATGAGCGCCTACGTGTAAATAAGATGTTGTGACAACAATACAAAATATTATGAAATTTGGGAGTTTTAGTTTTATTTATTTATTTATTTATTTATTTGGGCTTGTAGACCGCCACTCCCAAAAGGTTCGAGGCGGTTTACAATACAATTCAGTAACAAACAATGAGTTAAAACATAGAATAGAATATACATAAAACAGCAGATAAAGCATGTTTGAATCACCGGCTTTCAAACGCTTGTCTAAACAAAACCGTCTTGCAGGTTCGACGGAAGGTGGCTAAATTTCATAGAGCCCACTTTCTGATGGTAACATATTCCAGAGAGCCGGGGCAATAATAGAAAAGGCCCTGCACCGCATCGAAGTCAGATGGAAAGACTTCACACTCGGGATGGCAAGGAGGTTCTGGTCTTCAGAACGGAGTGATCTCGGAGGGTTATATAGAATCAGGCGATCCCATAGGTACACTGGCCCCAGACCATGTAAGGCCTTGAAAGTAAGAACTAACACCTTGAAAGTGATCCGGCATTCAATTGGCAGCCAGTGCAGGTTCTGTAGTACAGGTGTTATGTGGCAGCTCGTGGGTTTCCCCGCGAGCAGCCAGGCTGCAGCATTCTGCACTAGCTTAAATTTTCCGGATCAGCATCAAGGGTAGGCCAATGTAAAGAGCATTACAGTAGTCAAGTCTTGAGATGACCGTGGCTTGGATTACCGTGGCTAGGTCGTTCCTAGCCAGACGCTTCGCCTGTCGCAGATGGAAGAATGCGATTCTGCTGACATTGGGAGATTTGAGTTTCCATCGACAACAGGGGGTCCAAATAAACACCCAGGCTTTTTACTGATGATGAGGTGCCAGCACTATTTGACAAAGAAGTCTGAAGATCTCATAAACTTGCAACTCCCATAGTATCATAGCACTGACCCTGACGATTAAAGTGCTATCAAACTGCATTAATTCTACAGTTTTAGATGCACTCTTGATTGTCTGTTTTTCATGTTTAAACATTTTTAACTTGATCCTGAGCATGTTAGAATTCCTGAATAAGTTGCCTGGAAGATAATTATTATATCAAATTATTATATTAGTATATAATATGTTCCTTTTCTGTAAAAATCTTGTTAGGCAGGAACTCATGGATGGAAAGAATTGTCTTATGAACATAAGGGGGAAAATCATCCCTCCTTATTTCAAATCTGAATTTGGCATGAACTTTCTGCAAAAAGAGGTAAGCATTTATTTATTTATTTATTTATTACTTCGACTTATTAGTCGCCCTTTCCCGTAGGCTCAGGGCGACTCACATTTACAAAAGCCGTAGAACAGAATAAAAACAGATCGTGGTTAAAATTGCCGCAACCAGCGCGCAAGCATGGCTTGAGCACATTTTAACATACATATACCTAAGCACCGAACGCTTGGGTGAAGAGGAGGGTTTTGCAGGCCCTGCGAAATGTTAGCAGATCGGTCTGCGCTCGGATTGTGGAGGGAAGAGCATTCCACAAAGCCGGCGCAGCGGCACTGAATGCCCTCCTCCGCATTGAGCCTAGGTGGATGGATCGTCGACTAGGCACCACCAGGAGGTTTTGAGACTCGGGATCGCAGTGCTCGTGGTGGACTGTAATGGGAGAGGCGGTCCCTTAGATACACTGGCCCCAGACCATTCAAGGCCTTAAAGGTCAAGACCAGCACCTTGAAGGTGATCCGGTGCTCTATCGGAAGCCAGTGCAGTTCGCGCAGCACTGGTGTGATGTGGCAGCGAGATGGAAGGCCTGCCACCAGCCGTGCTGCAGCATTCTGCACCAGCTTAAGCTTCCGGATCACCGACAAAGGAAGGCCGATGTAGAGGGCATTACAGTAGTCAAGTCTTGAGATGACCGTGGCTTGGACCACTGTGGCTAGGTCATGACGGGACAGGTAGGGAACCAGCCTCCTCGCCTGTCGAAGGTGGTAGAAAGCCACTCCGCTGACGATGGAGACGTGCTTCTCCATCGACAGCTCGGAGTCAAGTGTGACTCCCAAGCTCTTTACTGATGGAGACGGGCGAAGTATCGCCCCGTCCAGGGTCGGAAGGTGGATCCCCCCCGTACCCTTACGGCCCAGCCACAGGATCTCCGTCTTGTCCGGATTCACCCTCAACCTACTGGCTCGCAGCCATCCAGTGACGGCCTTAAGGCAACGATGGAAATTATCGGGTACGGAGTCTGGCTGGCCCTCCATCCCCAGAATGAGCTGGGTGTCATCCGCATACTGGTGACACTCCAGCCCAAAGCTGCGTGCTAACCGAGCAAGTGGTCGGACGTAGATGTTAAATAATAAAGGGGAGAGAATCGCACCTGAGGTACCCCACAATGAAGTGGGGAGCCCCCGGAGACGACCTCACCCCTTCTCACTTGCTGAGACCGGTTCCGGAGGAAGGAGGACAGCCAACTAAGGGCTGACCCCCTCACCCCGGCCAGTCAGTGGGTCAAAAGATCGTAATCGACAGTATCGAAAGCTGCCGTGAGGTCCAATAACACGAGCAGCGCCGATCCACCTTGATCTAGTTGGCAACGCAGCTTGTCTGTGATGGCGACCAGCACCGTCTCCGTCCCATGCCCAGAATGGAAGCCGGACTGGAAGGGGTCAAGCCAAGTTGCATCATCTAGGTAGGACTGCAACTGCTCCATTGCTGCCCTTTCAACCACCTTGCCCAGGAACGACAAATTTGATACTGGGCGGTAGTTGGAAGGGACTGACAGATCTAGGTTCGGCTTCTTCAGCAATGGAGTGACCACTGCCTCTTTTAATCACCCTGGAAAAACTCCTTGCTCAAGGGAGCTGTTAACTAATTTCAACAGGGGGTCACGTAACCCCTCCAGGCAAGCTTTCACCAGCCAGGAGGGGCACGGATCGAGGGAGCAAGTGGTCGATCTAGTTGCAGTAACTATCCTATCAACAGCTTCTGCGTCCAGTGGTCAGAACCGGTCGAAGGTGGGCCCGGCAAGAGGCCACGGAGTCTCAAGTTTGCTAACTGTATCAAGAGTAGGGGGAAGGTCCCGGCGGAGGGCCGAAATCTTGTCCGCAAAGTAGCTCTGAAAAACCTCGGCAGTTAGGGCCTGATCATCATTTTTTGGGATGATAGGGACCATCGTCAAAGACCTAATCACTTTGAACAGTTGAGCCGGGTGTGAGCTGGCGGACACTATCAAGGCTGCATAGTATGAATTTTTCGCAGCCTTGACAGCTTGCTCATAAGTCTCCATAATAAGCTTATAAGCCGATTTCGAGCCTTCGTCACGGAGCTTCCTCCACTTGCCCTCTAGCCATCTCCTTTCCCGTTTCGTCGATCTAAGCTCCTCGGTAAACCAGGGAGACCAATTTCGGCGGGGCTGGAGAGGGCGTCTAGGGGCAATCTCATCGAGAGCGTTGGATAGTCTAGTGTTCCAGATGTTGACTTGCTCATTGATTGAGACGTTGATAGACTACAGATCCCTCAGAGCATTCAGGAACCTGGTTGGTTCCATAAGTCTCCTTGGGCAAACCCAAATTTGTTCGGCGCCCTTGCAGGGCGGGGGAGCATGCTCAATCCGGATCCTCAGGGCACAGTGATCCGACCATGGCACCTCGATGGTAGAGGCTAGGGTCACTTGGACGCCTGTGCTGAAGACAAGATCCAAGGTATGACCCGCTTGGTGGGTGGGTCCCGAATCACAGAGCGAGAGCCCTAGTGTTGCCATGGTAGACACTAGGTCCGCTGCCGCTGATGACAGTGAGGCTGTGTCGGCATGGACATTGAAGTCCCCCAGGACAATAAGCCTGGGGAACCTCAATGCCCAGTCCGACACAGTCTCAAGCAGCAGGGATAGACTCTCTGCTGGTGCGCTGGGTGCTCGGTACACCAGCAGGAAGGCTATACTCTCACGGGCGTCCCACACCAACCCGGCAGATTCAATACCTGGGGCGTTCAGCGCAGGCACCGCTCTGAGGGCTAACATATCTCGGGAGAGCAAAGCTACCCCCCCCCCCCGCTTCCCGTTCCTATTCTGGTGGGTGACAACATAGCCTGGAGGAACTAGTTCTTGTAAGCAGGTGTTATCGCTGTCTTGGAGCCAGGTTTCTGTTATACATAGTAGGTCTGGTGTTAATTCGGTGAGTTGTTGGAACATTCAAGAAATGGGCCAATACCAGCATCTCTTGCTGCCGGGCATGTGCTGGACCTTATTTTCTATGCGGGAGGGGATGCTAGTGATGCTAGTATGGAGGAACTTGCTACACTTCTGTTTTTTGAGTAGAGAGTGTTTGAGGCACAAGACATTCGTAGAGGTACCAAGATAATTAAATAATTAAATAATAATCTAAATAAATAAGAATAAGAATTCAATTAATTAAAAATAAATAAAGTAAATAAATGAACTTAATGTGATTTAAACTTAAATAGAATAGAATAGCAAATTTTTCACTAGTCAAAAATAGATAAATAAAAATAAATAAATAAATAAATATGAGAACGATTCCTAGCTGTCACAATGGCAGCGGATAAAAGGATCTGAGGTAGCAGCCCCTCCTACTGGCATATCCTCGAGGGGAGTGTGGGCGGGGCTACCATTTAAAGTGATAATAACTTTCTAAAAGATTCCGAACTGACCACTCAGGGAACTACGGTTACAGGTAAGCAACCAATAATTCATAGAGATATCAAGATGCTTATTTATAAATCTGTTGTCCTCCGAACTCTGTTGTACGTTGGCAAAATATGGACCATCTACAAACTTCACTTTCTACTTCTGGAAAGATTCCATCAGCGTTGCCTTTGAAAAATTCTGGAAATCTCTTGAGAAGACAGGTGGACAAATGTCAGGGCTCTGGAGGAAGCAAAGACCACCAGCATTGAAGTGATTTTTTTTCATGTCAGGAGTGATTTGAGAAACTGCAAGTCACTTCTGGTGTGCGAGAATTGGCTGTCTCCAAGGACGTTACCTAAGAGCTGCCTGAATGTTTGATGTTTTGGAGTAGGCTTCTCTCATGTCCCCGAATGGGGAGCTGGAGCTGACAGAGGGAGCTCAACGCACTATCCCCAGGTTATGCTCCCTCCACCATCAACATCACTGTCTTCCAAAAGCAGTTACTTTATTTTCAGATGAAGAATTGAAAACAGTATGACGGTGGACAACAAAAGAGATCTAATAATGGGGTTCAAGCTAACCTTAAAAATGTGGAATAAACACAGAGAACTGGCTCTCGGCCTGTTCATTACTTTTTCACAACAGCGATGGAGGCATACTCAATCTAATGTAAACTTCATAGCAAGTCACCTTGACTTATTTTAAGGACTTAATTTTCATATTTTCTTCATTGGTTTTTTTTTCCTTTTTAAAGCTTCCTGAGATTGAACGCCTTTCAAAACTGCTGCCGCCATCCCCCAAAAAAGAAAAGAAGGAACCGTTTTTTAGCACAATTACAGAATCTACTGAAAAACTTGAATTCAGCTTAGGTAACATGAATTCTTTATTGAATTTACTGGAATGTGCATCCCTTTTTACTCCATGGTGGCTGTATTTGCAAATCCACTGTATTTCCTCCTGTGAATGTGCCTACAGAAAAATCAGAGAAACAGGATAGTGTCCCCCTCCCTCATACTCAAGGTTCACTTTCCCCTTTCTCTGTCCCACACTAACAAGCTTCTGTTTCTTCTTTTTGTGTTACCCAAGCCTCTCTTTATCATATGATCACACAGACGACTTATTCCTTTCATAATTCATTGTTCTGGTTTCCCACATGCAAAATAATCCATATGCGATGTGGGAGAGATTTCTAACCATATAAACAATTTTATTTCCTAGACTCTCAAGACCAGTCTACCAGGAGCAACCAGCTAAACACATTGCTTTCTTCTTCAACAGGTAAAAAACACTTCCGAATAAATTATTAGTTCCTCTTTCAGTAGTCAAGGTTTAATGGGAAATATCTTTACTCCTTTTTAAGTGTAACAATAACATTTAAAGTTTCTTCTATAAATTTGTAATGTATGCAGGTTCTTAGCCATTTCATTTAATTTCTTTAGTAACTTGTTCAGTAACTTGAGTGGTTTTTTGTTGGAAATAGTTGTTTTCGAGTGGTTGCCACTCTCCTTTCACTGTTTTGCACCCAGTCTTATCTCTTCCTGAAAGGCCCAGATCTAATGGCGTATTAGGAATGTGGAAACTCCCCATATTCCATTGTGAACCTTTAGGGCCCCTGGAGCCCAAAGGTCCAGGATAACATCCAGCCCCCCCCCCCCCCATTTCCACCTAAAAACAAAATTTACCTGGCCACCATAACTTTGCTCCTTGCGCCCTCGTGAAGTCGGATCTGGCCACGGTGGACCACGCCTTAGTCACCTCCAGATTGGACTACTGTAATGCACTCTACGTGGGGCTGCCCTTGAAGACGGCCCGGAAGGTTCAATTGGTCCAGCGGGCGGCAGCTAGATTACTAAGTGGAGCGGTCAACCCCCCTGTTTAAGGAACTCTATTGGCTGCCGTTCATCTTCCAGTCCCAAGGTGCAGGTTCTTACCTACAAAGCCCTGAACGGTTTGGGACCCGCCTAACTTGGTGACCGCATTTCCATCTACGAACCCAGGCAATCTCTTCGATCATCTGGAGAGGCCCTGCTCTCACTCCCACCCCCTTTGCAGGCACGATTGGTGGAGACGAGGGAGAGGGCCTTCTCTGTGGTGGCCCCCAACTCTGGAACTCGCTCCCTAAAGATATCAGACAAGCCCCCACATTGGCAGCTTTTAGGAGGAGCTTGAAAATGTGGCTGTTCCAATGTGACTTCCCAGAATAAAGCAAATAACGCCCTGCTCTGATCAATCCTTGCAAAATGTCCTCAGAAGCACTTTAATCACCTGTTGGGTTGTCTGCTCCACATTATCTCCCATAAACCCTCCTATTACACACATTCTACCTCTGTTGCACCCAGCGTTATTTATTTTAATATTTTAATAATGTATATCTGGCCCAGCCATAATGTTTTAAAACTGTGTTGTTGTTTATTGTAAGTTGTGGTGGTGGTATTGTTTTAATTGCTGTTGTGTTATTTTACTATGTGTTGTTGGGCTTGGCCTCATGTAAGCTGCCCCGAGTCCCTTCTGGGAGATGGGCGTGGGGTATAACTAAAGTTAATAATAATAATGAGGAAATGACACACCAGGAATCTGGGGGGTGGAGGTGAGGTGAGGAGGAAAATCCACTCCCTCTCAGGTCTTCTGGCACATAATTTCCTTGCACCCTCCTGGCACAAGGACCAACGTTATGGCAGCCAGGTAAGTTTTATTTTATTCTTAGGGGAAAAATTTGGTGACTTCAGAGTGGCTGCATGCCATCCTGACTGTAATCATGCCAGAACAATGGAACCCTAATGGGTAAGAAGTCTTCACTCATCCAACCCAACAGCTTTCCCACAACAGACATGAGAGACTTGCTCTTAAGACTGAAATTGCTCTTAAGACTGAAGAGATTTGACCCAAGACACACAGCCACTTTATGCTGTCTCTTTCACCACACCCACATAAACTACTGCTGTTTGTCTCTCCTGTTTGCCTTGCTTCTGTATTCCTCACTCCAGGAACTGGTGGTGTAGTTCTCAAGAGCGCTAGTGGCACTAAGTTCCTCCTCCATCCTTGATACCTGTAAAATAATAATGTGGGCCCAACTTTCAGAGTTTTTCAGCCTTACTGCAAACATAAAATGCTACATTCTTGTATGGGTAGTCACAGAGATGATAGAGAAGAATGGATTACTTTTTTTGTAAATGTAGCTCTATATCAGGAGTGCTCATTAGGTAGATCGCGATCTACTGGTAGATCGTGTAGGGCATCTTGGTAGATCGCAGGCAGGGCGGGAGGAAGGCTGTCCCACCCCGCAGCCTCCCGACGCCGACCAGGTGCAGAAGGAGGTTGGACTGGATGGCCCTTGGAGGTCTCCTATTCTAGGAACCCGTTGTTGTTGTTGTTATTATTATCAAAGGCTGAATGGCCATCTGTGAGGAATGCTTTGATTATGTTTTTCCCTTATGGCAGAAGGTTGGACTGGATGGCCCTTGGAGGTCTCCTTCTACTCTAGGAACCTATTGTTGTTGTTGTTACTATTATTATTAGTAGTAGTAGTAGTAGTAGCAGCGGCTGAATGAATATTATCATCATCATTATTATTATGAATAAATTCAGGGTCTTATTATACTCACATTTAGTTGAATTCAGTCTTAAAATATATTATATGGCTCTCACTGAAATAAATTTCCAAATATTTTGCTTTTATGGCTCTCTGAGTAGTGGGAGGTAGATCATTTTGACTTGGTTGTTTTATAAGTAGCTTACATGCTGGAAAAGTGTGAGCACCCCTGCTCTATATTGTCATCTCTGAAGTCACACACACACACCACCCAACACCTTGCATGCCTTTATGAAAGAGAATCCTCATCCAAATTGTTCTGAAAGACTCCCAAATGTGTTTTTGCATGTTCAGAATGCAACAAGAATGTTCCCAAATGATCACTCAGAAGAACCATAATTTACACTTAGCCAGTGTGGTCAACTGTTCTCTTCCGATCCCACAATAGTAATTAACGAAGCTTGCATTCAGTACAGGAATTCTTCTCTTTACAACAGAAACAGAAGTAACTGAAAAAAGATTGGAGAGTGTTAGCCAGCCAAAACTCCAATTTCATCCAGTGGATGCTCAAGGATCCCCAAAGAAAGAGAAGATGAAATTACCCCCATTCATACAGACAGGCAAGCCACAATCTATACCCAAGCAAAAAGTAAGTAGAATAATCTAAACACCCCTACCTTGAAACTTGAATTCAAACTGTAAGGATTCCATCAATTTCCTAATCTTTCACCCCACACTGTAAATCTACTCAGAATACTGCTTTGTGATATAAACATGTTGAATCAATCACATGACTAATTTAGCACATGTTTATCCACAGTAATTATTCAATGCGTGTGTATCTCAACCCACAAGCAATTGTTCCATGGGGAACTTACTCTGGTTTCTCTTCAGATCGTATACATCTTTCGCCTTTTACTAAAGATTTCTATGGAGAGGAACATTAATGAGTACCATGTATAACTATGGGAAGGGAAGTCATAGGGAGGAGGGAGCAAGCTTGTTTATTGCTGTCCTTGAGACTAGGACGCAGAACAATGGCTTCAAACTACAAGAAAGGAGATTCCACCTGAACATGAGGAAGAACTTCGTAACTATAGAGCTCTTCAGCAGGGGAACTTTCTGCCCCCCCCCCTTCCCCCCAGTGTGGCGGAGGTTCTTTCTTGGGATGCTTTAAAACAGAAATTGGATGGCCATCTGTGGGGGTGCTTTGAATGCGACTTTCCTGCTTCTTGACAGGAGGTTGGACTGGGTGGCCCATGAGGTCTCTTCTAACTCTATGATTCTGTGAACATGGATAATTCTGTTATAATGTGCATTCTTACGGTATCAAAAAGTTGGGCTCCAAGAGAGTGTTTGTTTGATAAGACATCAGCTACCATAATCGCTCATGTATAAGTTGCTTTCATATATAAGTGGAGGTAGGGTTGCCATTTTTTGATATAAGAAATAAGGGACATTTACGGGATTTTTCACAAAAATAAGGGACACTTCATTAAAAACTTGAAACTCAAACATTAGGTAGAAATAGTTTTATTAACAGAATAAGATAATGATTGAAACTCACAAAAGAAACTGACTTACACCCTCTTAACAGGACATGGTATGTTTCTGCATGCTTTGTCATGCAGAAAAAACATTATTAGGACTACCTTATTTTCTCCATCTGTATTTAGTACTTGACTTTGCTGACTTTAAAAGTGCACTGTCTAAACATTAAAATAAAATAAATTTTATAAGACAGTACATCTTCATGATTATTATGTCAATAGTTAATGGTATAGTATAGTATGGGATACACAGCATTGTATAGTATTGGGATGCACAGCTAGGCCTATTTTAAGGGTAACTCTCAAGCAACCAGAAATTATCTTTATCCAACATGATCCAACATTCCCCTTGGGTAACAGTTAATTAGTCTACTGTACTTTGAAAAAGTCCTGTGTCGCCTCTTCCTTCCAACGGGGACGCAGGCTGCCCTGCGAGTTGGAACCCCCGGGCAGGCATTGCCGTGGAAACCACAGCGCGCAGCTTCCTCTGGTCAACCCCGCCCAGTCCTGTCCTGCTAGTCAAAAATAAGGGACAGGGCCTGAAAATAAGGGACACAAATTTTAGGGCCAAAATAAGGAACGTCCCTTAGAATAAGGGACATATGGCAACCCTAAGTGGAGGGAAGGTTTTGGGGTCAAAATTATGGATTTTGATTTGAGCTGTGGCTAAGCCAAGAGACATTCTGTGAAGAACCGGGAAAACTGCACCGGGAAATGTGGCGCAGCTGGCTGGGTGTCAGCTGCATAAGATCTCTACTGACCAGAAGGTCATGAGTTCGAGGCCTGCCCGGGTCGGGGTGAGCGCTCGACCAATTGTGTAGCTCGTTGTCGACCTTTGCAACCCGAAAGACAGTTGCATCTGTCAAGTAAGAAAGTTAGGTACCACTTGAGTGGGGAGGCTTAATTTAACTGATTTACGAGGCCATAAAAATATCCAGGAAATACACACAAAAGGAGGGAAGGAATGCGACAGCTCCTCCTGGTGGCCAGAAAAGCTGGAATGTTAAATTGCCTCTGTGTCTGTCTTATATCTTGTATGTCAAATGGCATTGAATGTTTGCCTGTATATGTGCATTGTGATCCGCTCTGAGTCCCCTGCGGGGTGAGAAGGGCGGAATATAAATGATGTAAATAAATAAATAAATAATAAGGGAAACCATCTCAGGGGACACTCACCCCGGATAGAGGGGGTCAGTGGTTGTCCTAGGTAGGACTAGGCTCTTGCATTTTCCCACTCTACTCATAGTTTCAAAAAAAAAAAGCATGGTTATACATACGAAATAAAATACAGTACTCTCATTGACTCCAGCTTTTTGGAGTTGATTTTTTGACCGAAATTTCTAGACTTGTACATAAGAACATAGGATGCATATTGGATAAGCAATATATATTGGAACCCCCAGTGGCACAGTGGGTTAAACTGCTGAGCTGCTGAGCTTGCTGATCAAAAGGTCAGCAGTTTGAATTTGGGGAACGGGGTGAGCTTCTGCTGTTAGGCCCAGCTTCTGCCAACCTAGCAGTTCCAAAACATGCAAATGTGAGATCAATAGGTACCGCTCCGGCAGGAAGGTAACAGCGCTCCATGTAGTCATGCCGGCCACATGACCTTGGAGGAGTGTCCGGACAACGCCGGCTCTTTGGCTTAGAAATGAAGGTGAACACCACCCCCTCAGAGTCGGATTTGACTAGACTTAAGGTCAAGGGGAAACTTTTACCTTTAAGCAAATTTTACTCTTGTTGATTTGCCTTCAAAACTGTATTTTAAAAGATTTTTTAAATTTTGTCATCTTCCTTTCTTTCACAACGATGTACTGTAAAACACATATAAGGATACATATGCAAAGGGAGAGACAAGTCTTCAAATGTGTATTGATGACTGGTATGTTATTCTTTTAAAAGCCTTATGCCTGTCTTATTTTCGCTTTTATGTTACACTGGGGCTAAACTAGAAACAAACATACATATCAGTAATCAATTTCAAAATTTAGAAAATGTCAACACATATTTAATCAATCCTCATTTTTGAAGGGTGAAGATCCTGTTTCTGGCAAAGTGCGTACATGCTCTGTTGCAGGAGCTTCCCAGCAACTGCCAAGTTTCCTTCTCCTCCCATCTAAAATCAGCTTTGGGGTTCTCAAGGAGGGCTGCACTTATGTAGCCTCAGTTGCCTTGAAGAACATTGGAACGGACTTCTGCAGGTATGCATGTATTTTCAGACAGTGAAGTTGGATCAGCTGAAAGGTCACTTGGCAAACTCTGAATTTACGTAAGGAATTACACATCAAAATATTTTGCTGCATCTCCACTGAAGATTTCTAAGTCTACCAAAAAGTATCTTGCAAGTAAATGCATTTCCATTTACTTCAGTAGAAACATGAGGAGAAAAAAACCTGAAGAGGAACATTTAATTGATTAATCACAATTAATGACGTCATCCATATTTTGCTTTGCAATGTCTAGTTTTTGTTTCTTTTTAAGCAGTTTTCATATTCAATAAATCGAGAATAAAATTCCAAACACAGGGTTAATAAAACAAGTCTTGGTTTTTTTCTTAACTTATTTTCTATTACATTATCAATTTAGTCCCAATGCTCCAAAATACTTGCTCTTCTTAGCTTGAAACTGCATTATTTGGCCACTGCAGCTCATATAATGCAATTGAACTACAGTATATAAAGCTAGTCTACACTGTCATATAATCCAATTTCAGAATGCAGATTCACTGATTTGAACCGGATTATGAGAGTCTACACTGCCCCATATTCCAGTTCAATGCAGTTAGTATGCATTCTGAAACTGGATTATATGACAGTGTAGATCCAGTCTGAGTCTACACTGATCATGTAATGAAATTTTACCTCAGTGGTTGTGAGCCCTTCTACACAGGCACATAATGCAGCTCAGAACTGGCATGAAAAATGCTGATTCTGAGCTGCATTGTGGTCACACAAGGCCACCCTAAGCCACCTCCATGGTGGGTCACCAGCCCTATTGCTGGGTTTCCTTGGCAAGATTTGTCCCTTTAATGCTGAGAGAATGTGACTTGCTCAGTGAGTTTCCATGGCTGAGCAGGAATTCAAACACTAGATTCTAGAGTTCAATCTCCAAACCACTGCACCATAATAAGTTTACAGGGAATAAGTTGAATTGCTCTTCCTTTATAGGAAGCTAACCATATTTTTCCATATTTGTGCTTCCAGTACCAAACTTTTGGTTACAGGAGTAATGTCTATTAACTGAGTATGCCTGTACTCAGGCATGTAGCCCGGAGGGGGGAGGCTTGAGGGGCTTCAGCCCCCCCCCCATTCTCAGGGTGGTCCGCAAGAAGGCCTTACTGGTCAGCCCCCCCCCCGAATCAAACTCAGCCCCCAAATCAAAATCCTGGCTACGTCCCTGCCTGTACTGTAGAGTTTCCGGAACTAGAGTACATAACATTACCAAAAAAGTAAGAATATGTATTTTTCCTTGGTCCTGTGTGCTTCTTAAAGGACCTAGAAAGCACTATCTCATGATAAAGTGGCATTGAAAGGTTCTTGAGGTAATGAGGAGAGCAAAATATATTGTGATATTCTCTCCTGATCCAGTCATTCACAGAAATATAAAGCTAACTCTGTTACTTGGCAGATTTCGAGTGAAACAACCCCCACCATGTACTGGATTGCGTGTGAGCTACATCCCAGGGCCTGTAAGTGTTGGAATTGGCTTTTGTTTTCCACTTTGCAATTCTCCACTGTTCCCACAAGTTGCCAGTGATGGAATTCCACCATTGAGGAGCAGGATCAAAAGTTCGAATAGTTTGTATTGTTCTTGTGTGCCTTCACATTATTTCTGACTTATGGCAACTCTAAAGTAAAGTTTTCTGAGTCTAAACGTGTGAAAGGTTTTACACAGACTCTCTATTTCAGTTTGGGAGTGGATTAAAAGAAACTGGTTTCGCTGTGCAGTACCTACACAAATATCCCAGGAACCAGTTCCTAGACAGACCAGTGACTACAGCATCCACTGAATGGAGATCAGATCAGGCTCCAGGAACCACAATATCCATGGCTAAAGAGCCTCTGGAAGATGTGGGACTTTTTTCTTGACGATTCCAAGTATATCCTGGTTTTGTGCCCTAAATTGGATATACTCTAATCAGCTGAAGCCATTATCTGGCTTATTCTGAACTTTCTGGTGAGTTTTTTAAGGCTTTGTTTCTGGCTTGATGTGTGCTGCCATGCGCATTAGGGTGTGTGTGTTTCGTGGAAACCCCACCCTTGAGCTGGATTCAAACTGCCTTATAGTGCCCATATAGAACCACCCTGAGTGGTTTCAATGGCCAATTGAGGAAATCGAATCTTGATTTCCACAGAGTTGAAGTCCAGTGCTCAAACCAGAACACTTTGCTGACTCTCAGAAGTTTAAAGGGTGCATTTACACTGTATAATGAATGCTGTTGGACACCTCTTTGTCATGATTTAATACTGTAGAATCCTTGGAGTTGTAGTTTAGAGAGGCATCAGCACTCCTTTGCAGTGAAAGCAAAAAAGTCTTGCAAAACTAGGATTAAGTCATGCATTGAGTCAAGCATTAATTCTGCAGTGTAGATACACCCCATGAGGCATTACTTATAAAAGCATTAGAAGTCAAGAAATGCTGGGGTAGAATCATGCTGAAAAGTTATCTAATTTCTTATAATATCTTAAACTGAGTTTAAGACATACTCATATTACTAGTCGGTTTGAGGAGCAACCTAGGGCCCTTCCACACAGCCATATAAAACAGAATATCAAGGCAGAATAACCCACAATATCTGCTTTGAACTGGGTTATCTGAGTCCACACTGAATTATATATCCCAGTTCAAAGCAAATAATGTGGGGTTTTATTCAGCTGTGTGTGGAAGGGGACCCGGTTCCTTTTTTTTTTTTTTTTTTAGCATAACAGCTACTCTTGAAAAATGATGATAAAGTGGCTCACAGGGTTTGGGAAATAATTTTTAAAATAACAAGACTTAATTATTTGTACTCTTTTCATACAAAAATAAGCATAAAATCAAATGTCAGACAGATGAAATACAAAAAAACCATTTAAAACTGAATTAACTCCTCTGTCTCCAAGGTGACCATTAACTCTTTTATAGGAAAAGGATAAATGCAATACTTTTTTAAATGTTTTACTTTATTGGTTTTATGGAGTTAATAGAAAGTAGTCATTAAATGTATTTATCAACACATTCAACCAGGAGAAATCTGATGTAACATCTTTACAGGCTCCATCAACATTTAATGGAGTGCATGACACACGTTATCCTGGTGTATCCACATGACTCACACAGGCTAACCCAGGGCAAGCCAATTAATTCAGCTTGCCCTCCAAGTTAAAAAAAACACTCAGAAAGGTCCTAATCTTTGAGGAATAGCAGCTATCTCAAGTATAATATATACTATTTAATACCAAAAGCAAAATAATTCCTGTCATGGTAATTTTGATGTTTCTGTGTGTGTGTTTATTTATTTATGTACGTAATGCAAATATATGATCTATATTCTCTAGATTTGCTCCTCCTAATTCAGGCATGGGTAAACTTCGGCCCTCTAGGTGTTTTGGGCTTCAACTTCCACAATTGTGTAAGTTGAAGTCCAAAATGCCTGTATGGCCGAAGTTTGCCTGTCCTAATTTCAATCATAAGAGAAGAAAAGAGAAACTCCTCCCTTGTATGTACTAGAAGTGATGAACTATAATTTCAATCACTTCCAATAGACATTGTCTGGGCTGATGGGTCAACAAATTTGACGAAAGCTAGTGTCGAAAAATCCAACATTAAATGAGAAATATTTGATAGTTTAAATATCAAGGTGATAATGAACTCAAGATTCTCCAGAAGTATTTTTTTTGGTTATTTTGAGTATTAAGTATTAGAAAGTGGAGGGTGGCTTATTTTCCTCATGCTACGTTATCTATGTTTTCTAGGTAGCTGCTGGATTGCAAACAGAGCTGGAAATTGAGATTTTTGCTATGGCTATTGGAGCAGAAGGAGATGAGGGCTCTGGAGAAATTTTTCATCGGATTGAGATTTGCACAGAAAATGAAACACTCTTCCTTCCTGTGGAAGCAAATATCCTTTATGCTTTCCTGGTGACCACAAAGCAACTCTGTTATTTTATAGACATTTATTGTTCCTTCAGAAGGCAACTTTTGGCAGGCATAACTGCAATACTTAACATAAAGTAACAATCTTAAACTAAATAATATCAAAATATACTAACAAAAACGTATCATTTGAAATACGGAGCAAAGATATTAATTAATCAACTAGAATAAACTTTTGGAGGTTCTCTTAAAGTATCCCATCACTTTATTCAGTCTCTTATATATGCTAAGTCTACATTATGTTAAGTCTCTCATATTCCCAAATACCAAGGCAACATTTTAAAATAATTTTAAAATAAATGTTATGCAGGGAAATATTATCTTAATATATAATACCATAATCTTCTGTGTTCTTAGTGCCCGTATCACCAAAAGTGAAAGTGCCAACTAGAATCAAATGGCCAGAGCAATCCCTACTTTTCATATGGGATAGTCAAGACATTAAAAATGCTTTGCAAAATATACGTCCTTAACATGCCTTTACCAGTTTTGAAACGCGATACTTATGAACACAGACCAGCAAATTATCCTCAGAGAGGAAAGGGCTCCACCATCCGTCTGGTTTCAGGAAATCCGGTATCTCCTTTTAGGTCTATGCTACGTCACAAGATTCCTGCTTAATGTACGTAAATACATTGAAGAATCAGTACATCAAAGTATTGAAACTCTACATTCTCAATATCTCATGAAGACTTAGAAATGGTAGCAGCTAGTAGCTGCTGCCTTGAGTCCTGGTTTTAAAGAAAAGACAGGGTGTAAATAAAGTTATAATGATACTGGTCAGAAGGCTGTTGTGTATATTATACTAGAAGATGTATTTATTTTTTAGCCTAGGTTTTTCAAAAATAAGTCATGCTAAATTAATCTTTTTGATCAAATTGCAAACTTGGCAGTTCAAGGGAGTACACATGGAAAGGTTCTAGAGGTCAGAGGGTACATCTCCATTGGCTACTTAGATCGGAATGGGGCCGAATAATTTCCATGGAAGCTGAGCCATGGCAATGCAATTTTGCCCCACATTAACCAAATTCAGGGATTGGTCTTAATTCTAGGCCAGAATTATGACTATCTGCTGACTTGGGACCTGTCTGAACTGTTAAGGCCTGTTCCAGAATGGAGTCAACCCCAACTGATCTCACTGCCATCTCATGTTTCATGGGCCCGGGTGGCCTGGGGACATGGGATGGCATTTAATGTCCTGACCTCCATATGGCAGCAATCTCCAGCTGCAACATGGGTCCTACTAATTGGCCATTGCCCACTAAAACCCTAGCTGTGATGCTGGAGAGAGCAGAAAGGGTTAGGAGAGATTTGAACAGTTCCTCCACTCTCTCATCCCTCTGTTGCATCCAGCTGGTGTCACTTCAGGCAAGAGCAGATAGGCAGGACCAATACTGTGGCTGGAGATTGCCATAACACAGAAGATGGGAGGGGAAGGGAGAGGACAATAAAGGTGGCTGTCCCATGACTCTGAATCAGACTCAGCAACGCTGGGTGGTCAGGACTCCCTCATGCTTATGCAGCGGGCAGGGGAGTACCTGCTTGACTCCGCCTAGGGCGAATTTAGCTTCCACTGCAGTGAGTTAGTGTAGATGTACTTTCAGTAGACCACAAGCTAAAGATGAGTCATCAGTGTGATGCAAAAGGAAGATAAAAGTTAGGAATGATTGGTTTTGCTACCATCAACTATTATCAATCTATCTATCATCTATCTATACCAGGGGTGCTCATTAGGTAGATTGCGATCTACTGGTAGATCGCATAGGGCGTCCTGGTAGATCGCAGACAGGGCGGGAGGCTCAGTCCCGCCTCGCAGGCTCCTGACGCTGCCCAGGTGCAGAAGGAGGTTGGACTTGGAGGTCTTCTACCCCAGGGCTGTCCAACAGGCGGCCCGCGGGCCGTGCACGGCCCCCCAGCCTGTTGGACACGGCCCCCGCTACCCTCCTGAAAGATTTTTTTAAAAAAATATATTTAAAAAAATTTTTTTTAAAAAAAAAATGGTGGCCAGGGGGGGAGGGGGAGAGGAGGCGGGGCAGGGAGAAGGAAGGGAGCCAGCTCCTCCTCCATGCACCGCCCCCTCCGTCCCTCTCTCCGCGCCGCCCTTCCTAGGGAGGGGGAACTGCCGAAAAGGAGCAGTAAGCGGCGCCAAGGGCGGCGCGTCAGAGGCCTGGGGTGAAGCGCCGCCCTTGGCGCCGACTACTGCTCCTTTTCGGTGGCTAGGAAGGGTGGGGGAGCCGCCGAAAAGGAGCAGTAGGCGGCACCAAGGGTGGCGCGTCAGAGGCCTAGCGTGACGCGCCGCCCTTGGCGCCGCCTACTGCTAGGAAGGGCGGGGGAGCCGGCTGCCTTCTTCCTCTGTAGCCCTTCCTCCTTCTCCCCACTCGCGCCGCCGCTCGGGATCCGAGCAGCAGCGCGCCCGGGGGAAAAGAGAGGCTTCGGAGGAAGGAGGCAGCCGGCTGCCTTCTTCCTCCGTAGGCCCTCCTCCTTCTCCCCGCTCACGCCACCGCTCGGGATCCGAGCAGCGGCGTGCTGGGGGAGGAGGGGCTATGTGAGCGAGCACCCCCGCGAGCGGCCCCACCCCCGGCTCACTGATCACCTACGCCTCCCCAGGTGATCAGTGACACTTCTTCCGGCCCTTGGGCCGGAAGAAGTTGGACAGCCCTGTTCTATTCTAGGAACCCATTATTATTATTATCAGAGGCTGAATGGCCATCTGTGAGGAATGCTTTGATTGTGTTTTTCCCTTATGGCAGAAGGAGGTTGGACTGGATGGCCCTTGGAGGTCTCCTTCTACTCTAGGAACCTGTTGTTATTAGTAGTAGTAGTAGTAGCAGAGGCTGAATATTATCATCATTAATAATAAATTCAGGTGCTTATTTTACTCACATTTAGTTGAATTCAGTCTTAAAATATATTATATGGCTCTCACTGAAATAAATTTCCAAATATTTTGCTTTTATGGCTGAGTAGTGGGTAGGTAGATCATTTAGATTTGGGTGTTTATAAGTAGCTCGCATGCTGAAAAAGTGTGAGCACCCCTGATCTATACACATAATAAAAGTGAAAATCTGTATGCGTGTATGTGGCGAAGATATCCACACAGACAGCATCTTTCCTCAACAAACAACTTCAACTCCCAGTGCTGAGTAGACACCAGTGCCGCTCCCTCTGCTGACATTGCAGGTTATAGCAAGCACCGTAAACATGTAGCCCAGCCCCTGCCAATATCCTCCCTAAACACGATACTGCCCACCACCCAAGTGAAGGCTTTCATACGGGGACAATTACACCCTAGATTTTGTTTTTTCCTCCACTATAGACATCCCAGTGTTCTTTACTCTCTCTCCATTGGTGTGGAATTTGCATGACCCCATCCATTGCCCCTCCCTTAATCCTTTCCTACCCTTTCCTATGGCATACAGCAAACAGAGAGGAATTGATGAGCAACTGAACATACATACTACACAGGCTTGGGGAGAATTCACCATGATTTATAGTAGTTGGAAGGTATTGGGGTGTATAGTTCACCTGCAATCTAAGAGCACTCTGAACTTTACCAACGACGGACCTGGAACTAACTTGGCAGATGTCCAGATGGTGGGAAGTAGTATTGCCACTCTATTCAGTTTGGTCAGATCTCTCCTAAAATATCATGTTCACTTCTGGAGACCACAATTCAAGAAGGCTATCAACAGCTCGACTATGTCCAGAGAAGGGTAAGAAAGATGATCAAAGGTCTGGAAACCAGTCCTTGTGGGGAATGACTTAGAAAGCTGAGTATGTTTAGCTTAGAGAAAAGAAGATTGAAAGGTGACATGATAACGATCTTTAAATATCTGAAATAATATCACAATATAGGGGATGGCTCAAATTTGTTTTCTGTAAAAAAATTAGAGCCCAAACCAATGAATTGAAATTACAAGAAAAAATATTCTTCCGAAACATTAGGATTTTTTTAAACTGTGTGATGGATTTTCCTTTGTAGAGGTTTTTAAACAGGTTAGGCGAGTATCTTTCAGAAATGCTCTTGTGAGGTCTTCCATCAGTTTATGATTCAGTGTTACAGTGATCCCTCACTTATCGCGGGGGTTACGTTCCAGGACCCCCCGCAATAAGTAAAAAAACGCGAAGTAGGGACGCCCTCTCCCATCCTCACCCTCTTTACCTTTCTCTTCCCCCTCCTCGTCGCTGAATGGGCCTCTTGCTGCCGCTTGGGCCTTGTGTTTGAATAGGCAGCAGAGATGTCGTGGGGATCAAGCAATGGCAAGAGGACCAGAAAGGCGAAGGTAAAAGGGGCGAGGAGGGAAAAAGAGCCACCCCCTTGCCTTCTTTACCTTCGCCTTGTCCCCAGCGGCAGTGCTACCGGCAGGGAGGAGGAGCAGGAAGGCGAAGGTAAAGGGAGTGAGAAGAAGAGCCACCCCCTTGCCTTCTTTACCTTTGCTTTCTTGCTCCTTGTCCCCAGCGGCAGTGCCACCGGCGGGGAGGAGGAGCAGGAAGGTGAAGATAAAGGGAGTGAGGAGGGAAGAAGAGCTGCTCTCTCACCTTCTTTCTCTTTGCTGGAGCCCCTGGTGGCACAGTGGGTTAAATCCCTGTGCCGGTAGGACTGAAGACCGACAGGTTGCAGGTTTGAATCTGGGGAGAGCGCGGATGAGCTCCCTCTATCAGCTCCAGCTCCTCATGCGGGGACATGAGAGAAGTCTCCCACAAGAATGGTAAAAACATCCAGGCATCCCCTGGATGTGGTCGAATTAAAGAAGGGAAGATTCTTTTGGACATCGATGCAACGATGGATTTCATCAATTGACTCTTTCCACAAAGAATGGATTCTTTAGATATAGTTCTGGTCATTTTTATTCAGATCACTGTCATGAGTTGCTAGGGCATTCCTCAATGTTGTGTTTTTGTGGGAAAACACATTTTTACACACCAGGGTTGGGAATCGTGCAACCTCCTGAGACTGTTCTGTGGTCATAGAGCTGCTTTTCCAGACATCTTTGCAAGCAGGAGATTCTCATCTCACCTTCTAGTTTGTTTTATCACCAATCCATATTTCTAGAACCACACTTTCAATTTCTGTCACTTTTGAGAAGCTCATGTTAAATGTCATGGCTGCATTCTTTGCTGACTCTGATAGCAAGTATGTCCATACCCTTAAAAATAAATTGGTTTTATTTTTAATTGCAAAAACTTTTAAAAGTGAAATTGAGTCATAACATATTTCTATTCCATACATAAAAGTATAAATACAGTAGGCTCTTTGCTGGGATTTACTTCCAGGGCCCCCTTGGTGCTGCTAAATCTGTGGATGCTGAAGTTCCATTATATACACTGACACAGTAAAATAGTGTGCTTTATATCAAATGGCAAACCAATGTTTGCTTTTTGAATTTTTGTTTGGTTTTGGGGTTTTTTTTAATGGAATAGGAGATATGAAAATGGTGTGAATTCACAACACCTTTGCAGTTCTTGTGTAGGACGGTGTTTTAGGTGCCAAAATCAGAATTCAGAAGGTGAACTTAGGGGATCACGGACTTAAACACCTCCACTCCCTCCATTTTGAAATGAAAACATCTTAGTGAAAATCTAGCCTGGCATCACTAAATCTCCCACAAAATGTCTTATCTCCATCCCACACCCATCACCTCCATGTTGGAGAGCAGTCTAGTCTTTTCCTTCAAGAACCCCTACCCACAGTCTGTCCCATTAAACCATAGCAAGAATCAGCTTCTGTTTCTTCTTTCTCTTCCTCTTTTTCTCTTCAAATTGGGCAGTGGCGTCAGCAAAAAAAGATACTTCGTCTTTTGCCTCTATCTCTCTCTTTAGGAACTGGAGTCCAGCCATATTAAATCCCAGCATATCCTGCGGACAGACCACATGTAAGAAGGAGATAAGAAAAGTGCACTATGTCTCTCTCTTTCTTCCCGCCCTTATACAACTTTTCCATATATTGTTATGTTATAATCTGATATGCCTAAAATGCAAAATAGTTTATGAGGAAATTGACATGTCTTGTTTAGAAGCACCGCCAAAGGTACTTTAACATCACTTGTTAAGTTCTGCAGGAATTTTTTCCTACTCTAATTGGGATTAATGTCCACAGTCCCTACTACTGCAATTCATACACCCCAAGGATATGAAACAAATTTTGACTGTGACACCTCTAATGTGGTCTGTGTCCTCGTTTGTACTTATAAATTACACTATGTAACGCGATTTTTATTCCTGGATTATAAATGTCATTTCCTTATAGGTTCTATCATTAAAAACATGGAAAAGTTTATTGAACTGCAAAAACTTTGTTTTTGTGGGACATCCCGCAGCACATTTTGGTATAGCTTTTTCAATGAATATCTCATCGAGTTTCAATCAATTCAACATAGTTTCTGGCAGCCAGAAAAACAAAGTTTTGGAGCATAACAACTACTTTCAAAGTAAGTATCGCGCAATTAAACAGCAAATAACACTTTCCAACCAGGAACAGATTTTTCCCCCCACATTTTGGTACATAATGTTATCTACGTTGGAAAGACATCAAGTACATTAATTAATTAATTAATTCTTATATTCCGCTTTTCTCACCCCTGGGTGGACTCAAAGTGGTTTACACAGAAATAGTGGCAAAATTCAATGCCTTACATACGTACACCAAATCACAATCAACACAACTAAGCATAAAATCAATTATTAATTAATAAAATGTATTATTAATAAAATTAATTCAATCTAAAATTTGAATTAAAATAAAATTAAAATTAATTAAGAAAATTAATTCAAGCTGCAGTTTTAGCCAGTGTACTTTTTACACTAAGCAACTACTCACAGATGTTCACT
Source organism: Anolis apletophallus (assembly GCA_030556195.1). Lineage (NCBI taxonomy): Eukaryota > Metazoa > Chordata > Lepidosauria > Squamata > Anolidae > Anolis > Anolis apletophallus. The sequence goes on along the minus strand of JARBWK010000006.1, from coordinate 128,494,089 downwards.
TACCCTCACTTCACTGACTTTTGAGACAATGGATTTTTTCACATTCTCCATCACCTTAACAAGAAGCTGATTACTTGTGATCTGTCCAAAATGTATCCTAAAGAGACAACAAAGAACTCATTTCAGAATTCAAACTGTCAATCATTTTAAAGCTTCATTTTCTTACTGGCCTTCTGGTTGCTGGGTTAAAACATCTAGTCTCACAAGGCAGATAGAAAACCAGTGACCTTACTTTATTTAAATGGAAAGCTTAGTTGTTGAGTCAGAGAACATGGGAAAGTCAAAACTGAAAAGTGGTCACCTGGGCACCATTCTGTTAGTACCGTGATACTGATCAGAGAACATAGTGAATGAGAGACAATTTACTATTATATCCAACTGTGTCAAACATTTGCCTAGGCATTTTATAGCTCTCCTCTGATCACAAAGTCTAAATGGAGAATTAAAAACAGTTTGCCAGATAAGTGCACCTTTTCCAAAAGAAGTTCTACTTAGATAGCAATGAATCCCACTACTTTGGTAATTACTTGTAGACAATTCCCTATTAATTAACTGAATGTCTTTGAAAACAGTAAGTAGTTATGAAAGGCAATGTTCTATAACTTTTAAAAAGCTAATCCTTCTGCTAGTTCCCTTTGATACAATCAATAATCCACATCAAGGATTACTTCAACTCTCAGAAATCCTAACAGCTGGTAAACTGGCTGGGATTTCTGGGAGTTGTGGGCCAAAACACCTGGGGACCCACAGGTTGAGACCCATTGGTCTAACCACTTCTGAACTATGATAATTTCCTGCATTTTTTTCTGACTGTGAGGTCTACCTGAGTAGAAACAGGAGAATCCGGCAAAGAAGTTCTACATCTGAACCCAACTGAAGATACTGATCGAAGAGCACAAGCAGGTCAAATACATATGAAAATGGCAGCACCAACAGAGCTTCTTCCAATTCACTGTAGAAAAGAGAAGAGAATAAGGCTTCAGCAACTCCCTCTCTCTAGAAATCAAGCTAGAATTTCACCTCTGCTATCAGTTAAGACGGCTCTTAGCACACAAATAGTAATCAACTATTATATACATCTGAGCCAAGAATGATGACATTTGTTCCTGCCTGCTTTCCTAGAAGTGAAATGTGTGTAATTACACAACAAAGCAGGGACTGTTTGAGTGGTTGGTACTTAAAATGAATGTTCCTTCTTGAATTGCAGGGAGAGCAATCCACCCGGTCTCGAGTTATTCCTCACACATATCAGTTGACTAAGCAGGAACCCAAGGATTCTTTTTCTCTTATATGCGTTGACTCCCAATTTTGCTAGGGCAGCTATGCACAACATTATGAACTCTTAGGATAGGAGAAAGGTATTTATTAAACAAGGGTTTCCAAAAAGGTTACAGCATCACCCATGACAGTTTTGATCTTAAACTGGCAGACATTCTATTTACTTTGGACTAAAAGACCAACCCAAAGGTCGCTAACTGCATGAAACTCACTGACACTCACCTGGACCTCACCTTCTTCAGAACTTCTAGTACATAACCAGAAGGCTAGAGAGAGAGAGAGAGAGAGAGAGAGAGAGAGAGAGAGAGAGAGAGAGAGAGTTGAGTTAGATTTCAGGGTTAGCTCAGTTATGTCAGATCACATTTCTTATAGAACTATCTCTACTAGAAGATGTCATCCTATTCCAATAAACAGGAAGCACAATTTTAGGATACATCACAGAATCACAGAGTTGGAAGAAACCACAAGGACCATGCAGGCCACACCCCTGCCATAGATAGGCTGCTTACCTATAACTGCTTACCTGTAACTGTGATTGGCCCGATGTGAATTCACACAAATAGTGTTCTGTGCCTGCAAAGAGTTTATTCAGAACCTTCTGGAATCACTAGGCAAAAACTCTTTGGGCCTAACTCCGCCCGCCACCCCTTCAAGGTATAAATATACAGTTGCTGCCCAAAACCATTAAAACAATGAGGGAATCAGAGGTGAAGAGGATGGGGCTGATTGTGTACATTCACAGAAGACCACTCAAGAAAGCACTGTTACAGGTAAGCAAGCTGTCCTTTCTGATCTCTGTAAATTACACACATGGGTGACTAGCAAGCTACCATCAAAGGACCATTCACGAAAAAAGACAAACTTTATGAATGATGAAATAGTAATAAAGAACTCATATGAACAATTTTTCACACCAGCAAGCATATATTACAAAAAGGTAGTTTCACTCCACCAACTGTGTGATCAGTATGCATTAGGAAACACAAAACAGCATAGCCCGTGCAAATGCAATGTCAGCTAAATATGTTGAGTCCAAATTATAATGAGCCACAATGGTCATATGAATCAACCATGTAGCAGCGTTGCATATAGTCTATAGCATTGCATATAGAGTCTATAGAGGCACATCTTTCAACAACAGCAAAAGCAGTAGAGGAGGACACTGCCTCTGTAGGATGTGGTTAAAGTGTCTTTGGAATTGGTTTCTTTGTCAATTCATAACAATTTTATAGTAGAAGCAATCCACATAGCAAATCTCTGGGAAGACACAAGTAGGCCCAGCCTGAGCTGAGCAAAGCAAACAGTCTCTGAGAATGTCTCATCAAGAATATTCAATGTAAATAAAATCACAGTGCTCGCTTAACATCGAGCAAATGTAGTCTTTTCTCAAAATTGGAAAATGGATTCAGAAACAATGCTGGCAGAACAATGTCCTGAATCATGTGGAGAGCAGTCGTCTCTTTTGGAAGAAGGGATATGTCTGGATTCAGAACCACATGGTATTGACAAAAGCAGATGGCAGCTTCATCCACCTGAAAGGCACAAAGTTACCTTGCTCCCCTTGTCAAAATGATGGCCATCAGAAAAATGGTTTTCCAAGGTAGTAACTGAAAGTTACACAAAGCCATGGTTCTAATGGTTTTGCAGAAATAAAAGCCACAAGCTCGAGACCCCAGTTCAGTAGAAGTGAGGATAAGAAAGACGATCTTGCTGAACTGCATCCACAATAACGGAGTTGAGTTTTGGGTGGTGAGTCAACCAATCTAACTTGGTGTCATTCGCTCAAAACCAGGATTTGATCTTATTCATCAAAGGGGAACTGAATGATGGAGACATGGTAGAAAGGGAACATGTACGCATGATGGAGCAGTCTGTTGTACGTATATCTCTGAAACAGGGCCATCTTCAATGTTGGTAGTGACCTAAGTCACTCAACACTGGCAATACTTTGTCAGCAAATGACCTCAGATCATCAGTTGGTGATGGGAAGTTTAGTGCTAACACCCACAGGTCCAGGGAAGCATCAAGACAGGTTGGACTCGAAGAATATAAGGATTCTAATCAGAGAATAAGAGAGATCTATGCAATCTTCCATGGGTCAAACTGGTGAAGGCAGGTCAAGTCGGGTACTCCTGTCACAAGATAGCCCCATTAGAAAAGGAAGACCTGGTTGGCATCCTTGGCAGAGAAGTAAGAGGGACCAGATGGGACCCTGGCTCAGGTGAGTCCAGAGTTCAGGAAACCAATCAGCAAGTTGAATCATGAAGGTGGCCAATGAATTACTAATGATCACATCCCCTGTACTAGTATGAAGAGTAACGCAACTCACAAGTTGTAGAATGGGAAACAGCATATTCCTAGTCATGTCTATTTTGTTGGTCACTGTCCTATTTGGAGCTCAAGCAGAAGGATGGTAGGAGCTGTTCAACAGTAGAATACACTGCCTCAGAGCGCTGGAGTCTTTTTATCTTGGATTTTTTTTTAAAAAAGAGGCTGAATAAACCGTAGGGAATTCTTAGACCATATGTTCCTGCATGGCAAGAGGCTGGACTGAATGGACCTACCTTGTGGTCTCTTCCAACTCTATGGTTTTATGTGACTAAGTTCTCTAAACCAGTGTTTCCCAACCGGTGTGCCGCAGCACACTAGTGTGCCGTGAGCGATCATCAGGTGTGCCGTGGGAGATTACAGTGGAGAGAGAGAAAGAGAGAGAAAGAGAGAGCCTAGCAGGAAACTTCAGGCAGTGGAAATGAGGCCTTCCTGGCCGAAACAGCGATGCCAGCCAGCCTGGCTGCAGTCAGGGAGAGCCCTCGGCATCCAGAACTTTCCTCCCTCCCTCCAAGGGCTACCTGGTCGGGCTGCGGTTCCTCCTGCTTCCTGGCTCCTGGGCACTCTTCTGCCCTCCTCCCCTCTGGCAGCAAGGAGGAGGAGAGGGAGGAGGAGTCCACAGGAGCTGCCCCTGTCCGACCCCGCTCCCGGAGGCTCAAGGCAAGGCTTTCTGCACTTTGCCAGGGAAGGGGAGCATCCCCTCATCTCCTGGCTGCGCTCCGGGTTCGCTGCAGAGCAGTGCAAAGGCCGGGATGCGCAGCTCCACAGCCCAGCTTGGTTCCTTCCCGATCTGGCCCCAAGGCAACAGCAAGGAAGCCAAAGGGACGCGTGGGGGGGGGAGGCACTCCTTGGGGGGCTGAACCCCTTCGGGAAGGAGAGCTGGGGGTGGCGACGGCTGTGAGGCTCCATCGCAGTTTGTTCTGAGGCTTGGAGCCACCCTGTGTGCTCAATTCCTATTCGTCCTGCTCAGCCGAGCCCGCATGTGCTTCGGCCACTCAGCGCAGCCCTCCCCCGCGGGACGGTGACAGGCCTCCTGCGCGTGGGGGGGGGAGATTTGGCAGAAGCAGCGGCATCACGAGGGGGGAGGGTGACAGTTAGTAAAATGACAGTTAGAGTGCCATTTTGTGTCATTTTGGTTGGTGGTGTGCCCCAGGATTTTGTAAATGTAAAAAATGCACGGTGGCTCAAAAAAGTTTGAAAATCACTGCTCTAAACAATAATATATATCCTTCATTAAAGAAATGAAAGTGAGGCAAAGGAGGGAATTGGAAAAAGGAAATATGAAGATGGAAGAGAATGCTAAAAGAAAAAGATGAATTTACCAGAATAAGAGAATTACCAAATGGCTGACTTACAGTATATGACACAACTGCATTTGAATTTGAAATAGAGATATAAATTATAGCAGAGCTAACTAAAGTGTGGCCCAACAGATGTTGCAGGAAGGCATCTTCCATCATTCTTTATCACCGGCTATACAGGGTGAATGAAGAACCATGTTTTACCCACTATTCATGAAACGTAAGGTTTATCTAAACATCTCATTACAATATCACATTGTAATCCCAAAGAGAAAAATTTTAATACTAAATCCCAACCCTAAATTATCAACACTTTCATCAACATCACATACAACCCTCAATACCAGTGGTTTACTATCACTCCCTCACCACAACAGGAAAAATAGGCTGAAATCCATTAAAGCTCAGGCTGGAGTCTTGTAGTCTTAAAGGTGTTGCAAGATGCCTCCCTGCCCTTTTTATGATTCAACAGAATAACATGGCCATTTCTTTAAAATTCTAAAATCCGGATCTGCTCCCATGCAGAGAAAAAAAATCAGAATACCATCCCTCGTGTCTCAAAAACAAAAGGCAAGTCCCACTTACTGAAATATTATCATAAGCCCGGAGAACAGGATTTACTGCAAAAGGAACCTGCAAACAACAAATAGATTACAATTTAGGGACACTTCTCTTTCTAGGCATATTGTACTTCCTTATTTCGATTTCCAAAATATTCTGAGTTGAAATGAACAAATTGCTGCTTCAAGAGTTCACCATCTGCCATGTATTGCTCTACTCCAGTGGTTCTCAGCCTATGGGTCCCCAGGTGTTTTGGCCTACAACTCCCAGAAATCCCAGCCAGTTTAGCAGCTGTTAGGATTTCTGGGAGTTGAAGGTAAAGCATCTGGGAAGCCAAAGGCTGAGAAACATTGTTTTATTGCATTCATCAAACAATAGAGGATAGTGTTTTTCAAAAATGGTTGCTTCTATTGTGACCAAAGCCAGTCTCACTTCCTGAAATCATTTTTTTCTCCTATAACACCATATAACAAAGTTTGAAAAAGTTTATGTTCCTTGTTTGAAAGTATTATTTCCTGTTTAATTCTGTGATAATTATTCTGAAAGTAGTTGCTATACTCCAGAAACTTTGTTTTTGTGTCTGCCACAAGCTATGTTGAATTGGTTGAGACTTTATGAGATATTCATTGAAAAACTACAGCAAAACGTGCGGCAGGATGTGTGTCCCCCCCCCAAAAAAGTTTCTGCAGCTTGATAAACTTTTTCCATGTTTCTATAATAGAACCAATTAGGAATTGACATTTATAACCCAGGAACAAAAACCATATTACATTGTATGATTTTTTAAATTTTCAGTGAAGAAATTATTATTTATTTCAGGAGTTTACCCCGCTCTTCTCAACCCCCAAGGGGGGACCCAGTGCGGCCTACAGTACGGCACAATTTGATGCCTACATAATAACAATATAAAACCCCCAAAAACCCCTTCAACAGTTAAGATACATTAAAATACATTAAAACAGTTGCCTTAGCATCATACACATTCACATTCACTAACGGTCTGTAGACTGGCTTCGGATTAAGTTGTGATTGTAGAACTCAGACTATTTATACTTTTTAAATGGTTTTTAATCTGATTAATATGTTATTTATTATGTAACTGTTGTTTTTATTGATTGTATATGTGGGGCATTGAATCGCTGCCGGCTGACAGGGGTAGAGAAGGGCAGAGTACAAATATTTGAAATAAATAATAATAAATAACTCATTTCCGCACCACTTGACAATTTTGAATCTGGCAGCCAATGCAAAGAAGGTAATTATGTGAATATTCTGGCTACGTTCAACAAAATTGCTGTATTTCACCACATAATGTAACACCTTTTCTCCTTTAAAAAAGGAGGGGGCATGGCTATTGGAAACAAGGCATGGCAACAAGGCTTGACCTGGGCTGTTGATAATAGGGTGCCTTGGGGAGCTGCAATAAATCAAAGTTGACTTGACACTGATGTGCATGCATATATACATACACAAAAAATATACAGCCACACCTACATACAGTTCACCCTCCTTACTCATCAGTTCAACCATTTCCAAAAAAAAAAATTTTTTAAACAAACCTTGAATTTATGATTTTATAAGGGAAGCCATTTTACTATTCCATTGCATATAATTGGTCTTGGGTATCCATAGATTTTGGTATCCATTGGTAGGTACTGGAATCAAACCCCAGCAGATACCAAGGGCCAACATTTGTATGTATATAGATACACACACATACTGAGAAAAAGAAATACCTTAGAAAAGAAAAACAAGAAATGGTGGACTGAGGTTATTCACAAGGAAATAACCTCAGCCGAATTGACATTCCAGATTCAGTCTCTAACTCTGAACTGAGATTTTCTCAGGAAAAGAACCTTAATTTTTCAATGCCGCTAGTTACATTCTTGCCATATGCATAAGGCTCACAACCCCACACTTATGGAAATAAATGGTGTTCAAATAAGACTAGAGCAGAGCTTCTTAAACTTTTCCACTTGGGGACCTCCCTGTTGGCCTGAGAAACATGTGCATGACCCCAGTTATGTAAGCAGGTAAAGTAGGCATAAAATTCAAGCATATACTAATAACATATTTGCATTTTATTAGTATATGCTTGAATTTTATGCCTACTTTACCTGCCTACATTGCTGAACAGGCTGATTTTCCTTTTTATAAAGTACACCTGAAGCAACTGTATTTTAATGTATCTTAATGCATTTTAATTGTTGTGGGGTTTTGGGGTTTTATGCTGTTGTGATGTGGGCATCGAATTGTGCCGTACTGTAAGCCGCTCTGAGTCCCCCCTCGGGGGTTGAGAAGAGCGGGGTAAAATCCTGAAATAAATAAATAAATAAATCTTCTGCAGAGGCCACTGTAAACATTACACAACAGATTCGTGTCAATGTGTTGTTGAAGGCTTTCATGGGCAGAATCACTGGGTTACTCTGAGTTTTCTGGGTTGTACGAGACCTCACAACCTCTGAGGATGCCTGCCATAGATGTGGGTGAAACATCAGGAGAGAATAATTCCGGAGCATGGCCATATAGCCTGGAAAACTCACAGCAACACAGATTCGTGTCAACCTAAAACAGCCACTAGGTGACATTCAGAGAGAAAAAATCTGGACCTCCACATTGAGCTAAGAGGGCTCCATTTGGGATGGGGACCCACAGTTTAAGAAGCAGTGGACTAGAGCACAGAACCAGAAGAAAAACTGAGATGTTGTCCTGACTGGATCATTCTTCCAGGCCTATCCTCCTTGGGTTTTTTCACTTCTCATTATTTCACTAAAAAACAGGACCTTCACATTGCTCTGACTATGGGAATAAGAGGGAATAGTTCCTTCCTTGCCTCCTTTCCAGCAGCTCTGCAGATAGCTTTATGTTCTTCCAGCTTGGCAATCTCCTCTTTGTATAGTTCAATGGCTTCCATAATCTGTTCAGCCTGCAGATACAAAAATAGAACTTCAAAAGTTGGAAAAAAAATTGGTTAATGTAGAACAGAAATTTGCACATCAATGATTATATACCCAGTGCTGAAAGAATGATCAGTGCCTGCATGATTTTAATCAGGGCACTCAGTAATAACTCGGTTCCATCACCCTTTAGTAAACATGTTCTGAGGCAAGAAAAATATAATGGGCAATTTCCCTCTTAGCTGTACAATTGTTAGGAAATTCAGGGAGATAATCCTCAAGGTGACTGCTGTCAATGTTAACAAAGAATCTTAGGCACATAAAGGATGTCTTACACACTACAGAGAATTCCATCTCTTCTTGAAGCAATCTGAATGAAGACTAACTCAACTGATTTAAAAATCTGCATTTCCATAAAAATAATTTTTAAGCACTAAGAAGTATAAGTGGAGCACTATAAATAAAATATATACTGTACATAAAGTTTTTAATTTGTATTTTTAAAGGAATAAGTTATCTAAGTCCGTCCTTCCTTCTACAAGTGTGAATACTCATCAAGAAGCATTCCAGAAGGAAAACTCACGGCCTTGATCGTCTCAATGTTTTTTCTTCCTGCTAATCCAGTCTCCCCTTGAGTGTCTCCAGCAATCTAGAAAGAAGCACAAATACATTTTAAGTGAAACCACAGCACTCTCTACAAAATTTATTATTTATTTATTTATTATTTATTTATTCACGTCATTTATATTCCGCCCTTCTCACCCCGCAGGGGACTCAGGGCGGATCACAATGCACATATACAGGCAAAGATTCAATGCCATTGACATACAACATATATAGACAGGCATAGAGGCAATGTAACATTCCAGAAAACAGTTAAATTTAGCCTCCTCACAAAGTGATACCTAAATTTCCTACTTGACAGATGCAACTAATAATAAAATCAATAATAAAATAAAATAATAAAATCAATCAATCAATCAATCAACTGTCTTTCGGGTTGCAAAAATCGACAGCAAGCTACATAAATTGGTTGAGAGCTCACCCCGACCCGGGCTGGCTTCGAACTCATGACCTTCTGGTCAGTAGAGATCTTATGCAGCTGACACTCAGCCAGCTGCACTACATTCCGGGTGCTTAAGGGTTACAGAAACTTTGGCCCTCCAGATGCTTTGGACTTCCAACTCCCAGAAATCCCAGCCAGCTTACCGGCTGTTAGGAATTGTGGGAGTTGAAGTCCAAAACATCTGGAAGGCTGAAGTTTGCCCATGCCTGGTCTAAGGGTACACTCTTTAAAAAGGTAGTAGACACAACCAAGTCTTGGGCACAGCTTTATCTGCCAGTTCATATCACATTTTATAGTGAATGCAATCCACCTAGAAGGCCTTTGTGAAGGAACTGGTAGTCACTAGTCTGTGAGATTTTTGTAAATCAGATGTGTAATGTACATAAGAATAAAGGGGCTCTCCTTGTCTTTTAAAAAATTAATATGTTTTTGTCTCCCTGGGGACAGACTCGCCCCTTCCCTCTCCCGGACCCAGTCCCTCCAAGGCCCCATGCCCCCCCCCCTTCCGGCCCACGACCCCGCCTTTTGGTCATTAAGTTCAGCAGCTCTGCGCTTTAACCCGCTGTGCCACCGAGGGCTCCTATGAGTATATACAGTAAATGACTAACCATAAACAAGGCAATTCAAGAGTGGAGGATGAATATACTCAAGAAGTGTCAATCACCGTATCTGACATCCTCCTAATGCAAATATCCTAATTTTCTATTCTAACTAGGGAACTGCATCTTGAGACTTCTAGAAACTCTCCAACTGACAAGCAAGAGCAAGGAGCAAGAGATATTACTTACCACCGGCTGTTTTTCCTTGGCTATACCTTCTTCGTACTCCAGTTCTCTTTCCTGCAGATATAATTAACAATGCATCAGAATTAGCAAGTACAGTAAAAAGAAAAAGAAAAAAAAGAAAACGTCCAAAACACATTTTCCACTATTTGTTTACTAAATTAATTCATTTTTATCAAGCCCTTCTGCTACAACCTTCCTATATTCTCTCTTGTGAACACAGACAAGAATATTTTTAGAACCTACAACAAATAAAATATTTCAAATTCTTCCAGACCAAAAAATCTAGTCGGACAGTTTTCACAATATGAAACCATTATACTGAAAAATTGATAAAACCATAAACAAGGAAGAAACAGAGAAATGAGAACCAAATAAGGAGAAAAGGGAAACAAAACATGGACACACAAACTTGAATCTGAATACCTCAGAAGATTTTAAAGACTTTTAAAAGTAATGTCTACTTACCATCTCCCTCTCCTCCTCCAGAATAAGTGGTTCCCTTGTTCTCTCCCAGAGACGCAATGATTTGTCATGAGAGGAAGACACAAGATAGTCACCATTGGGACTCAATGCCAGGCACCAAACTTCCTGATGGTGTCCCTACAAATTAGATACATAGATAGTGAACAGAGAAAAAGCAACCCACCCTGAAGCCCATCCCCCATTGGCAAGAGAAAGCAATGCTCCTAATATTTTACCTCCAAGGTCTGGATATGCTCAAAGTTATCTGCATCCCATTGCTTAATCCTATGATCTTTCCCTGCCGTAAAGAAGAGGTGGGACTTGGGTACAAACTGGAGATACATAACACTAAAGAATGAGAAAAAGATTGTTAAGCAAGAGTAAGCATCAAAAATCTCTATCATTTCAAAAGTACAAACATTCACTAAGGTGGGTGGCAGGCATGTAGCCAGGGGGGGGGGGGCCTAAGGGGGCTTCAGCCCCCCCGAAATTCTCAGGGTGGTCCGCGAAAAGGCCTTACTGGTACATTATTTAAACTGTTACGTGCATTTAAATCATGATCTGATCACCATGCTCATTATATCCCACATTAATGGGGTTATTGGGATAACAATACAAAAGGTTTGCTAGGGTAGACCCTCTTCCACCCAGGCTCAGCCCCCCCGAACCAAACTCAGCCCCGAATCAAAATCCTGGCTACGGCCCTGGTGGGGGGGGGATACAGACTTCTCATACAGCAAAGGATTCAAATGTTGCACCTTAAGACTGGGAATCAGCTCTGCAGTTTATTGAAGAATATATATAAAAAAGCAATCCAGTTAAATAGTGTAAAAATCAATGTACAAAAAACAGGAATATTCCTCAAAGTTCGGAGTACCGGAAATGCATCAAAAATTAGGAATAAATCCAAACATGCAATACAGAAACAGTCCTTAGGTGCTTGAGACATGAAACATGAACACAAGAAAACCTGAAACTAGAGATTGCTTGAAAGACTTGACTTGGCAAGAGTTCTATACTCCAAAATCAACATTGTCTGGACCGAGGAAATGATCTGCTGGTGTCTCGAATACAGAGAGAAGAACCCGCTGTTTCCCTTCAAAAGCTGATAAAGGCTTCTTGGTCAATAAGCGACTTGACCTTCGAACTGCCTCTATGTTGACGGAACATCAATCTCCTATCTTACTGCTGCTCATAAGCCTGTCCACCTGGAGTTGCATCTTCCTCCTTAGCATCTCAGGGAGTCGGCGGCATAGAAGCCCGAATAATAAATAAATAAATAAATCTTCCTCCCCTGAGCTCATTTCTGCCTCTGACCTTGCATCTCTAGGGAACTGCCTTTCTGGAACGTGGCCTCCCTCAGACAGAGAGCACTCAGTCTCAGGGCTTAAAATCTCCCAATTCTCTTGCTGGTCTGCAGGCCCAGAACCCCCAATGTCATCATCAGGCTGCCTAACAGGCCCAGAATCCCCAGTGAGATCAGATACAGACACAATCAAAGGCTGGACTACAACATCAAAAGGCATTTCCTTCCATTCTGCCTTATATATTCTTTCTCTCACGAGTCTGATTCTACGTGTACTGCAAATGCATACCTCAAACATAGCCACACAACACCACTGAAGAATAATTAGAAGGAAGGGCAGCAGCTGCATTTATGATTAGTAGCATTTCCTGCTGTCAACACAAACTCCAATCAACAGAAGATGATTGTTTACAAGCAGTACATTCTGTTTTAGAGAAAATGTTTAGGTTGTAATCATAGAGTCAGAAATTTGGAAGAGACTCCAAGGGACATCCAGTTCAACCCGCCACCATGCAAGAACAGCACAATCAAAGCATCCCTGACTGATGGCCATCCAGCCTGTTTAAAAGACTCCAAAGAAGGAGTAATCTGAAGCAACCTTATTATTCAAACCCAAAGAGAATGCATTTTCCTGTTTGGAAATAAAGATATAAGTAAATAAACTGTTCCTAGCTCATGGTGAAGTGAATAGATTATTTCTTCTCCCTTACTCAGGTAAATGGCAATTTAGCCAACTTGTGTAGCACAGCAGTTCTCGTTCGTGCCTGGAGGGCAAGGAATAGGTCCTGGGGTTCCTTTAGCATTAGGGCCTGCAGCAGCAGAGGTGGATTCGGAGGATGAGCTAGATGACTGGGGTGAAGCACAGGGCCCTTCAGATGGGCCGCAGTCTCCCACAGAGAGCTTGGCATGGGAGGAAATGTGTTTTGGGCCCAGCTTAGATTCCGATCACCAGGTGGAGATGGGAAGCAGCGAAGGGAGTTATGAACACCCCGGAGGGAGGAATTCCCAGGAGCCCGAGAATGTAAACATGGAAGAACCCGAGTGGGAAAGTGCCAGGGAGGAAAGTTCTCAGGAAGATAGCGACACAGCTGCCGAGAGGCAAGGTCGCTCCTTCGATAGGAGACGAGACATCGAGTCTAGCAGGAGGGCTTGGTCGAGAGTCCTAGATCGACCGAGGTCCGTGAGCAGAGATTGGAGACGAAGGAGCCTAGAGCGTCGCGGACCTCGGCCGACGGATTAAGTACGGGGTCCGTGGGAACGCATCCTCAGTTCTCCGGCCACGTCTTTCCTGAATAGGCGTGAAGCGGAGTGGGACCACAAGCCAGCAGTGGTCATCAAGCCTTGCCTTGCATTTGCCTTGTTTCTTGAGCCGCAGCGGTTTGCGGAGCCTTGCCCTGTTTCCTGATCCGCATTGGAATTGCGGAGTCTTGTCCTGTTTCCTGATCCGCATTGGAATTGCGGAGTCTTGTCCTGTTTCCTGATCCGCATTGGATTGCGGAGCTTTGCCACGCTTCCAGCTTATCTGCTACGTTACTTTGGACTACTTGCTTATTACCTTTTGGACATTTGCATATTATTGGACTATTTACTCTTTGGAACTGTTTTTATACTCAATAAAGTAGTTAGCCTTCAGTACGTCTCTGTGTGTGTGATTAAGGGGCCCGCTACGTCCGTGATCGTGACAACTTGGTTCTAGCACAAGGTATATACAAAGTAGAGTATACCATGACTCTTGGCAGTATACTAAGGAGGAGGGAAGGAGGAAGTATACATATAGACACACACCCTCAAGAGTTTTTGAAAGGTGCAGCATCAAATCTAGCAAGGCTTGCAAATTGTAGCAAACTCCTGCTTTATTAGCTGAGCTAGGGAAGTGATGTGAAGATTTTACATCACCTAGATCTAGATGTTCTTTGATAGTTATTTACTTACCTGTCATCATGAGCAAAAAGGGATCTATGACAATCCCCAAAGTCCAAGCCCCAAATTTTCACATTCCGGTCAGCAGAACCAGTTGCAATTAATGTCCCATCCTACAAGAAAAAAGGAAACTCAGAACTTGACATGAAAAAAATTATTTTCCCAAGCCCAATTTGTGTGTGTAAGTAAAAACCAAACAGACACGAGTTTCCTTGGTATTGTGCTCAAAGTCAAACGGGGACCTAATTCTACATTGTATTTTTGCATACCCAATTAAACAGAAAAGAAAATTCTCTGGATTTGCTATGGAGCAGAGCAGCTACTTATCAACTTAACACGAGCGATCCCAAAAACATACTTACATGAGAAATGTCCATACACAGTACTGGCAACTTGTGTCCATATAAAGAAAGAAAAAACTAGAAGGCAAGAGAAATGTATTAGCATCATTAGAGAAGTATGCAAATCTACCCTAATCTTTCCAGCACCATCCCATCCTAATAATATTACCTTTTCAAAATATATCATTTATTTTTATTTAATTATTACGTACAAACTTGTGTTTTTTTAATTTAAGCTAGATTCTCATCTTGCTGTTCACACGTTATTGAGTCTTCACCTATTTTATAAACTGCATCTACATTAAAGACTTTTATGCCTGAAATAAATTTCTTTCGCAATTGCTCCTTTGAATTATGTACCTAAATGCCAAAAGTCATGCTTGTTACCTTGAGTGAATCAGTGTAGAATATTTTCACTGTGCAATCTAGTAAGGCAACAGCTAGCAGTTTTTGGCTAGGGCTGTACCGGATACAGAGAACGTCTTCATCCAGTTGCAAGACACGTGTTTGCTTCACAGAGAGCCTAAGATGGGATGAGCATAACAACAATAGCAATAGGATGCAAGTAAGTTAAGACAGAATTGGCAACATCTTGCAAAGCTTAGGCAAAGAGCTTCCCACATTTAGGTGTCTGCTTTCTATTCAGAGAGTCAGCACACTCCATCTCCTTGACCACTTCCTCCTCGTTTGTGCCAAACAAGAAGAAATTCATTATGTTCTGTGGCACTGAACTTGATCCACAGAGCTCAAATGACTCTCAACAGGGTTTAAAAAAAACCTTTCACCTATACATCGTCATTGCCTGACCTACTTGTGGTAGTACAGCAGTGGTTCTCAATCTGTGGTTCCCCAGATGTTTTGGCCTTCAACTCCCAGAAATCATAACAGCTGGTAAATTGGCTGGTACTTCTGGGTCCACATTTCTATTGTCCACACTTTTCCTAGCCACTCATGTTTTCCACATTCCAGTATTGGCTACTCATTTGCTATCTCCTACTCCTATCTTAGCCAGGATTTTTATCATTTTATAGTGCCCACTTGGCCTGTCCATCCTATTCAGTTCTTGTGTGTAAATTTCCTGTATTAGTTCGTTTGTTATTGTAAGTGTATTTTTTCTTTTTAATTATTGCTATTTCTGATGTATTTTGTTTTGTATTTTACTGTGTTGTATTGTATTTTAGAAGGGCTTGGCCTTATGTTAGCCGCCCCGAGTCCCCTTCAGGGAGATGGTTGTGGGGTATACAGTAAATAAAGATTGTTATTATTATTGCAATTTAAGGTTATTAAAGTAACTGGGACATTCAAAAGACAATCAAATGAAGAAATATAGAGGAAACCCCAATAAAATGATATAGTTTTTATACAGACATGACTTTATGTTGAGTCACAGTGGTGTTCCTTACATCCAACCAACATCACCACCACCATCAGCAGCAGCTATCACTCGTGGCCAAGTATGATTATATTCCAGAAGTAGAGTCTTGGTGGTGGGTCCGTATGTGACTGGAGAGATTTATTCTGGAACCACATGGCCTTTTGCAATGAGGATATAGATTTCCAGATGCAAGGTTGTCCCGACAAGAGTTTTCTTGGTGCACTTTCCTCTTGGCAGGTTTCTCCCTTTTGCCCTCCATTCTTTGAAATCCTGAGCACTGTTAGTAACAGCTGAACTCCAGTAAGAACGCTCAAAGGCGTTCTTTGAGTTTATACCACATTTTTAGGTTAGCTTTATGCCCATCCTTGAATCTCTTTCACTGTTCACCAATATTTCATTTTCCGTTCTTGAGCTAAGAACAAAGTTCCATATATACCCGAGTATAAGCCGACCCGAATATAAGCCGAGACACCTCATTTTTCCACAAAAAAATGGGGAAACGTATTGACTCGAGTATAAGCCGAGGGTGGGAAATGCAGCAGCTGCTGGTAAATTTCAAAATAAAAATATAGATACCAATAAAATTACATTAATTGAAGTATCAGTAGGTTAAATGTTTTTGAATATTTACATAAAACTGTAATTTATGATAAGACTATCCAACTCTAATTAAACCATTATTCTACCCTTCTTCAATCTAAATGTGCTTATGTATCTTTCTAATAATAATAAAGTAAAATAATAAATGTAATAATAATAATAAATATAATAAAATAATAGATTTAAATATTGTAAATGTAATAATAATAACAACAAAGTAAAATAATAAATAACTTTGACTCAAGTATAAGCAAAGAGGGGCTTTTTCAGCCTAAAAAGAAGGTTGAAAAACTCAGCTTATACTCGAGTATACAGGTCCTTCTCAAAAAATTAGCATATAGTGCTAAAGTTCATTATTTTCCATAATGTAATGATAAAAATTAAACTTTCATATATTTTTGATTCATTGCACACCAACTGAAATATTTCAGGTCTTTTTTGTTTTAATACTGATGATTTTGGCATACATATCTCAAAAAATTAGCATATTCCATCCGACCAAATATGCTAATTTTTGGGGGTTTTCAGGAGCTGTATGCCAAAATCATCAGTACAAAACAAAAAAAGATCTGAAATATTTCAGTTGGTGTGCAATATATGAAGGTTTAATTTGTATCATGACATTATGGAAAAGAATGAACTTTAGCACTATATGCTAATTTTTTGAGAAGGACCTGTATACAGTAACTGGTTTGGAAGATGGTGATCAAGCATTCGGATAACGTGGCTGGACCAACGAAGTTGAATCATCACTTTAATGCTGGTAGTCTTTGCTTCTTCCAGAACCTGACATTTGTCTGCCTGTCTTCCCAAGAGATTTGGAGGATTTTTCAAAGGAAACACTGATGGAATTGTTCTAGAAGTTGAGAGTGATGTTTGCAGACAGTCCACGTTTTGCAGGCATACAACAGAGTTGGAAGGGCAATAGCTTTATATACAAGCATCTTGATGTTCCTAAAAATGTCCTGATTCTCAAACACTCTGTGCTTCATTCGAAAAAATACTGCACCCGGAGAGCTCAGATGGTCTTGGATTTTGGCATTGATGTCAACTTTTATGGAGAGATGGCTCCCTAGGTAGTGGGACTGGTCAACATGACGATGTCCCTCACCATGACAAGGTAACAATCCAGTGAGGGGGTTGCATCCAACCAATATAATCATGATGGACACCCTTTTGTGCCCTGGAAATTATACTTAATTTTAAAGAAACGGCACACTCTTAAAACGCAAAGCGGTAAGAATAAAATGAAGTTTTATTCCAGAGGGGAAAAAATCCTCACCTGTTTTGGATACTGTTCTCATCTTTCACCAGCTGAAATTCCCAGAACTTGACACATTTATCTGCACCTCCTGTTGCAAAGCCACACTGAGGGAGAACCAATTAAAAAATGATCATTTTCTCTGCAGCTAAAAATTATTTCCTTCCACAGAAACACGAATAAGATCACACATACAATTTCCCTCCCATGCAGGATCATACCAGATGGCCATCCTCAATGTCTCCCCTTGTTTTTCTAGTCACAGCAACTAGCAGCTGATGGCTCACTGTCTAGAGCAGGGCTGCCCACGAAGTCGATCGCGATCGACTGATCGACCCCAGGACTGAAGGAGGTCGATCCCAGCCGGATGAGGCACTTCTAGAGGGGGCGGAGTCATGCCGCACCAAGCCCCGCCCCCCGGCTTCAGCGCTACCACAGCTTCTCCAGGCTTGAGGAGGGTAGTGCCAAGCCAGTAGTGACTAGTTATGCCACCACTGGCTTGGCACTACCCTCCTCTAACCTGGAGAAGCTGGGTAGCGCTAAAGCCAGAGGGGGAGGGGGCGGAGCCATGCCACGCCAAGCCCCGCTCCCTCCCCCCTCTGGCTTTAGCGCTTTACAGCTTCTCAGGCTTGAGGAGGGTAGTGCCAAGCCAGTAGTGGAAAGCTATGCCACCACTGGCTTGGCACTACCCTCCTCTAGCCTGGAGAAGCTGTGGTAGCGCTGAAGCCAGAGGAGGAAGGGGGCAGAGCCAGGCCGCACAAAGCCCCTCTCTCTCCCCAGCTACAGCTCTATCACAGCTTCTTCAGCCTTGAGGAGGGTAGTGCCAAGCCAGTAGTAGCTAGCTATGCCACCACTGGCTTGGCACTACCCTCCTCAAGCCTGGAGAAGCTGTGGTAGCGCTAAAGCCAGAGGAGGGAGGGTGGAGCCAGGCCGTGCCAAGCCCCGCCCCACCCCCTGCTCCACCCTGCTTCTCTCTCAGTAGATCTTTCTGACTTGGTTTTATTATAAGTAGCTCGCATGCTGAAAAAGTGTGGGCACCCCTGGCCTAGAGTGACATTGGCTGGACTGCCAGAACAACAAGGAGGAAGGACAGGAATGAACAGACAAGCACAAGCCATATTTTGCCTGTTGGCCACCACTACAAGAACAGGACAATAAGCACAAGGAACCTGGGATGGTCATATGAGGTCACTTACGAGACTACATGGGCTCACAGATGAAGTGTGCTCTTGATTCTAGGTGAGAACTCAAGGTCACATTAATCTGCTTTCATCCATGTTAATACAGATCAGCTCTGTACATCATTTAGCTGCCACTGAGCTAATCTGCTGGCTATTTGTGCTACATGATCAGTGTAAATATGCTCCTTGAGAAACATTTGACCATAAGGCAGGTTGATTTTTTTTGTAACTGCTAAAAGAGATATCCAAATACAATAGGTAGAAAGTGTGTATGACCTACCTGATCTGGTGAAAGAACTATGGACCAAAGGGCCCCATCATGAGCATCAATGCTCTCCAATATATTCCCAGAAGCCAAATCAAACATCTGCAACTTCCCAGTCTAAAGAAATTATAAAATTGGAAGATTAGCTTCAGAGGCTATTTAAATATTTAGAAATGAGCCATTCAGTGCTTGAAGCAAGAGGAAAGGGAAGGTGAAATGGCTAGATATTTAGGAAAAAATTAGTTATGTCTACCCAAAAGGAAATGGGTTGGCATCTCATCCTCAGTGCCAACCCCAACATTTTGTATATATGTATTTTGTATATATATTAGCGTAGGCAACCTGTTGTCCTCAGGGCAATTTCAAAAGTCCAGGGAAACTTTTTTGCCTCCCTGGGAAGTTCACTGAAACACAATTTGATTGCCAATAGAAGTGGTTCTCAACCTGTGGGTCCCCAGGTGTTTTGGCCTACAACTCCCAGAAATCCCGGTCAGTTTACCAGCTGTTAGGATTTCTGGGAGTAATAATAATAATAACAATAACTTTATTTTTATATCCTGCCACCATCTCCCAAAGGGACAAAGTGTCTAGAAACAAATGTAAAAGTGAACACAATAAAAAAATACAATAAAATAAAACCACATCTTTTAAGTCCCTACAAACGGAGGACAGTGTGGGGGCCTGACTAATCTCCCTGGGGAGGGAGTTCCAAAGCTGGGGGGCCACCACCAAGAAAGTCCTCTCCCTTGTTCCCACCAACCATGCTTGTGACGGCAGCAGGACCATGAGGAGGGCCTCCCTGGCAGATCTTAGAGCCCCTATCGGTTCATTGGGGGCGGGGGCGGTCACGAAGATAGGCAGGGCCAAAGCTGTTTGGGTCTTTATAGGTGATAACTAGCACTTTGACTTGGGACCAGAAGCTTATCGGCAGCCAATGGAGCTGCTTTAGTAGGGGCATCGTATGCTCCCTATAGCTGGCTCTGGTGAGTAGTCTGGCTGCAGAGTTGAAGGCCAAAACATCTGGTCTATAGGAAAGCTTTGCAGAAAGGCTCAACAGACAGCTTAGTCTGATTTGTGAACATGGGCAAGAACCTATGCATAGTACAAGTGAGAAAGAAACAGGCAACTCTAATAACAAAATCATAGGGTTGGAAATGACCTCAAGGAGCAACCTGCAAATTGACGGTCTTCCGGAAAGCCTGTAAAACTGTTCTCTTTAGACAGGCTTTTGGCCTCTAATTCTTGGTTGGTAGATTAATACTGTTTTAGTGGAATCCCACTAAGTAGATTTTTATCTTGTCATTTGTCGTTTTATTGTTGTGTTTTTATGTATTGTAAACCGCCCTGAGCCATCTGGAAAGGACGGTATACAAATTGAAATAATAAATAAATAAATAAATAAAGATCAACCCAGAGTGTAAGATTTGGAATAGTAAGAAAAAAAATACCAGAACTCAACAATCTATCCTTAGAGAATTCCTTCATGGGTGTTCAGTCAAAGTAGTCACCATCATCTTCATTTATGTGAACTTGTTTTGTGTCAGGAGTGACTTGAGAAACTGCAAGTCGCTTCTGGTGTGAGAGAATCGGCCATCTGCAAGGACATTGCCCAGGGGACGCCCAGATATTTTGATGTTTTTAACCATCCCTGTGAGAGGCTTCTCTCATGTCCCCCACATGGGGAGTTGAAGCTGACAGAGGAACCTCCGACCTGTCGGTCTTCAGTCCTGCCAGCGCAAGAGTTTAACCCATTGCGCCACCGTGAACTGAGAAACATTGTAATCACCTCCTGAATTGGAGGAACCGGAAAAGAAATCATCCTGTGGCTCTGTAGATGCAAGTATTGTTCGAAGGCTAGAACAGAATAAATAACACTAAATAACAAAATTTGAAAAATTTTCTCTTTCTGGTTTGAAAGTGTTATTTCCTGTTTAACTGTGCAGTACTTTCTTTGAATGTAGTTGTTATACTCCAGAAACTTTGTTTTTGTGGTTGTCACAAACAACGCTGAATTGGTTGAAATGTTCATTGAAAAACTACAGCAAAATGTGCTGAAGGATGTCTTGCAAAAAGAAAGTTTCTACATGTTTTTTTATGGTAGACTCAACTAGGAAATGATATTTATAACCCAGAAACAAAAATAGTGTTGCTTAATGTTATTTTACCACAGACCACCTATTACAATGCAGCCTGAACCCTGCCACATGCACAACGGAGGACCTTCTTATAGCAACACCAGAGGCATTCCAAGTGGCCAGCTATTGGTCAAAGGACATTTAGCATAATGCCAAGTTTTAAACTTTGTGTTTTTAAATACGTTACAACTGTATCCTCAATTTGCTTCTGACACGATGAATAAATAAATCAGGTTATTTTTTTTAAATGGAGGCTTTTGTTTGGTTTTTATTTCAATGTCTGTGTTTGTTTTTTTCCATTTGTTGTGAAAAACTGAAAAAAATATGTCACAAGATCTCAAAGAGAAGTACTGATATCACACCAGTCTGAAGAGCCCTTCAAGCAACAGAACGCAGACACAAAGTACACGGAAATATGAGTTAAATGAGGACAGTTTTCCTTGACACTGGAAAAGACATTCAACAAATGTTCAGCAATAACAGAAGGAATGAGCACTTGCCTTGGTTCCTACAATAACCTGTCGGTCTCCTGGGACAAAGAGTGAGCAAAGTGCATATTCACAGGCCATAGTCCGGATGCACTGCAAGGTAGACCTGTGAACAAAATCACACAACTATTTTAGAGGCAGGCAATCACAAACCTCCTGCGAATAAATACTGCCAACTAACCTCATTCATGAGTCCTTCAAAACTTCTCAGGTTTTGAAAGCCTTATGAATGAGGGCAGTTGGGAATCATGCAAAGCTGGTAAGTTCACCAATCTCAGCCTGAGGGAGGGGTGTGACTTCCCAAATGGCCTTACTGATGCTACCTGCTCAGTGCATAACATTCAAAACTCTGTTTTTTGTCACGTGCACTTTCAAAACCGAGGTACTCTTACGTTCCATCTTGGATTATACTTATTTATTTATTTACATCATTTATATTCCACCCTTCTCACCCCACAGGGGACTCACGGCGGATTACAATGTACATATACAGGCAAACATTCAATGCCATAGACACACAACATATATAGACAAACATCCCAGCTTCTGGCCACCAGGGGGAGCTGTCGCGTTCCTTCATACTTCGAATAATTTTATGGCCTCATAAATCAGTTAAATTAGCCTCCCCACTAAAGTGGTACCTAAATTTCCTACTTGACAGATGCAACTGTCTTTCGGATTGCAAAGGTCAACAACAAGCTACACAAAATGGTCGAGTGCTCACCCCGACCCGGGCAGGCTTCGAACTCATGACTTTCTGGTCAGTAAGAGATCTTATGCAGCTGACTCTCACCCAGCTGCACCACAGTCCCGGTGCTTAAGTGAATATGTAATTTAGATTCAGGAAACAAAGTGTTGTATCAAATTAGGTTAGCTATCTAAATATTCCAAGTTCTTGACTTCACCTATGGCTATTCCTAAATCTCATAATGATATCAAGAGATCAACGGTAGAAAAGGGTCTCTTTGCAGATTCAATACTGAACACATGGAAACTTATTTAGCATTTATTATGCGCCTACAGCTTTTCTGGAGCCCCCGGTGGCGCAGTGAGTTAAATCACTGAGCTGTTAAACTTGCTGACCGAAAGGTTGCAGGTCCAAATCCTTGTTGCTGTGTCCACACCTGTTGATGCCCTTATCTTGTAGTTTGTTATGTATGTTTTACTCTGTATTATTTGTTCTCAGCTCCGAGCCTACGCAGCGGTAATAGAAGTTTATTAAATTAAATTAAATCCAGCTTCTGCCAACCTAGCAGTTTGAAAACATGTAAATGTGAGTAGATCAATAAGTACCGTTTCTGTGGCATGGTAACGGTGCTCCATGCAGTCATACCAGCCACATGACCTTGGAAATGTCAACGGACAACACAGGCTCTTCGGCTTAAAAATGGAGATGAGCACCAACCCCCAGAGTCAGACACAACTGGACTTAATGTCAGGGGAAAACCTTTACTTTTACCTACAGCTTTTCTATATTTCATACCTGTTCCAAATCTTAACTGATTCAGCAGCTGCAGAAAGAACTGCAATGTTGTCAGAGCTAAATGCCAGTGTTCTGACGTCACTGCGGTGACCTCCAGTAGATATCTTGGACGTCTGCACAACTCTGGGTGTCTGTACTGATGGATCCAAGATGTAGGATTCAATCATGTTGTTCTGGAGCATTACAGTGGCTTTCAGCTCTCCTTTTCGACTGAGCATCAAGTCAAAAGATCTATTTCAATATAATAATCATTCGTTAGAAAAACGTTAATTGTCATGTAAAAGGGTTGAATAGGCTGAGAACAATGGCACCCAAACAAAGGTACACCATAGCTTGAAATCGATGGAGTAGGGGAATAAATACAGTCATTTACACTCATAGATTAACATTTATTTATTTATTTATTTATTTAATTCGGCTTAATAGACCGCTCTATCCGAAGCTCAGAGCGGTTTAGAGCATATAAAATATACAGGTTAAAACACATAAAAACGACATTATAAAAATTTAAAAACCCCACTCCCTACAATAGAACTACAGCAGATCAACACATAGGGCAGGTGGCAATGACGCGGCAGGATGGCAAGTTATGGCAGGCACCAGTCAAGCGCCAAATGCCTGCCTAAACAACCAGGTCTTACAGGACCTGCGGAATGTCATTAAGTCCCGTAGGGCTTGCGTCTCCTCTGGCAGTGAGTTCCATAAGGTTGGCGCGGCCGCAGAAGCCGCCCTCTGCCGCGTACTGGATAGCCTGCAAGTCTTTATACTAGGAACCTCCAACATGTTGAGCCCCTCTGAGCGCAGTGATCTTCTGGGCACATATGGGGTAAGCCGCTCCCTCAAGTACACTGGCCCCAAACCATGTAAGGCCTTGAAAGTTAAAACTAACACCTTGAAGGAGACCCAGAATTCAATTGGCAGCCAGTGCAGTTCGCGCAGAAGTGGTGTTACACAACATAACTATATTGGTGATCGTTAGAAGAACTGAACCAACCTCTAACTAAACTAGCTTTCTCCCTACACCCAAATAAGTTAGTGTTTCTGTAAGTTGAAGTCTAGGTCCAACTTCATTTCCTCTGAAACATCCATTCCTCTTTGTAGAAAGGCAGGACGATGATAAACTGGAGATTCCTGTACTGCATGAGATTTCTGTTTTGAGTAGTTAGACATTCCCAGCACTGCTTAGAAAAGGGAAGCTGGACTCCATAGTCAGATCTTTTCTCTTCCAGATCCAGTATGATTTTCCAGTATGATTTTCTACCAAGGTGGCAGGAATAACCCAGCATATTTGCTCAGATTATTAGGGTAAGATTAACAACTAGATTTGGAGCCCCCGGTGGCGCAGTAGGTTAAACCACTGAGCTGCTACACTTGCTGATCAAAAGGTCGCAGGTTTGAATCTGGGGCGCAAGGTGAGTCCAGCTGTTAGCCCCAGCTCCTGCCAACCTAGCAGTTCGAAAACATGCAAATATGAGTAGATCAATAGGTACTGCTCTTCAGTGAAGAAATGGGCAAATGATAATGGAATTAAGATAATGATCTAAACTCCGAATAGATCCATCACCAAGAGAAAGAAGAGAGAATATATAAAACCTAAGTAATAATCGATGACATTATATATGCTTAACCTACTATAAAGAGATACAGAAGAAACCTCCCCCCGGGATTTTTTTTGTTTCCCCCCCTCCTTATTTATCTCCTTTGCCCTTCTCTTGCCCCAAGACCAATTCTTATTACCCTTTTCCTACTATCCTATACCATAGAATTGTTCCCCCACTTTTTATTGTTATTTGAAAACCATAATAAATTTATTTTTTTTTAAAGGTAAATGCCTTTGGAGATGTCTATGGATAACGCTGGCTCTTTGGCTTAGAAATGGAGATGAACACCTACCCCCAGAGTCGGACACGATTGGACTTAACGTCAGGGGAAAACCTTTACCTCTACTAACAACCAGATGGATTGTCCCCTTTCTTCTGCACTACTCTACATTTTAGAGTCACCCAATAAGAAATAGGAAAATTAATGAAGTGCCATCAAAGTCAGGATAAGCCAGGGACTGTAAAACATTGCACCTCATTCCCTCCCACTGGATATTTCATCAATTGACATTTTCCAGTGCTCTTTAATGGTCAAATGGGGCTGCTTGTGAAACACCGGTCCTGGAAAAGCTCACTTTCTATGAAGATAGTATAAAATAGTTTTGGTTTTCCCTTTTGAAACAGTTGGAAGAGCAACCAGTAATTTAATAAGAAACACAGATAAGTGCATTTATAATAGCTCCTCTCTTTTGTCATGGCCTCCAAATTCATTTTCATTCAACATGCTTACAATGTTTACAATGTAAAGTTCAATAGGACTTGCCTCTTTGTTTACATATTCTATTAGGTACCATGTGGATAGCATGTACTTCTTAACAGAAACATGAATTGAAATGATTTTTATTGATCAGCCAATTGGCTTTATCAAAACACACAACATAAACACAACGTACAGTATAACAGAAGCAGTAAGACCTAAATTTTAACATCACAAGTCAACATTTTCTGCTCACTTGATTTTAGAAGAGGCTTTGATGTTAATGAGACGCTGAATCTTTTCTTGCAGACCACACTCTATACTTGTATCGAGCTGCTCTTCTTCCAGTTTTGATGCTTGTCTAAGTCAGAAAGGGAAGGAAAATCTACATTTAAATCCAATTCTAAGTTTGACTCCGAATTTGACAATACAAACAAGGTAAACAAACATCTGAATCTCAGTCAGATTCTGCTGTCTATGGAACTGTCATCTAATTGCTACAAGCCCCTTCTAAAAGCATGTTTCAATAATCATGGCATCTTCTCGCCTCTGCTATAAATTCTAATGCTGCTAGTTTTGAATGAAATAGC
The DNA here is from genome assembly GCA_030556195.1 of Anolis apletophallus. Classification (NCBI taxonomy): domain Eukaryota; kingdom Metazoa; phylum Chordata; class Lepidosauria; order Squamata; family Anolidae; genus Anolis; species Anolis apletophallus. The sequence goes on along the minus strand of JARBWK010000006.1, from coordinate 128,468,168 downwards.
TGTATTTGTATTTTGCAGCATAAAAAGGAGAGTCGAAGGAGTGGAGAGAAAAGAAATATGGTAGCACTTTTAAGACTAACTTGTTTTTATTTCTGCATGACACACTACCAAGTGATCTTAAGGTCTTAGATATAAATCATCCTTACACGCTTGTGGGAGTGGAAAATAATATATTTTAGTATGTTTTATATTTTATTTTAGTTTTATCAGTGTTTTTTGTATTTTATGTTTTTTTATTTTTTTCTATTTTGTTTATTAAATTATAGTTATGTTGTTCTATATTGTCTAATGTGTCTTGTGGTGTAAACTGTTTGTATGGATTTTCTTTTAGCATTGAATGTTTGACATATTTGCCCTGAGCCCCTTCGAGGAGATAGGGCCGTCTATAAATAAAGTTTATTATTATGAATAATAATAAGGTTCAGAAGTTCAGGGCAAAAGGTCATGATTTGCATCGTCCAGGAGGCCTTAATGCTACTCTATACTGTGTCCAAAAAGCGAGCTAATACTCACAAAAGTTCATACAAAAATAAAAACATATTGTTTATCTCCTTCCTTCCCCCTCCTAATGCCACTCTGCCATTTTCTGCTTTGTCCAAGGGGCATGCTTGTATTAAGAAGCCAGCAGAAATAAGAGTGCTGAGAGTGCATAAAATGTTTGTATCAGTTCTGTTATATAGAAGTAATAAGCCTCCTATGCAGTGGTTAGAAATAGTATTTTGTCTGAAGCTTTTACTATTGTTATTGGAGATCAACATGTAAAATAAACACTCTTTATTACTGGGTGTAGTGAAGTCACTATATGTATTGAGGGTTTTGTATTTATTTTATGGTTAAATGTGTGGTTTGTATTATTACATTTGTATTGCATTAGATTCTTATATGCTAAACAGATTACAAAGGGTTAACGGGGAATATTAAAGTGCACAGCCTCTGAGATGTTCGGTTTCTATGACAACAGGAGGCGGAGCCTAACACTGGCTTTAGCAGGTCCAAGTTTGAATTTCTTTGTCAGTTAGTCAGGAGTGGTTAGACTAGCTGGTAGCAATTTGAAGAGTTGCTGTTGTCTTTTCTGAAGGAAATAGAAAAAGGCTGGTTTTAGATACTGCAGAAAGGCAGTTAGGCATAGAAAGCCTATAGGAACCGCTGTTTATAGGTTAGGCTGGGAAGCTAACCTAACATATAGATAGGAAGCCTATTCAGACAAAATATCTATAGTATTATTAATTTACTGTTTGAAGAGATACAAACATTGTGTTTAGGGAATAAGAAATCTTAAGTTCTGTACCTCTCTGAAGTTACTGTAACCACCTAAGCTCTGAATACTTTGAAACCTCCACACTGTTGTTAAAAATAAACTGTTGAAGTTCCTCCTTACAAATCTCTCTGTGGCATCATTTCAAAACACAAGCCTCCAAATAAAACCCTCACATCGGGTGGCCAGGATTGTTATGGTGGCAGCTGGATTGAAAAAAGATCCTCAAGTGAAGACGCTAGCTGTAGGCGGCGATTCTTTACACTGGGTATAATTTGTTATAATTGATTCCAACTGCAAATTCTGAATGTATTGGCCACCTACTTGGGAGTGAGAATTTAAAATCCTCTGCTTACACTCTGTCGTGGATTAAGTGCTTTATCAATTGTCAGTACACAGAAATGAAATTAACTGTCAGTGTGGTAGGGCGATTTGAGAACTGAACTGGACTGCAACTTGGAGGCTCAGGTTTGGATCCCCCCTCAGCCATAAAAACTGGGTGACATTAGACAAGTCACAGCCTCAGAAGAAAATAAAAGCCACAAGTCTTGAAGGAAACCCCATGATAAGGTTGCCTTGGGGACATCACAGGTCAGAAATGACTTGAATGCATGCAACAACAACTAATAAGCATTTACTTCGCCTTTTTCCTTGCTTTCTTCATCTTCTTCTCTATTTTCTTGTCAATCTCTTCCTTGCTAAGGACATAAAATATTTCCAAGACGGAATCTGTTCCCTTGGAAAATAAAAGACAAAGTAAGTTGCAGAAATATCTGAATTAGAAACAAATCAAGATAGCAAAGTGCGTACGTCTCATGTGAGCACCAAAAACCAGTAACTTACATGACAAGCAAGAATCCTCCCTGTCTGGTCTGTGGCAAGACTAACAACTCTGTCCCTTCCTTCCCGCATGATAGAACCAGCTTTGGTGCAACTTAGAATGTGCTAAAGAGAGAGAGATAATGGGGAGCAAAGGGAAGTACAAATAAATATAACATGAACATATTCAACAAAACCTCAAAAACTTTTGAGAAGAGGGTCCTATCTTTTTAAGTTGTACTCTAGGGGGGCAGATCAATTCTTTTTAGGAACAACAAGCTTTGTGGCTCCTGGCATCTTTCCAAAAAGGTAGAATTGGGTCACCCTAACTTGCAGCCACCATGTGGACAGTGTCCACCATCAAAGGGAGAAGAGGAAGAACACAGATGCCATGTTGTTTGGAAGGTTAGGCCTTTTGGGCTTCTGCTACTTGAATAAAGAGTTCACTTTTTGAATAATAAGAATTACATGTCACTGGAAAGCCGGGGGGGGCTCAGGATTTTAGAAATGCTTCGGTGGTGCATGGCCAAAAATGTTTTGAGAACCACTGATTTAAACCGAAACAAATCTTCGGATTGTAAATTTCCAATTACAGTTCTAATTAAATTATTATTATTATCATTATTATTATTTCTTCAGTTTTGTATGCATTATTTCCCCGAGGGCTTCTCATTTGTTAGGAGAAGTAATCATTCGATAGAGCTCTTCAAACTTTTTAAGTGGGGGGATAGTTCACGGTTCCTCAGACTGTTGGGGGGCCAACTATAGTTTGGGGGAATGAACTGATTCCTATACACACTGCACATATCTTATCTATGATGCAAAAAAAATCAATGAAAGACAAAACAGTATTTGAAATGAAGAACAATTTTCACCAATATAAACTTTTTAAACTTTTTAAAGAAAAAAAAGCAACTTTGAAAGTGGATTTTTTCACTCCCCAAAGTTCACAGAGCCCCTTTCCAGCTCGCTATAAGCTTATATGCTAGAGTTCAAGATGAGCAAGATAATCATTTGACCCTCTTTTTTCTCTCTGTGCCTCTCATGCCATAATCTGGCAATTCTGGAGGCACTAGAAGTGTTTTGGGGGGTAATCCCTCATTCCCTCTAGTCAGCCTTGGAGCCCCAAGACCAACAAAAAGTACTATTTCACTCAGCAGACCCCAAGGTTTCTGGCTTCTGATCTTGAAGTCCTCCAAGGCACTCTTCTACTCTCCTAGTCACAATACCAAAAAGTAGGGAGAGCTGAGAAAAAGTGCCTGAAGCTATGGAGCCAGGAAAAATCAGCTACTGGGGGAAATCAGCCTTACAAATGAATAGGAGTGCACATATAATTATTATTTTATATTATAGCAGATGATGCCAGCTTCCAAAAATGTCTGCATCAACTTCTTAATTCATTAAGCCTAGCATCTCTGTAAAACAAAGGTTACTATGAGGAGAGAAAAACAAGCAGTAAGGAAAGCCCACATATATTTCACTGGTGAGAACTGCAAGGAATTTACAGGGCTGTAAATGAATACATTAAATGAATTGTAAATGAATTGTTGCCAACTGTAAAACGCCTTGCGTTGCCTCTGGGCTGGGAAAGGCAGTATACAAATGTGATAAATAAATAAATGACCTTTCGGGGGGGGACTGAAAACATGGCTTTTCAAGCAAGCCCTTGGAACTGCAGTACAATTTTAAACAAACCTGAATTCGGAAAATGACCTAGGAACGGCTATGACGATGGAACAGATGACGAATGAACACCTAAGCTCTGAAAGCTCTGTTTTAAAATTTCTTATTGCTTGTTGTTTTTATGCTTTTAAATGTTTTTAAGATGTTTTATTTGCTAATGTGTGTATTTTATATGGCATCGAATTGTGCCAATTTGTTCACCGCCCTGAGTCGACTTCGGGCTGATATGGGCGGGGTATAAATAGCGTAAATAAATAAATAATAAATAAAATAATAAATACACTGAATGTATCCAACCAGACTGTACAATACAACATGAATGTGTGTTCTTCCCCTGAACATACCTTGAAATGGGTCTAGGTGTTTGATAAGAGAAAATATACCTTCATGAAAACTGAGAGCATATAAACCAATTTCAGAAAAGAATATTTTAATATGTGACAATTCATTCAGCATTTTATTCACTTATTTTATCTGTAGGAGAAAGACTGTAAAGCTTAGCGAATCGAGGAAATGCACCAGGCAAGAATGAGACAGACTTTCTCAGAGGTTCCTCTCACTAAAAGGGTGCTCCTCAAAGATCGATACTATTCCTACATATTGGGTTGAGTGGAAGAAACAATCCATCATTGGATGTTCAGCCTTGCAGAGTTTGAAAAAGATACCTGCTCCAGGGTGTCATCCTTATCAACTGTCTTATCCTCTTCAGTGGGGTCTTTTGTCCTCTCTGCAGACTCTTTGTTTCTTTTATGTAAAGGCTCACTTGGATCTTGATCCTGTTCAATAAAAACAGTCAATTAAACATAGAATGAAGACTGCGGCATACTCTCTAACTCCTATCTCCCTGCTGTGCAATCATCATTTCTGCATTTGTTTACACTTGAACAGGTCAAAATGCTATCACAGGCGCAAAATATGATTAGATATAAAGCCAAATTGCAGTACAAAATGCAACAATATGAACAAGATCTGATCAGGTATAAAGCCAAAGGCAAGCAAAGTAGACAACCAAAAGTCTGAAAACAAAGCTGACTACAGCTTAATCAGGGCAACTGGAAACAAAAGGTGTTGAATACTTACTTTCAGCATTGAATCATAAGACTTGGAAGAGACCTTGTAGGCCATCCAGTCCAACCCCGTCAAGAAGCAGGAAAATCGCATACAAAGTACCCCCGACAGATGGCCATCCAGCCTGCAGTTAAAAGCCTCCAAAAGAGTTTCCACCATACTCCAGGGTGGAGAGTTCCACTGCTGTTCACAGTCAGGAACTTCTTCCTAATGTTCAGATGGAATCTCCTTTCCTGTCGTTTGAAGCCACTGTTCCACATCCTAGTCTCTAGGGCAGCAGAAAACAAGCCTGTTCCCTCCTCCCTATGAGTTCCCCTCACACAATTATACATCGTCATCATGTCTCCTCTCAGCATTCCCTTTTGCAGGCTAAACATACCCAGCTCTTTAAAGCTACTGCTAGGCCTACTGATAAAAGGAAATGGGTGGCTGTTAGTAAAGGATTTACTTTTGGTCATCCAACGCAAACTTAACAGCCAGCTTCATTCCAAAATATCAATTCCAATCCCTATTGCTCTCAAGGTGGGGATGGAAGAAAAAATGAAGGCATCTTAACAACTAAAATGATTTCTTAGACTGTATATATACAGTCTATATGTGTTTATGTATATTTATGTTTATATATATTGTTTCTGGTAGTTTTGTAAACTATATGCAAACTACCTCTGTCGGCACCCAGTGCGTATTTATTTTAAAATTTTAACAGTCACATGTGGCCCGCCCGAAATGGTTTCAAATTGTCTGTTACTGCTTGTGTTTGATTGTATTGTTTTTATAATTTTCTATTGCTTGTTATTGTGTGTTATTGGGCTTAGCCTCATGTAAACCGCCCCAAGTCCCCTCGGGGAGATGGGTGCGTTAGAAATGGTAGAAAATAAATAAATAAAAATTTTAAACTAAACCTAAAACTTTTGTGGTAATTTTACCACTCTGAGCTTTTTATTTTAACTTATGTTGTACTGTACTGTATGTGGTCAAACGTTTTTGATACAAGTGGGCTAATAATAAAAACAAATAAAAAATTAAAAATTCCAGGAAAAAGCAGATTTAATTATTAGAGTAAAGCAAGGGCTTTATAAACAATAATTAAACCAGGGCACATAAGTGATCCTAAGTAAGCTAGCAATATCCCTATACCTAAATTTGAGTTAACACAAGACAGCTAGGAATACAGCACATCGAATATGGGACAAATTGCAAATGTAGCAGGACAGAGTGATATTATGTCCTTGTTGACTAAACTAAATGTGACAGAAACATATTTATATCTTGTATTTCTGTATTAGGTAGTCAAATGGCCTAAAAGTAATGTATGATGAAATGTAAACAAAATGATCACAGACATGTAACAAATTATTTAAATATTAAGCACCTACTTCCTGGGAAAAGCTGATGTTCCAGCACCTCAGTTCACTGTCAGAAGAACCAGAAAAAAGAAGGCTATCTTGAGAAACCAAAGCCAATCCCCACACCTAAAGGAGAATATGTCAAAGAGATTATATCAGTAGGCCTCTCCCTAACTACAATAACAAAAAAAAAACAATTCAAAACAGATTTACATTCCCATTTTTGTACGAAACACATTTCTACATTTTGTAGCTATTACCTTCTGGTCTAGCAACAGTGGATATTGGTCGAGGAGGGCCGGGGAGATAGCACAGTGGTAAAACAAACTGTGTTGCAATCGGAAGGTTGCTGGTTCAATCCCCGAGCTGGCCTGGATGATCAGCTTTAATAACAATATATGAGCCTAGTCCACTGCCCACCCAGGCAGTTCAAACACCATTGGGGACCATTATATAAATAATGGGGAAGGGCTTTTTACAGACCTACAACGTCTGAAAGTTTCGGCTGGCCGGAGAGGTGAATTGCGGAAGAGGGAAAAAACCAGAAGGCTCCCATCATGAGGATGGAACAACAGCACCCCCTGGTGATGCAAAGACGCATAACAACAACAATGACGTAATTGGAGCAGTGACATCCTGGATGACCCTGGATGACGCACACCTGCATGTCCCGTTACCCTGTGACGCAGCCAAGAAAGAACCCTTCTATAAATTGCACTGTACTGTCTATGTGTAACCTGTACTGTCTATGTGTAAAACTGTACGTCTCCGACAGGGATTGTCTGTCGTATATGTATTGTAATCCGCACTGAGTCCCCTTCGGGGTGAGAAGAGCGGAATAGAAATAAACAGTATTATTATTATAGTATTATTATTATTGGTTTCTTTTTTAAAATCTCCAATAGTGAGATAAAAAGGAGCTAAAGAAGGACAGCAAATATTGATACATAACTAAGAGATGGAATATGAGACACCCATCATTTTCAGAAAGGAACTGCACACTGAACTCCATGTGCAATTGGCAATGAGAATATATAAAACATTAAGTGGATTCGGATAACCATTTATGTTCAGCTAGTTGGATTTCTTAAGAGACTTTATTTTTATCATATCTTCACAGTGCCTGTCTTCCACTCCACATGTTTACAGGTGGCGTTCAAAAAGGTAGTATAGCATACCTTCACTAATCAATCAATTAAGGTGGATCTGTCTGATAATGTCTGAATGGTTAAACTAGGACATAGCCTTCTGTACAAACTGCCTACTGAAGTGTGTGTGCAAATTTGCAATGCCTAGTGTGAAGCCTTACATGATTCAGGTACGGAAATGCGTTACGTGCCACCAGACTGGCTAAACCCCAGCAGAATTGGAAGTAATTGGGCTTTTTTGTACAGAATTGTGTCTTGTAAGTTACGCAAATGCTCTATTCCATTCTAGAAAAATGGAAGCATGTGAACAAACATCCTAAAGGCTGCTGTACATTTGCCATGTTATTGCCTTATCCATATAACATTTATGTCACACACAACATGACTGAAAAAACAAAGAAAAAAAGCTGAAACATTTGCAGTTTTTCATTGTATTTACCTCACTTCGGTGCCCAACCAATGTTTTGAAGCAATGCTGAGTATCCAGATCCCACCATTTTACCATAGTGTCCTTTCCACTGGAAAGGGAAAAAAAAAACATTTACACAATGGCAAGGATCTCATATCAATTAACATACATGTTAGGTTGACACTGAAAGCCCCTGGTAAAGTTTCACTTTTCAGTAAAGGCTGCAGGGTGTATCCAATATCAGGCACATTTATACAAACAAAGACATTTAATTTTTCAGTTTCATTGGCCAATGGTGTTGTATTATATTTAGCAGTTTATATTAAAACATTTATTTATTTATACAGGTTGACTATCCCTTAGTTAGAAATCCAAAATGTTCCAAAATTGTCCACAGGTGTAGATGAGATAGTGACACCTTGGTTTTTTTGTGGTCTGTGTACACAAACTTTGTTTCATGCATAAAACTATAATATAATATAATGAATATGTTTAGATTTGGGACCAATCTTCGAAATACCTCATTATGTACCACAAGATGACTTTTGAACCCCAAAAAATAATTTCCAAAATGGGGAGTCGTCTTATACGCCGGATATTGCGGGGTCCCTTTCGTCTCTGCTTCGGCTGCTGTAGAAGCCGAAACCTGCTCCAGCCGGTGGGCAGCTACCTGCCTCCCTCGCCATCCCGAGCGGCGCAGCCTGAGGAGGAGCGAGGGAGGGGGAGGGGGCAGAGCCAGGCCGCACCATGCCCCGCCCCCCCAGCTTCAGCTCTCCCACAGCTTCTCCAGCCTTGAGGGGGCAGTGCCAAGCCAGCGGTGGCAGAGCCAGCACAATGCTGGCTTGGCACTGCCCCAAGGCTGAAGTAGCTCTGGGAGAGCTCAAGCCCTCTGGCCATGCCATGCCCCGTGCCATGCCCCGCCGTGCCATGCCCCGCCCCCTCCCCCCAGCTTCAGCTCTCCCACAGCTTCTCCCAGCAGGCCACCATCCCCCAACTGTTCTTTAAGGTAAGGCGGCCTCATGCTCCTCCTCCTCCCTCGCTCCTCCTCTTCAGGCTTGCTGGGGATGGCAAGGGAGGCAGGGTGGGGCAGAAACAGCCGAGGGGGACATATTATTTGGTATGCATTGGAAGAGGGGTGGCCTTATATGGCGAGTATATCCCAAAATCTGTATTTTAACTGTAAAAGTTGGGGGGGGAGTTGTCTTATACACCCAGTTGTTTTATATACCAGAATATACAGTATATATAAATACTGCAAAATCTTAAAAAGTCCAAAACATTTCTGGTTTCAAGCATTTCAGAATAGCTACACTCAACCTATATGCCAGCTTTCACCCAGTATAGGAGATTTTCAGATTAACTTTAGTCAGACTTAGTATAACTACCATCAATCATCCACTTCAACACATCATGAAACCATATATACACAATATCTTTGCATTTGCAATTAAACCTGCATGTTATCCTCCATATTCATGACCTGAAATCTACATATTTGATGTCACATGAGATTATTACAGCTGTATCTTCTTGGTGACAATAATGTATGAACCATATTAAGATCAATACTGTATCGTGTAACAAAATACTGTAATTTTTTCAGTTCTAAGACACACTATTTTCTCTATATAAACATCTCTAAAATGGAATGCATCTTAGAATACCAGGTGTAACTTATGTGTTCTTGTTGGTAGTGGTAATGCTGAAATTAGAGTGCACCTTACAATAAATGGTATTTTACAATTAAAGAAATACAGTGTATTATGTATTTGCCTCCATTAATAGCTACTTCGTTGTACTATGTTTTGCTTATGCCAGGTTCCTTTTATCTCTTTCTCTTTTTTGTACTCAATTTACAAAGTAACTTAAAATTAACTCATTAAGTCAGGTCCCCATGTTGTCTAGTCTCATTTGAACACCTTTACCTGGATATAAGAACATTCTTTTCTTTAAAGAAGAGCAGCTGCGTGATGGCATCCTTATGACCCTTCAGACGGTACAAACCACTCTCATTGATCACATCCCAAACAATGACGTCTGTGTCCTAGAAGAAGAAAAAATTATGTCAGTTACTACAAAAGCCACGTGCCATGACAAGTCAATTTAATAGTCTATTTCTCACCTCCTCACCACTGCAAAAAAGGATTTAAAAAAACACTGAAATACCAACCAGTAACTTACTAGGGAGCATAAAGTTAAAATTGTCATAATCTTCTAATTAAGAAATTGCTTGAAGGTCAGAGGCAAGGAATTTATGATGTATTGATATGTATTTTTAAATTGCCTTGAACAGGCAGGATTATTGTAAATATATATGTGCTATTTTGATTTTTTAATGCTTATGTTGTTTTGTTAATTTTATGTTTATGTTGTTTATTCTGTATGTATTGATGATGTTACTTGGAAACCGCTCTGAGTCCCCTCGGGGAGACAGAGCGGTATATAAATAAAGTTTTGTTGTTGTAGTCTATTAATAGCTACTTCACTGTACTATGTTTTGCTTTAACTGCTAACCTGCTGAACTTGCTGACCAAAAGGTCAAAGGATTGAATCTAAGGAGCGAGGTGAGCTCCCGCTGTTAGCCCCAGCTTCTGCCAACCCAGCAGTTCAAAAACATGCAAATGTGAGTAGATCAATAAGTACCACTTAGCAAGTCAACCTCAGAGTGGTTTACAATACAATAAGCAAATAAACTCTTACAGTAAAAGAATATATATATGTGTGTGTGTGTATTTATATATATATTCTCGGCATTACTTCACGAACGAAGATTCTTGGGAAGGACTCATCCCATGCTTTTTACAAGCTCGTTGATGACTAAAAAGGCCAATCTGAGATAGGCAAGTTCAGTTGCAGAAAGCACAGCAGAAAGTATCCTTGGATGATGTCGTTTCCAAGTTGCGGTTCTTTCTGCGTTGTCGTTTCTCTTCGAGACCCATTAGGCGTGTCTTCTCGAAAGAGGCCACAGCATTGTGGATAGTGCGTCTCCATGCCTCCCGATGTGAGGCCAAGGTGGACCATTGTTGGTGATCAATCTGGCTGAGTCTGAGATGTTGTTTCAGGGAGTCCTTATATCTCTTTTTGGGGGCGCCTCTCTTGCGCTGACCCGTGACGAATTCACCATAGAGTAGTATCTTTGGGAGGCGGTGGTCCTCCATCCTAGAGACGTGCCCTGTCCAGCACAGCTGTGTTCTCAATAGCATGGCCTCAATGCTGGTGATCCCTGCTTGCTTAAGGACAACAACATTAATCACATAGTCGGTCCAGTGTATATTTAGGATTGTGCGAAGATAGCGCTGATGAAAGCGTTCGAGGAGTCATAGGTGTTGGTGATAGGTGACCCATGTTTCAGACCCAAAGAGGAAAATAGACAGTACGATATCTCTGTACACACTGATTTTGGTGCTTTGCCTCAGGTGCTTGTTGCTCCACTCTTTTGTGAAGCCTTCTGAATGCACTCTATGCCTTTGCTAATCTGTGATCTATCTCTTTGTCAATCTATATTCAGAAATAAGTCTCCCTTCTATGTTGAGCCATAGCTCAGTTGCCACTGCTTCTCCCTTTCCCCAATGCTCTTCTACTGCTTTTGGCTGAAGATAAACAATGTATTGTTGAATTACATGTATTGTTGAATTAAAGCATCCGAAGGGGTACACAAACTGCAGCCCTCCAGATGTTTGGGCCTCCAACTCCTAGTAATCCTGTCCAGTTTGTTCAACATCCAGGAATTCTGGGAGCTGAAGTTCCAAACATCTGGAAGGCTGCAGGTTGTCCAAGCCTTAATTAAAGAGATGTTTTATTTCCTTTCTCAAAATAATTGAACTTCAGTGAAATTGACTAGTCATAAATTCAGAACAGAAAAGCAAGTGGGCCCAGAAGATGGGTAGATTGCCACCTACGTGCAGAGCTCTTAAAGACAAATTCTTAGTGAAAGAGCAGGCTTGTCAATCAATTAATCAAGACATTCGAGTTGAATCTCAATGTTGACAGACATTCAGAAGCACGTGAGCCTCTTAATATGAGCTGTCTGGTGGCAAAGAGTATTTTTATCGTACTTGAGGACAACCAGGCAACACTCAACTGATCATTAAAATGTGGGGGGAAATGCTGTATCTTCAGTCTTGATCAACTGGGATGTCCCAATAACCCACACAATGCATTTACTTCATTGAGCTCCTAAGTACAGGTGGCATTCCTCAGTACCATTAATACCAGTTGTCCCCACTCTCCACATCTCACCTTTGAACCTGAAGCTAGCTTTCCTCCCAGGTCATCATATCTCAGGGCAGTAACAGTGGCTTTGTGACCGTTGAATGTGATGTTTTCTTCTCCACTTACGAGACTGAATATACGAATTGAACCATCCTCATATCCAACAGACAAATGCAGATTATCAGGGGAAGGGCAAAGAGCAGTAACCTCCTGCTTGCGACCTTTAAGTGCCAGAACCTGCAATGTGAAATATACAGCATTTTAACCATATGCTTGTAAATGGGAAACGTTTGGAAGAACACTTTAAAAATGAAATGCACACCATATGCTTACAGATCTATTAACATCTATTATAACTTTAAAACTTTATTCTTATATCCTGCCACCATTTCCCCAAAGGGATTCCGGGGTTACATGGAGACCAAGTCCAGCATAAACAAGAGTTACAAAGGAACATACTTAAAATATATAACATATAACTTCTTCCTATCTACTTCTTCCACACCACCTTTCATTCTGCACTCCTCTATTTTTTCCATTACTTGGTTTTATAAAGCTGCAGTTTCTCATCCCATTTTTTATTTCAGCTACTTCATATGGCGTGGATTGGTCCAAGAGGTCATGAAGACTCAGAAACGACAGAATGGATAAGCAACACCAAAATCTTCATATGGGGATAGCAAAGCGGTATACGTATCTAATAAATTACATAATTACTATTCATGTAATAAAAATGCCAATATAGTTATAAACTGGTGCTACAGTTTACAGATTGAGTATTCCTTATCTAAAATACTAAAAGTTGCACATTATGGGGTTTTTTTTTCAGATTGTGGAATATCTGTATTTGTATATAAGGTAAAGGTTTCCCTTGACATTTAATCTAGTCGTGTCTGACTCTGGGGGATGGTGCTCATCTCCATTTCTAAGCCGAAAAGCTGCCGTTGTCCATAGACACCTCCAAGGTCATGTGCTCAGCATGACTGCATGGAGCACTGTAATCTTCCCACAGAAACGGTACCTATTGATATACTCACATCTGCATGTTTTCAAACGTAATCCCTTATTATCCAAAGCTTTTGCTTATCCAACGTTCTGCCAGCCCATTTATGATGAATATGTGAGACTCTACTGCATATACATGAAAAGTATCAATTGCTACAAAAATTAATAAGCTCACCTTGTTTCCTGTCCTTGTATCCCAAATGAAGACATGTTCACAGGCTGGCACTGCCACGTAGCGGCCCTTCTCACCTCGTAGATTCACATAGACAATATTGCCTTTCTGGCTAGCAACAACTCCAAAAAGGGCAGTGCCAGTATAGCGGAGATATTGCTTAGTGAGACCCATAAAAGGTTTTCTAGATCCTTACACAATTGACTCTGGAGAGAGGGCGGGGGGGAAGAGAAAATGCAATATTTGTAGCACTGTTCGGTAAAAATGTTATTACTGGCCCTCAGCCCACATTACACTGGAAATGAGAGGGGCGGTCACCCCACGCCTCTGGAACTCCCTTCCTAAAGAAGTTAGAATGGCTCCCTCTCTGCTATCATTCAGGAACCAAGCGAAAACTTCCCTGTGGAAACAGGCCTTTCCTGAAAGAGAATGAATGCCAGATTTATCATGTGCAATGTCTGGATTGAAATACACCTCCAGCAATGGACGGCTATTTGATGGCGTTTTAAATCTATTTTCATCTATTATTGTTTAACTGTGTTTCTATGTTTAGATGTCAATCACCTTTATGTGGGTTTTTATGATATTTATAGATAAGATAATGTGAATGCTGTTGCTGTTTTATATTGTACTAGCCGTCCCCTGCCACACATTGCTTTGGCCCAGTCTGTGTATATGTGTTTTGTGTGTGTATATATGTGTATATCATCATCATCATCATCTTTATTTCTATCCCACCACCACCTCCCCCAACGGGGACTCGGGGTGGCTTACATGGGCCAAGCCCGAACAACAGAGTACAACCAAATACACTAAGCAGCAGATAAACAACATCTTAATTACATAACACAGGAATAAATTAAGCAGTATAAAATTACAATAAACACAATCACAAAGACAATGGGCGGGCCGCATGTGCAGGATAAAAACTCCAGATAAGGAGGAACAGGTTATTTGTAAAGAGAGCTCAAGAAAACAGGGTTGTAGAACCAAAATATATTTGTGTATATATGTGTATTTGTGTATATAGGTGGTTTTGCACATGGGTTGTAATGTATTATTTTAATTTGGGGGGCTTTTAAAGTATCTTCTGCTATGTTTTTCAGTGTTTTTAAGAGTGATGATCACTCGTTGGCCTGATAGGTGTATTGTGTCCGAATTTGGTGTCAATTCGCCCAGTGGTTTTTACATTATGTCAATCCCACAAACGAACATTACATTTTTATTTATATAGATAGATAGATAGATACATGTTATGTTTTTGCTTTTTACATGTTGTGCCCCGCTTTTGAGGAGAAAAGCGTGACAGAAATAAATAAATAAGAATAAGAACAATGTCTTCATTGTATCCTTTAAAGTGATGTGTATCGTCAGTGGTCATTATTTTTATGTTTTCTTAGTATTCAACAGTAAGCTTGCCTTTGCACTCTGGGTTCGTTTTGTTGCGCAGCAAGCAAATTCCATTAAACGTCCCAAAGCCCGAATGGAAAAGACTCACAGACCAGAGTAAAAATGAACAGAAAAATCTTTACTCATCATAGCAGAGATGAAACATAAACTTGCAATGTTGCATACAAAAATCAGAGAGTGCAACAAACTTACATAGTCCTTGTAAGTAACACAATATAAGGCATCTTCATCTTAAATCAAATGAGACAGACATTAGATCAGCCCCTTTGTTAGCAATTCATAGGAAAGTTAAGACCTGGTTGTCGAACACATGTTCGAAAAGGCAGTGTAACAAATATAGGGACATGGAACGATTGGATTATGAGATTGGATCTTGATTTTAACTATGAAGCGCTAATGAGTTATGTTTTATTGACTTTGTAATGATTGTAAATTTATGCCATTGTTTTAATTGTTTTATGACGTTTAGCATTGAATTTTTGCTACTATAAACAGCTTTGAGTCGCCCGAGGGCTGAGAAAAGCAGTATCTAAATGGCATAAATAAATAACAATATATTGTGTTATATATATATATATATATCTTTATAATAAAAGTCAGTGTTTGTATGTTTGTATGTATGTATGTGGAGGGATATGTGCCAGCTTTCTGATTGGTTGCCACTGTGGAAAAATTTGCATATAGTTTCCAATTAGTCAGCCTCAATATTCTAACATTCTGATTGGTTGCCACTGTGGTATAATTTGCATATGGTTTCTGATTGGCCAGCCTCAACATTCTAACACTCTTAAGTGGCTAAGAGAGGAAAGGGAAGGGCATGAGGCAGTCAGGAATGGTGGGATTTGAAGTCCAAAACACCTTGTGGCCCCCAACAATGACAAAACAAGACCAAACTTGGAACACAGATCCCCCCCCCCCCAAGATCCACTATACATCCTGGTGCAGTTTGAGGGAGGATGGACCATGGATGATGGAACTTGCAGTACTCTAAACTCACTTCCTTAGAGTACTGTGGCCCACACCAAATGACGGATCAGGACCAACCTTGGCACACAGGGGCCCAATGGCCCACTTTATAACCTGGTGTGGTTTAGGGCAGGATGGGCCTTGAATGATGGGATTTGAAGTACCTTCACCTGAATCACTTACCACAGAACATTGTAGCCCCTACAAATGACAGACCAGGCCCAAACTTGGCACACAGAGCCCCCATGACCCGCTCTACATCCTGATGCAGTTTGGAGGAGGGTGGACCATGGACTTGCAGTACCTTCACTCACTTCCTGAAAAAAATGCCACCCTGATCCAATGACCAATGCAGACCAAACTTGGCACACAGAGCCCCCATGACAGTTTGCAGCAGGGTGGACCACAGATGATGGGACTTGCAGTACCTTCAGTAATTTCATGATACCACTGCAAACTCCCTATAATGATGGATCAAGGCCAAGCTTGGCACACAGAGCTCCCATGGCGCAACTCTACATCCTGCTGCAGATCAGAGGACAGACCACGGATGATGGGACTTGCAGTACTTTAGTAATTTCATACCATTGCAACTGACAATAATGATGGATCAAGGCCAAGTTTGGCACACAGAGCCCCCATGACCCACTCTACATCCTGTTGCAGTTTGCAGCAGGGTGGACCACAAATGATGGGACTGGCAGTACCTTCAGTAATTTCATGACACCACTGCAAACTCCCTATAATGATGGATCAAGGCCAAGTTTGGCACACAGAGCCCCCATGACCCACTCTACATCCTGTTGCAGTTTGCAGCAGGGTGGACCACAGATGATGGGACTGGCAGTACCTTCAGTAATTTCATGACACCACTGCAAACTCCCTATAATGATGGATCAAGGCCAAGTTTGGCACACAGAGCCCCCATGACCCACTCTACATCCTGTTGCAGTTTGCAGCAGGGAGGACCACAGATGATGGGACTGGCAGTACCTTCAGTAATTTCATGATACCACTGCAAACTCCCTATAATGATGGATCAAGGCCAAGCTTGGCACACAGAGCCCCCATGACGCAACTCTACATCCTGCTGCAGATCAGAGGACAGACCACGGATGATGGGACTTGCAGTACTTTAGTAATTTCATACCATTGCAACTGACAATAATGATGGATCAAGGCCAAGTTTGGCACACAGAGCCCCCATGACCCACTCTACATCCTGGTGCTGTTTGGAGGAGGGTGGACCGTGGACGATGGGATTCACAGTACCTTCACTAACTTCCTGAGAGCACCGCGAGCCACATAAATAACTGATAAAGACCAGCCTTGGCACACAATGCCTTTCTTAAATAACCCGGGCAGCGCCGGGTCCCCAAGCTAGTAAATAAGTAAACATAACCCTTGAGTAGACAGCTATTCCACCATAGCCGCTTAAGCGGCTGAGGGGAAAAGGAAAAGGCCTGAGGCTGTGAGGAATTGTGGGAGTTGGAGTCCAAAACACCTGGAAGGCCAAAGTTTGCCCAGGCCTGCTGTAAGTTACGTTTAAGTGGCTGAGGGGAAAAGGAAGAGGCCTGAGGCTGTGAGGAATTATGGGAGTTGGAGTCCAAAACACCTGGAAGGCCAAAGTTTGCCCAGGCCTGCTGTAAGTTACGCTTAAGTGGCTGAGGGGAAAAGGAAGAGGCCTGAGGCTGTGAGGAATTGTGGGAGTTGGAGTCCAAAACACCTGGAAGGCCAAAGTTTGCCCAGGCCTGCTGTAAGTTACGCTTAAGTGGCTGAGGGGAAAAGGAAGAGGCCTGAGGCTGTGAGGAATTGTGGGAGTTGGAGTCCAAAACACCTGGAAGGCCAAAGTTTGCCCAGGCCTGCTGTAAGTTACGCTTAAGCGGCTGAGGGGAAAAGGAAGAGGCCTGAGGCTGTGAGGAATTGTGGGAGTTGGAGTCCAAAACACCTGGAAGGCCAAAGTTTGCCCAGGCCTGCTGTAAGTTACGCTTAAGTGGCTGAGGGGAAAAGGAAGAGGCCTGAGGCTGTGAGGAATTGGGCGTTGGAGTCCAAAACACCTGGAAGGCCAAAGTTTGCCCAGGCCTGCTGTAAGTTACGCTTAAGTGGCTGAGGGGAAAAGGAAGAGGCCTGAGGCTGTGAGGAATTATGGGAGTTGGAGTCCAAAACACCTGGAAGGCCAAAGTTTGCCCAGGCCTGCTGTAAGTTACGCTTAAGTGGCTGAGGGGAAAAGGAAGAGGCCTGAGGCTGTGAGGGATTGTGGGCGTTGGAGTCCAAAACCCCTGGAGGGCCAAAGTTTGCCCAGGCCTGACTTACAGTCACACCTTTGCCTTTCCTCACTAATCTATTCCAATATTTGCTATGTTAGCATCCCTTTCTCTGGATGGCCACCTGGCTGGAGTGCTTGAATGGGGTGGCCTGGCCTGGAGAGGAGGGTGGCTTCCTGAACATGGAGCCATCTCCTTCCGAGGAGTCTTTCCGCCATGGCCTCCCCCTTCTTGTCAGGATCACGCTTCCACTCACCTGCCCCCTCTGCCTCCCGCCGGAAGTCTTCTCCACGAGGCCAAGGGGAGGAAGAGGCGGAGGCAACAAGAACCTCCTCTAGGAGCACAGAGAGGCCGGGTTTAGCAGAAGAGCAGGCGGGGCCGGAAGCTGGTCTAGGACCGAGGAGCTCGCTGGCCCTTCCGTGTGTTTGTGTGCTGGGCCTTTCAGAGGAGGTCTGCGGCTGCTGGGGCTCGGGGCGCGTGGCCCTCAGGTGGGTTTTCGCGCGTGGCACCCCTTCTTTTCCCGCCTCTTTCCCTGCCTTCCCTCACAGGCTGAAGGCCTTGCCTCTCTGAAGGGAGGGGAGTGTCGTGGCTCCTCCGAGGGCAGCAGGCCTGTCACGTGAAAACGCCACCAGGCGCCTCCCAGGCCCCTTCCACGCAGCTGTGTGGCATCCCACCACCTTGAACTGGATTATACACACACACACAAGCTTGGGGACCCGGCGGTGCCCGCGTTATTTGAGAAACGTTGGTCTGTAGCAATTATTTATGTGGCTCGCAGTGGTATCATGAAATTACTGAAGGTACTGCAAGTCCCATCATCTCTGGTCCACCCTCCTCCAAACTGCAGGAGGATGTAGATTGGGTCAGGAGGGCTCTGTGTGCCAAGTTTGGGCTTGATCCATCATTAAACTGCAGTGGTATCATGAAATTACTGAAGGTACTGCAAGTCCCATCATCTCTGGTCCACCCTCCTCCAAACTGCAGGAGGATGTAGATTGGGTCATGGGGGCTCTGTGTGCCAAGTTTGGGCTTGATCCATCATTATTGGGAGTTGCAGTGGTATCATGAAATTACTGAAGGTACTGCAAGCCCCATCATCTCTGGTCCACCCTCCTCCAAATTGCAGGAGGATGTAGATTGGGTCATAAGGGCTCTGTGTGCCAAGTTTGGGCTTGATCCATCATTATTGGGAGTTGCAGTGGTATCATGAAGTTACTGAAGGTACTACAAGTCCCATCATCTCTGGTCCACCCTCCTCCTGCAAATGTAGATGCATGGAGGATGGGAGTTGCAGTGGTATTGAAATTACTGAAGGTCATCATCTCTGGTCCACCCTCCTCCAAATTGGGAGGATGTAGATTGGGTCTCTCTGTGTGCCAAGTTTGGGCTTGATCCATCATTATTGGGAGTTGCAGTGGTATCATGAAGTTACTGAAGGTACTACAAGTCCCATCATCTCTGGTCCACCCTCCTCCAAATTGCAGGAGGATGTAGATTGGGTCATGAGGGCTCTGTGTGCCAAGTTTGGGCTTGATCCATCATTATTGGGAGTTGCAGTGGTATCATGAAGTTACTGAAGGTACTGCAAGTCCCATCATCTCTGGTCCACCCTCCTCCAAATTGCAGGAGGATGTAGATTGGGTCACGAGGGCTCTGTGTGCCAAATTTGGGCTTGATCCATCATTATTGGGAGTTGCAGTGGTATCATGAAGTTACTGAAGGTACTGCAAGTCCCATCATCTCTGGTCCACCCTCCTCCAAATTGCAGGAGGCTGTAGAGAGGGTCATGGGGGCTCTGTGTGCCAAGTTTGGTCTTGATCCATCATTATTGGGAGTTGCAGTGGTATCCTGAAAGTACTGAAGGTACTGCAAGTCCCATCATCTCTGGTCCACCCTCCCCCAAATTGCAGGAGGATGTAGATTG
Organism: Anolis apletophallus; assembly: GCA_030556195.1. Taxonomy (NCBI): domain Eukaryota; kingdom Metazoa; phylum Chordata; class Lepidosauria; order Squamata; family Anolidae; genus Anolis; species Anolis apletophallus. Next base: position 128,448,487 of record JARBWK010000006.1, on the reverse strand, counting down.
GGTCATGAGGGCTCTGTGTGCCAAGTTTGGGCTTGATCCATCATTATTGGGAGTTGCAGTGGTATCATGAAGTTACTGAAGGTACTGCAAGTCCCATCATCTCTAGTCCACCCTCCTCCAAATTGCAGGAGGATGTAGATTGGGTCATGAGGGCTCTGTGTGCCAAGTTTGGGCTTGATCCATCATTATTGGGAGTTGCAGTGGTATCATGAAGTTACTGAAGGTACTACAAGTCCCATCATCTCTGGTCCACCCTCCTCCAAACTGCAGGAGGATGTAGATTGGGTCATGGGGGCTCTGTGTGCCAAGTTTGGGCTTGATCCATCATTATTGGGAGTTGCAGTGGTATCCTGAAATTACTGAAGGTACTGCAAGCCCCATCATCTGTGGTCCACCCTCCCCCAAAGTGTAGTAGGATGTAGATTGGGTCATGGGGGCTCTGTCTGCCAAAATCCTACAACATGTGTTTTGAACTTGGGTATATGAGTCCACACTGCCATATATTCCAGTTCAAAGCAGATAATGTGGGATTTTGTTCAGCTGTGTGGAAGGGCCCCCAGAAACCTGAATGACTGTGACCCTTTCTACGCTACCATATAATCCATATTATCAAAGCAGGTAATCCACATTATCTGCTTTGAACTGGATTATCTGAGGACCCTTCCACACAGCTCTATATCCCAGAATATCAAGGCAGAAAATCCCATATTATCTGAGTGTGGACTCAGACAACCCAATTCAAAGCAGATATTGTGGGATTTTGTGCCTTGATATTCTGGGATATCAGAGTAATCTGCCATATAATCAAGTTCAAATCAAATAATCTGGATTTCATATGGCAGTGTTGAAGGGGCCTGTGTTGCAAAATGATGCAAACCTCAAAGTGTTTCACCAATATGAAACGTTTGGAAAGCTCTGTGTAAAAGGGAAGTGGACTTCTCTTTAAAATGTTAAGGAAGAAAGGGCGGTGAAACCACTCCAGGTGTCAGGTTAGCACTACTTCAAGTTTCCCCTATTGTAAGTGTTTTGTCAATAGAAACAGAATCAGTTCCACTAAATGAATGATGTTCTGCTTTCCTCATTTGAGAAGTGGTTGGGTGTACACAGAAGCCAGTAAAGTGTGTTTTAGTTTAGTTTAGTTTAATTTTAATAGCAGTAAAAATGTTAGTAGCAGTTATTAATAGAGAGAAGCCAGTGAAATTACACTGTGTAATACGGTTTTAGTTCCTGAGTTATAAATGTAATTTCCTAATTAGTTACGGTATATCATAAAAACATGGGGAAAGTTCATTAAACTTCAAAAACCTTATTTTGCGGCTTACACAAAAGGTTAAAAATGGCAGCCACAGAAATGAAAATTCTGGAGTACAGCTACTTTCAAAGTAAATACTGCACGATTAAACAGGAAATAACACTTTCAAACCAGGAGGAGAATGTTTTTCAAATGTTGTTCCATAGTGTTACTCTATTAGAAGTTATCATCTTACCGAAGTCCTGACTTTATGTTGAAAGGTTACAGGTCTGTTTTTGCATCTTGGTGCCATTACTTCTATTTTTATTTTGCAGATGAGATGAACGTATCAACCCAAAGCCTTTTAACAAATCAGGTGAGAAAAGTGGCTTTTTAGAAGTTGTACCGCTTCATTTTGTGTGTACCTCAACATATTTTATGATAGTATTTTCTGCCCAATCTACTGGTTGTCACACTTTTCTGGTGCTCCTGTAAAATGTATTGCACTCATTGTATTTGTACCCCAGCTAATTTTCTTTCCAGCCATATTGTTCTTATGTTGTGTACAATTATGTTGTGTTTTAGCTGATGTTTTAATTGGTAATGTGTTGTTTTCTGTGTTTTTAACTGTCTTTTGGGCTTGTCCGTTGTAAGCCGCCCCGAGTCCCCAAGGGGACATGGTTGGCAGGGTATAAAAATAAAGTTGTTATTGTTATTATTAAGCATGATGTAATGGTTTAAGTGCTGTACTCGGAAGACTAGTAGACCAGGGCTTGAATTCTGCCCAGCCTTTAGTGCTCTTGAATAAGTTACTCTCTTGACCCAAGAGAAAGACACTGGTAGAACTGAATAAATATGGCCAGGAAAACCCTAGCAGTTATTTACCAGATATCAGAGCAGACATGAAAGTATGTAACAGCAACAGCAACTATGTTTATAATTATTCAAATGAGTTAGTGGGGATATATGGGCTTAAAACTTACTTAGAATACAATTTGTAAGATGATGTACAAGCAGTACCCAAGTTACAGACACGTGACTTACATACAACTCATAGTTAATAATGAGGGTAAGACAAAAGGAAGTGAGAGGAAATCTAACCCATGAAGGGAAATTCACTCCTGGAAGAGTTGTCATGGGAAAAGCTTGTCTCCACTGAAGCTTTATCACAAATCCTTGTTTTTGGGACAATCCAAAATCTAACAGAAATTGAGGTAAAATCTTCTGAGCAGGGGCACAGACAGCAAATTAAATACTACAGGGATATTAACCCTTCCTATGCCACCTAAAAGCTGAACTTTTTAAATTTGAGATTGATGGATGAATCAGTATAACAAAAAATATGGAAGAGTTCTTCAATGCAGTCATCCCTCTGTATCCACAAATTTTGTGTCTATGGATTTAACCATTCATAACTTGAAAATATTCCAAAAATAAAAATAACAAAAAGCATACCTGACAGTATATGGCAGGAAAGCATCACAACCCTGCTTTACAATGTTTCTGTACTTTCAGGTTGAATTGAAAAACACCCCTAGGTTAATATACCATGCAAAGCCAATAATACTACTTTGCATGCACACTAAATCAAGAGTTGGCAGAAGGAAAATTTGGCCTTATTATTAGATGGAATCCTAGAGTTGGAAGAGACCCCAAGGGCCATCCAGTTCAACCCTCTGCCTTGCAGGAACATACAGTCAAATCCTGAACAGACAACCATCCAGCCTCTGTTTAAAAGTTTTCAAAGAAGGAGCCTCCACCACACTCCAAGGCAACGAGTTCCACTGTTTGACAGCTCTTATAGTCAGGAAGCTCAAAACTCTCCAAACAGATGGCCATCCGTCCTCTGCTTAAAAGCCTTCAGATTAGGAGACTCCACCATGCTCTGAGGCGTCAGCATATTCCACTGCCAAGCAGATCTTGCTATCAGGATGTTCTTCCTAATTTTTTTGGTGGAATCTCTTTTCCTTAAATTTAATTCTGTTGCTCGATTGTGTCATAATCTACAAAGCAGCAGAAAACAAACTTGCCCCCTCCTCAATGTGACATTCTTTCAAACATGTAAACATAGTTATTATATCCTCTCTCAGGCTTCTTTTCTCCAAGCTAAACATAACCAGCTCCCCAAATCACTCCTCTTTGTGCCCTTCCACACAGCCCTATATCTCAGAATATCAAGATCTCACATTATCAGCTTTGAACTGGGTTATCTGAGTCCACACTCAGATAATGTGGAATTTCTTGCCTTGATATTCTGGGATATAGGGCTGTGTGGAAGGGCCCGTAGTATAATCTACTCTGGATGTTGGGGTAATCAACATTAGATCATGAAGGGTTTCTAACTTCTAGTTGTCCAACTAAAGTTACAAATTTAAAAAAACATTTTTTTATTTCTTAGTAGTAGATTTGTATGTGAAAAGTCTGCAGCTTGCCCTCCCTACATGATGTAGGAATGAAATCGGTGGCTGCATGAAGTACATTTTCTCAGGACTCTTTTCTATTAACAAAATCACTTTGTGTATCTTTTATCCAAAGTGCCATCAGAATCAGAGTAAGAAATAGAGTGCTCATCAAGTGAACCAAAGAAGCACCGGTCCCATTGTTCCATGGATCCTTTGGGTGCCCCTTCGCATTTTGTAGATATTGATAGGTTGCCAGAATGGGCTGACCAGTTGGTCACTTCACAACCAGTTGGAGAAAAGCAAGTTGATGTCCATTCACCTTTTCCATGTAGAAAAGACATCAATGCAAAAATAATATTATGGTAAGTTTACATTTCACAATTCTAAAATAAAATGTATACAACTGTGTAAAAGTCTGTGTTGGATGGATTTACACTTCCCCTGAAATCTGAGTTTTGTAGCATGATTTTCTGCTGGTCTAAGCCCTGAGTGCGAATGGTCAAATGTAATTGCAAAGACACCCCTGCACACAACTGAAATGTGGCCCTCCAGGCTCAGGGCTTAGACCAGCAGTACAGTCATGCTACTAAAAACTTAGTCAAGCTCAGCAGATCTAAAAGATTGCTGCTAAATTACTGACTAGGACTTAGGTTGAAACAGCATCACCGGCAAATGCTTCAATAGAAATGTGCTGATTATGAGCTGTAAGGCCCTATTTCCTGGCGTAAACCTGTCCAACTCAAGTCTTTAGGAGACCGCTATCTCACACTTCTACTATCCTTACATGCTTTTTTGGTGAGCATACATCTTGGTGGCTACTCCCAGACTGTGACACTTCCTCCCAAGAGAGGCTTGATTAGTCTCCGTTCTGCTTTCTTTTCACCAGCAGGCAGATATCTTTTTATTTAAACAGAACTTAACCCTTCAACAGCCACTTGGGGCAGAGAGATGGTAATAGGGAATGTTGCATTTTATAATATGTGGTTTATTTTTCATATTTTAATTGGATTGGTTACACAATGACTTTTAGATTTTTGAACTATTTTGTTTCAATTTATGGCATCTCCCTTTTCCTTGTTATCATTACTAAATTAGTAAGTGATCATTATATTTATAAAATGTTTTCCCCTAAGTGTTCAGAAGATGTAAAGAAAGAGGAAAACTTATAAGGGCTATATCTATATAAGTTAAGTGTCCCTTACTAAAAATGTTTAGAAGCAGAAATGTTTTTTAGTTTTTTTTCTTTTGGGGATTTTGGAATATTTGCATATGCATATAAAAGATAGCATTAATATGCATAATACGATCTTGGAGATGGGGCCCAGGTCGGAAGACAACATTCATTTATGTTTCAAATATATCTTATACACATAGCCTGAAATTAATTTTACATACAATATTTTTCTTACTTTTGTGCAGGAAGCAAGGTCTGTGTACATTGAACCATCAGAAAGCAAAAGTGTCACTATCTCTTCCACTGATGTGAATGATTTTGGCCGTTTCAGATTTCCAGATAAGGGATACTCAACTTACAGTAGAGTTCGGGGACTATGTGTTTGGCATCATATTAAAAGCTCTAATGAAACACATCCTGCTTGACCTTCTATATTTTTCTACTAACAAGAGAATATACTTTTATAACCACACAGCACTTATGACCACACATACTACCTGTTGAGAACATCCTTTTTGTGTATGTGATGTTTGTTTGTTTGTTTGTTCTTGTTTTCTTCTGTGCTCCTCACTGAATGGTAGTGATCTTTCATCAGGCGGGGTGATGTAGCATTGCTGAACTGCACAGCCATTGTGAACACCAGCAATGAAGCTCTAACAGATAAAAATCCAGTGTCTGAGAGTATCTACATGCATGCAGGACCTGACCTTAGGGCTGAGCTACAGAAACTCAAAGGTAATCTCAGTTTTGACCCACTTGACTGACCAAAAACGACTGTGTCTTGGATTTAAAAGTTTGTCAATTTACATCAACTTTAAATCATGCTTTGTGACCTGTAGGATTCCTGTAGCCTTCCAGTCATATTGGAATCAAAGTCCATCAGCTTGTGCCAGTAGTAAGCAGTGCTGGGAGCTTCCATCTAGAAACATAGAAGGATGTATGATTTACATCCCTGTTTTGTGATATTTGTTTGTATTAATCAAGCATAGCTACAATTAACCATAGTTTGTCTCTGGATAATCTCAGTTTCTCCTTACAGCTGGTCCAAGGAAGAGGCGAGATTATTTGACCACATACTCAACACATACTGTGTGACCACAAACCAGCTTCCCCATCCTCGTTCCTTCCATATTTGTTGTTAATTCTTAATTAGCATGAAAATTAAAATCTAACATATCCGGAAAGATATGGATTGAGGAAGCTGCATTAAACCATAAATTTGCATTTTAATTTGCATTTTTCAGCTACGTGCTCTGAAAATGGCTTCTTAATATTTCTTAAGATTAGAGAACATCTGGGATATAATACAGGGGTGTTTGCCAAAGAGTAAAAAGTAATCTAAGCATAAAACGCTTATTCTCCTTTTGCTTTGCTTTGATACTGATTATCTTATCCTATGGTTGGTATTTTTAAGGCTGTAGGACCGGGGAGGCAAAGCTGACAAAGGGATATAATCTTGCTGCTCGTTTCATAATTCACACAGTGGGGCCAAAATACAAAAGTCGATACCGGACTGCAGCAGAAAGCTCCTTGTACAGCTGTTATCGCAACATCCTTCAACTTGCAAAGTAAGGTTGACGATCGTTAGTGAAGATAAGTGTATGTGTATGGGGTGTCATTGGTCTCTCTCTAATTCTTGAGTATTATGCATTTCTTCTCATACTTACATGTACAATATAAGGGTGTGTAACTAGTGTAAATGAGTTTGGGAAAGTATTTTCTGTATAACTTGTGGAAGGCGTGAAAATTTAGCATGTATATTGTACAGTGTTCTCAAACTTTTGGGGAAGCTAGGGTTGAAGTGTGTGGGTCCTAGCAAATGCTGTTGGAATGCAACCTCACATCAATCAAGTCTACAGTCCTCAGTGAGGAGACAGATATGAAAAAAGTGATTCCTCCTTCCCTTCTTTCTTATTTTTTACAAAAGGAGAACAGGGTAGACTAAAAACTATAGGAAAGAAGGAGTTAGGAAATAAATAAGAACACACACACACATATATATATGAACAAACATTAACAAGATATATTAAGTAAATGAAATCATACATTGCTTATGAACAGCAGTAAGGCTGAAGGTCCGTAAGGCATAAATCTGTATTTATGGAAGGCAAATGGCAAAAGGTCTTGACAGGTCTTCAGTAAAACAGAAGCCAGGTGGATTTCAACCAGTGTTCCTCAGTTCCAATAAAAATTATACCTGTCCTTTCACACATCAGTATAAAGGAGAAGAAAACATGTTTGTTTTTACTCCATGAATATTTTATACTATTATGAATGTGCTTTACTTTGAGGTAGCATTTTAAGCTCATTGCTTGCTTATAACTCTTTCTTTGCATTTCTAATTTTAGGGAGCATGCAATTACCTCAATTGGATTCAGTGTGATAAATACCGTGAAACGAGGTTATCCTTTATCAGATGCCACACACATAGCACTGCGTACGTACTTTTGAATGTGTCATTAATATTGATTATATAGAATATATATTATTGTACTTTAGAAAGGAAAAATCTTGAAGAATAAATGAGGGGCCAGAGAAGTGGGAAAGAGCAAATATTTTCCTTCTCTTCAAAATGGGCCAAAAAAAATATCTGGGGAACTGCAGATGAGACAGTATGACCCCAGTATTATGAGAAATATTTATATGCACATATGGTGATGGTTAACTTTGCTGCTTAGATGAAATGTTGCTTCATCACTAAAACATAGAAGTTTTCATCCTCCATGTTCTATAATATTGCACCACTAAATTCTACATGCTTTCCTTTGTCACCTGCACAAAGAGTCTCTGCCACTTGCAGCTGATATGGAATCATGATTAAACGTGATCTTAAGACATTAAGACACACCAGAGATTGAAGATTGTGAGATTGAAGATAGCAGTTTGCATGATGAGTGAACCTGCATGGGCAAAGTCTATGCAGAAAACACTTGAATTATTTTCATGTTTTTGTCTGAAGTGTATGGTCCCCCTGTGTTCTTCCCCTTACATAAACTGCCTGTTTCCTTAAAATGTCAGTCCCAACTCCGAATGCTCTTTGACATTGGTGGCTCAATGCCAAAACACAATTGGAAACACACACTGCACCACAATTCTGGATTGTCTTGCTGAACTGCAGTGGTCGCCATCTTGTGAATGACTGAGGCTAGGGGCTGTTTGTGTGCTGGGAGAGGCATCTAACAATAATAATTTCAAACTCTTTGCTCCACCCTTTCAAGTGGTAAGAGTTTCATTCATGGCGTTTCGTGGTTGCAGAAGTCATAGCTCAGTCTTGGTGAAATATCTTGTATATTAAGTTCTAAAAATAGAACTTAATATACATAAGTTATATAGTTATAGATAAATTTTAGCCGATTCAGAGAAAGGCAACAGGAATGATAAAAGGGATGAAGATCATAACAAGAAACGTAGAGGGAGTTGGGTATGTTCACCATGGTAAATTAAAAGGGGTGAGTGACATAATTGCATTCATAGAGTCATAGAATCGGAAGAGACCTTAAGGGCCATCCAGTCCAACTCCTCTGCCTTGCAGGAACACACAATATAAGCACCCTTGACAGATGGCCATCTAGTTTCTGTTTAAAAGAAGAAAGCTCTGCTACAGAATGAGGGTTCAACTCTGCAACCCTGAAGGGCAGGACCTGGTATAATAGTTTGAAGTTACAGGATGGTAGATTTTGGTTGACCATTAAAAGCAACTTCTTGATAGTTAGAGAAGTTCAGCAGTGGAACCAATTGCCTAGGGCAATATAAGTTCAGTTGATAGAACAAGGGTAGTTTAAAAATATATATTTATGTTACTTTGTGCTTTGAAGGATAACTAGAGAATAGTGTAAAGCATAGAATGACTTCTGCAATAGTCTTCATTAGAGAAAAATATTAAATGGTTACATTCCAGTTAAAATCAATTTGAAATCCATTACATATGCATATAGGTTCTGCTTGGGCTTCATATTCAGATGCAGAGGCAAACTATTACTTGGAATTCCTAGTCTGCTTTAATTTTCTAACCTTTAACAAACTAGCCTCTAAAGCAGTTGTTTTGCCACTTTGTTTTTGCTTAGTAACAATTGTGTCTCAGTAAAATATTTTGTACTTCCAGTGTTAAGTAACTGATGAATAAGTGGTTATTTTATTTATTTATTGTGTCAGAAGCAGTACAGTTAAAATGTATTTTAAAAGACTCAAAACAAAGTTTAAAACTTGGCATTATGCTAGATTTCCTTTGTCCAGAAGGTGGCCCCTTGGAGTGCCTCTGGTGTTGCTGTGAGAAGGTTCTCCATTGTGCATGTCGCAGGGCTCAAGCTGCATTGTAGTAGGTGGTCTGTGGTTTGCTCTTCTCCACACTTGCATGTTGTGGACTCCACTCTGCAGCCCTATTTCTTAAGGTTGGCTCTGCATCTCATGCTCCCAGAGCGCAGTCCGTTCAGAGCTTTCCAAGTTGCCCAGTCTTCTGTGTGCCCAGGAGGATGTTTCTCATCCGGTCTCAGACACTGATTGAGGTTCTGGGTTTTAATCTGCCACTTTTGGACTCTCACTTGCTGAGGTGTTCCTGTGAGTATCTCTGTACCTCTTAGGAAGCTGTTTCTTGATTTAAGGCATTGGCACGCTGGCTGATATCCAAACTGAGGATGGGCCGGAGATGCCAATGCCTTCATCCTTACATTACTGGCTGCTACTTCCCGGTGGATGTCAGGTGGTGCAATACTGGCTAAACTGTATAATTTCTCCAGCAGTGTACGGCGTAGACATCCTGTGATAACGTGGCATGTCTCATGAAATGAAGTGAAATGGATTTAATTATGTTGTTACCACTTATGCAAACAACTTGCATTAATTAAATCCATTTCAGTCTCAGTTTGTAGCACAACCAAATGTTGAAAATGCAACAGAAATCCATACTTCTACAAGACACTATACGTTGACCATTAAAATTAATCCAGTTTCCAAAATGCAATATCAAAATGCTTTCATCTGTTCTTGCTGTGTTTGTTGAGTATTGTCTTCGTCATAGATTATACTTTTGCCTGCGGAAGGCTTTTAGATGGGAGCTCCTCCAACACATGGACGCCCTAGACCTCCCCAGGACCGAGACGGGCCCCACCCACCAAGCTGGCCACGCGCTGGATTTGATCTTCAGCCATGGCCTAGCCATTAGACACCGAGGCACTAGAGCTGTACCCTGGTCGGATCACCTGATCGTGAGGGGCAGACGTTGACATTCTCCTCACAGCAAGGCCGGAGCCTAAGACCATCTAGTCCGCCAAAGAGTCACGATGACCCCGAGGGCATTCTCGGCAGCTCTGGAACCTCTGGCGGTTCCCGGAGGAACACTGACAGATCTGGTTGCCAGGTGGAACAGTGCCCTCGCAAGGGCCATCGATCAGGTGGCTCCAAGCGCCCCTCTCCGCCCCAGGAAAACCAGCTCCCCTTGGTTCACAGCGAACCTAAGGCAGACAAACGCCGGAGGAAACAACTCGAGAGCGCCTGGAGACGGAAAACCAGCGGGGCAAACAGAGCAGCCTACAGAGAACAGCACAGGCTATACGAATGTGAGATCAAACAGGCCAAGAAACTCTATAACGCTGCCCAGATTACAGCAGCTGGCTCCCGCACAGCACAGATCTTCAGTGCAGTTCGGCGCCTCCTCGCGTCCCCACGGAGTGAGCCCAAAAATTCGGTGATAACAGCAGATGACTTCCAATCACATTTCATCGGAAAAATCTCGGCACTCCGGCGGAGTTGCCGCTCATCCCTGAGGAAGAGAGCGCGAGGTTCCGGTACCCAACCCGGCCCGAGGGGCACTGCCTCACTGAATTCAGACCCCTAACATCGGAAGAGGTGAAAAGGCTGGTGTCCGTGGCGAGAGCGACGACCTGCCCCACGGACCCTTGCCCATCACACTTAATCAAGTCCTGCATTGACACCATGTCGGATGCTCTGAGGGACTTGGTGAACCTCTCCTGGATACAGGCACCTTCCCGGACTCCTGAAAGAGGCCAGAGTCAGCCCTCTTGAAAAAGACGAGCCTTGACCCCGGCGACCTGGCAAACTACCGCCCTGTTGCCAACCTACCCTTCTTGGGCAAGCTCCTAGAACGGGCAGTGGAAGGTCAACTGCGTGACTTCTTAAATCGGTCCAGGGGCCTGAACCAAGACCAGCCGAGCCCCCCCCGGAGCTGAATCTGTTCTGGTAGCGATTACAGATGACATCCGCCGCCAGCTGGACCGGGGCTCGGCAGTCTTGGTTCTCCTGGACCTAACCGCGGCCTTTGACACTGTTGATCACGACATGCTGCTCCATCGCCTGGCTGCCTCCGGGATCCAGGACAAGGCTCTAACTTGGTTGGGGTCGTTCCTACGGGGCCGCTTCAAACGAGTCGAAAGTGGCAGGGCCAGGTCTCTAGAATATGCGGGTTGGAGTGTGGGGTTCCCCAAGGTGCCATCCTGTCTCCCACCCTCTTCAACGTTTACGTTCAACCCCTGGCCAGTATTGCTAGGAGCCATGGTTTCTGCTGCTACGAGTACGCCGACGACACACAGCTGCTGCTGAAGCTCGACCCAGGGTTGTCGTCGGTGCCGGACAGTTTCAGCCAAGGGCTGAGAGCAGTGACAAGTTGGCTCAGAGCTTACAGGCTTAAAATCAACCCGACAAAGACGGAGATCCTCTGGCCGGGCCGACCCAACCCCACCCCCATTGCCACTTTTCGAAGGCGAGCCCCTGTCCCCGGCCCCGGCGGTGAAGAGCCTGGGAGTGATTCTGGACGAGAGACTGACGATGGAAGCCCAGACCCAGGCCGCAGCCAAGGGCGCCTTTTTCCATCTCCGTAGGGCACGACGGTTGGCCCCCTACCTACCACCAGAGGCGCTGAAAACCGTGGTACATGCCACCGTCGTCTCGCGTCTTGATTACTGCAATGCTCTATACGCGGGCCTCCCTCGGTCCACAACCCGGAGGCTGAGACTCATCCAGAACGCAGCGGCCAGACTCATCTCTGGGGCATCAGTCAGGAACCATATTTCTCAAATTCTAAAAGACCTTCACTGGCTGCCCACAGAGCTCAGAGTGACCTACAAACTTATGGCGCTAACCTTTAAAGCACGGCACAATATTGGGCCAGCTTATTTGAGCGACCGGCTGACTGACCAGCGCCGTGAAAGGCCAGCGCGCCATAAATGGGGACTGTATAGCCATCCCTGGGGAGAGAAGCCCGGCTGACGGAGACCCGCGGAGAGCCTTCTCCGTGGCGGCTCCCATGTTCTGGAACACCCTTCCGCCTGCTCTCAGGGCCACATCGTCCCCAATCAGATTCTTGTCTGAACTGAAAACCTGGCTCTTTCGCCAGGCATTTGGGGTCTGACCGGCCGTCCGGAGACTGAGCCTCTCCGGCGCTTTATACCTATGTTCTTTACTGTTGTATTTGGGGGTTTTTAATTGTTGTAAGTCGCCCGGAGCACCAGGGGTGGAGGGCGACTCACAAATAATAAAGTATTATTATTATTATTATTATGAAAGAATGCTTACTTTTACTTTGATTATTACAAATTTTAGTTTCTGATCCTGGATGTTTTTCTTTCTTTCCCCACAGGAACCGTGAGGCGATTTTTAGAAGTTCATGGGGAAACACTTGAAAAAGTGGTTTTTGCAGTTTCTGATGTTGAGGAGGTATGTTTATGTCCATAGGCATGCACCCTGCAGTTTTGGATTCTTCTGCATTGGTTCTGTTGACTCCTTCTAAAGGGGCACAGAAGGTTTCTCAGTTTTGTTTCTTAAAACCAATTTAAGAACCTTAAAACCAATTTTAGACTTTGCCGCTCTGTGAGTTGCCCTCCACCATAGGTGCTCTAGGCGACTTACACAGTTAAAATAAACAGGTTCCATAGTCACAGCTTGTTACTTAACAATCATAGGCTCTTCTGAAGAGCCATGTCTTAAGTGCCCCTAAAATTGTATGTAGATCAGGAGTAGCTCTTTGGTCTGGCGGTAGGGAGTTCCACAAGATTGGGGCTGCGATTGAGAAGGATCTCTGTCTTGTGGACTCCAAACAAACCTCTCTAGGGCCAGGGACATAGAGAAGATTCTCATGAGCTGACCGTGGCAGTCTCTGGTGGTGGAGTGGCATTAAACGGTCTCTTAGATATGAAGGACCCTGACCTCGAAAGGCCTTGAATGCTAGGACCAGGGTCTTATAGAGGACTCTGTGTTCAACCGGCAGCCAATGCAAGTGCTGCAGAGATGGTGTTATATGGCACCTCATTGGTGTTCTTGTGAGGAGTCTAGCGGCTGCATTTTGCACAATTTGGATCTTGCGAATTGCTGCTCCAGGTAAGCCCACATACAAAGCATTGCAGTAATCCAGCCTCGACGTAACCGTGGGATGGATTATCGTAGCCAGCGCCTCTGTTGGTAAATAAGGCACCCATTGCCTTGGTTGGCGTAGATGAAAGAAGGCCCTTTTACTAGTGGAGGCAACCTGGGCTTTGTCACGATGCACGGATTTGGCCGGCCCCTTAATCACACACACAGAGACAGAGTAAAGGCTAACTACTTTATTGAATATAAAAACAGTTCCAAAGAATATAGTCCAATAGAATATGATATAATCCAAAAGGCTTGAAGTATCAATGTCCAAGATAACGTAGCAAATAGGCAAAAAGCTTGGCAAGGCTCCGCAACCGATGCGGATCAGGAAACAGGGCAAGGCTCCGCAAACCAATGCGGATCAGGAACCAAGGCAAGGCAAGGCTTGATGACCACAGCTAACTTAGCTTGTGGTCCCACTCCGCTTCACACCTATTCAGATGAGACGTGGCCGGAGCACTGAGGATTCGTTCCCACGGATCCTATACTTAATCCTTCGGCCGAGGTCCCCGACGCTCTAGGCTTCTGCGTCTCCAATCGCTGCTCACGGACCTCGGCCGGTCTATGCTCTTTGACCATTCCCTTCTGCTAGACTCTGTTCCGTCTCCTATCAAAGGTTCGGCCTTGTCTTTCCCCAGCTGTGTTGCTATCTCTCTGAGAGCTCTCCTCTCTAGCCGTTTCCCATGCGCCTTCTTCCATATCTTCCTCAGGAGGCTCCTGGGAAGATCTTCCTCCCGGATGTTCATAACTCCACGAATCGCTATCTAACTGCACCTGGTTATCTGAATCATCCCTAGGAGCAAAACACATTTCTTCCCAGGCCAAGCTCTCTGTGGGCGAAAGAGGCCCTTGCGGGGAAAGCTGCCCTTCACCCCAGTCATCTAGCTCATCCTCTGAATCATGTTCTAGCACAGCTGGTTCTAATGCTAATGGGACCCCAGGTCCTGTCCCCTGCCCTCCAGGCACAAACGAGAACTGCTGTGCTACACTATCCCCCCCTCAGGGCCCCTCCTAGGCCGCCCCCGAGGCTTGGGTTTGTCAGGGTACTTGCGATGGAACCGAGCGACAAGGTCCGGGGCATGGACGTCACGAGCCCGCGTCCAAGAACGCTCTTCCGGTCCAAAGCCTTTCCAGTCAAGGAGATACTCCAGCTTCCGGTAGCGGATACGCGCATCCAGGATGTCCTGCACCTCCAACTCCTCCTCGCCGTCACGCATCACAGGGAGGAGGCGGCTGCGTCACATCAGGCCGCACCCCCTTCGCCGGGCGGAGCAAAGAACGGTGAAACACAGGGTGGATTTTCATGTCCGCTGGGAGTTGCAGTTTGAAAGAAACAGGCCCCACCTTCTCCAACACTGTGTAAGGCCCCAAAAATCGAGCATCCAACTTGCGGCTAGGTCTCTGTGTGGGCAGATTCTTGGTAGACAGCCAAACTTTATCCCCCACCAGGATCGCAGGGCCCTCCTGGCTCCGCCGGTCAGCCATCCGCTTGTAATCCGCTTTAGCCTGGTCCAATTGAGTGCGCAGCAAGTCTTGCAAGGCAGTGAGCACCTGAAGCCAATCTTTCGCTTCCGCGCCCCTCGGACGGGTCCACCGGAGGGTAGAAGCGAGATGGTGTCCATAGTTGGCAAAGAAAGGAGTCTCCTTGATGGATTCGTGCGTCGCATTGTTGTAGGCGAACTCCGCCAGAGACAACAAGGACCCCCAGTTGGTTTGCTGATAGTTGACATAACACCGTAGCTACTGTTTCAAGGTGGCATTGACCCTTTCGGTCTGGCCATCAGACTGGGGGTGATGGGCCGTGGACATCCGCACATCAATCCCCAGCAACTTCTGGACAGCCTTCCAGAACTGGGAAGTGAACTGGGTGCCGCGGTCGGTCACCAAACTCTGAGGCAGGCCATGCAGCCGGAACACATGTTGCAGAAACATATCAGCAGTCTCTTTGGCAGTAGGCACCCCCACACAGGGAATGAAGTGTCCCATCTTGGTGAAACAGTCCACCACGACCAAGATCGTGGTGAAGCCCTTGGACTTGGGCAAGTCCGTGATGAAGTCGGCCGAAATCATCTTCCAGGGAGCGGAGGGGGTCGGAAGCGGCTGAAGCAACCCAGCCGGCTTGCCCCCCGGGTTCTTGGCCCGCTGACACACAGGGCAAGAGCCCACATAGTCCTCCACATCCCTCCGCACCTTAAGCCACCAGAAATCCCGTAGGACCAATTGCAGGGTCTTGAACAGCCCGAAATGACCAGCGGCCCGACTATCGTGGCAAAGTTTGAGAATGTCCTCCCTCTCGGGCCCAGGGGAAACATAGACAGAGTCACGGTGGTAGAGCACCCCGTTCTTTACCTGGAAAGGGGCTTGCACCCCCTTGGTCAGCTGTTCTTGCACCCAGGGATCAGTCCGTTGGCGCGCCTGGACCCGCTCACTCAGAGGCCTCTTGTCCTTAGGGGCTGGCGGAGCCAACGGAGGGTTCACCGAGCCGCCGGGCCGCAGCAAAGTTCTCCGCTTTCAGGAGACGGGCCTCAGAAAGCCCCTCACCGCCACGAACATACTGCGGCTTCCGAGACAGGGCATTAGCTTGCTTGGTCTGCTTGGGGGTCACATAGTGAATGCGGAAATTGAATCTCTCAAAAAACAGGGACCATCTCTGTTGCCTCTGGTTCAATTTGCGCTGGGACTTCAAGTGTTCCAAGTTCCGGTGGTCAGTGTGCACCTCCACCGGAAACTTGGCCCCTTCGAGCAGATGGCACCACACTTCAAAAGCCACCTTGATGGCCAGGAGCTCCTTCTCCCAAATGGTATAGTTCACCGGAACGGCACCTTTCCCCGCAGGCACTGGGTGATAGGATCAGCCCACTTGGCAAAGTCCGGGATGAACTTTCTGTAGTAGTTGGCAAAGCCCAGGAATCTTTGAATGTCCTTCTTGCTGGCTGGAGCTGCCCAGTCAGCCACAGCTTGGACCTTGGTGTCATCCATGACAATGCCCGTTGGTGAGATACGGTAGCCCAGAAAGTCCACCTCACGCAGATCAAAAGCACATTTCTCCAGCTTAGCATAGAGCCCGTGGGCTCTCAGTCTCTGGAGTACTTCCTTGACATGGCGGTCGTGGGTTGCCTGATCCGGAGAAAAAATGAGCAAGTCGTCTAGGTAGACCGCCAGATAGCGATCCAGCAGGTCCCGGAAAATGTCATTCATGAAATGTTGGAAACATGCTGGGGCATTGCACAAACCGAATCCCATCACCAGGTATTCGAAACTGCCCCACTTGGTCTGGAAGGCTGTCTTCCATTCGTCGCCCTGGCGAATCCGGACAAGGTTGTAAGCGCCCCTCAGGTCCAGTTTAGTGAACACCTTGGCTCCCGCATCCGCTCCAAGAGCTCGGGGATTAGGGAGGGGTTAGCGGTTCCGAACCGTGATCCTGTTGAGTTCTCGATAGTCATTGCAGAGCCGCAACTCACCCGATTTCTTTTTGACAAATAGCATGGGCTCCCAAGCCGGGGACTGGGAGGGCCGAATGAAGCCCGTCCGCAGATTCCCATCCAGGAACTCTCGGAGAGCCTGTTGCTCTGGTTCCGAGAGAGGGTAGAGTCTTCCCCGCGGGATAGGGGCTCCGGGTTCAAGTTCAATGGCACAATTGTAGGGCTGATGGGGAGGCAAACGCTCTGCCTCCTTCTCGCTGAAGACGTCCCAAAATCCGGCATATTTCTTGGGCAGTGTGGCCACCTGGCAGGCCCGGGCCGTCAGACAGTGACTCTGGCAATGGTCGGAAGAAAAAACAAGCTGTCTCTTGGTCCAGGAAATCTGGGGGTCGTGGAGAGCGAGCCACACAATGCCCAGGACAATGGGGAAGTCGGGGAGCTTAGTCACAAGAAAAGAAATGTCCTCTTTATGGGCTTCCATCGTCATTTTGGAATCCAGGATAACACCGAGACTTTTCACAGTGGAGGATGGAGCTAACGGCTCCCCTTCAAAAGATGGTAGTAGACCAACCAATTCTGATACAATCTTTGAACATTTTTTTGAGAATTGGAGCAGTACAGCAAATTCAAAGTGATTAATGTTGTCCAGGTTTGCTAAAAGAGGGGGAAAGTGAGCCGAAAACTACTGAGCAGTTAATTAACTTGATGTCATCACCAGCAAAGATTTTAGAGCAGATCAGGTTGTCTAATTTGGAGCACCTTGGAACAAGAGAATTAAAGTTACATTACCATGTAGTTGTGTTTACGTATCTTGAAAATGTAGCAGAAATGATTCAGACTGGGAAGGACTATAGACTTTAACTTGGTGACTAAGACTATGTTTTCCAGACCTGTGGAAAATATTAATACCCTAGTGCAGGGCTGTCCAACATCTACCAGCCCAAGGGCCGGAATTCAGGTCACTGATGACCTGGGGGGCCGCGGCGGGGGCGGTCGCGGGGCAGGGCGGGAGCGGCGAGGCCCCGATCCCTGGGCTCTTCTCCCCGGAGGGCAGCGCCTCTCTTCCTGCTTTTCTCAGTGATCACGGAGAGAAGCAAGAAGGGAGGCGCAGAGCCCGGGGATGGGCGCCTCTCTTCCTGCCCATCTCCACCGCGGCTGCGCCATCTCCGCCTCACAAAGACGGAGCGCGCCGATTGGCGGGGGGGGGGGAGGAGGAGGGAGCCTGCTCCTCCTCCCTGCCCCGCCCCTCCCCGCCGCAAAAAAATATTTTAAAATAATAATAAGAAAAAATATTTTTAAAGGGTAAGGGGCTGTAGGGAAGGGGCTGGGGGCCGCATACGGCCCCCGGGCCGCCAGTTGGACAGCCCTGCCCTAGTGTATTCGCCGTGCCCAGCTAGAAATTTTCTAATAGTGTTAGCTTTTCTATTTTTGGGATGGTTCAATCTGAGAGGGGAGGTCTTCTCAAATTCTCTCTTTTTCACAGGCTGTATATCAGAAGATGCTACCTCTATATTTTCCAAGGTCACTAGAAGAAGAGATTCAGTCTTTGGCTTTTCTTCCTACTGATATCGGCAATGCACAGGGAGAACCGGTGGTGCCAGAACGTCAGATCAGAATTAGTGAAAAGCCAGGAGTTTCAGAGGGTGAGTCTTGACATTCGTGTCAAGAAGTTTAGAAACACGACGTTGCAAAACTTTCAAATTTGCTCATATTTCAAAAGACAATATAATACTGTATTTCTGAATACTAAGAGACCCAGCCATTTCCTCTTGTGGAGGAGGGTAGCATGTGAGTGGAAGACTCCATTCCCATAGGTGCAGAGCTGGTCTGAATTTTCTCTTCTCACTGTTAAGTGGAATTCCCTTCAAATTATCTGGTTTACCTGAAAACCTGGGTTTTATTACTATTACATTTATTATTTTACTCTATTATTAGAAGGATATGTAAGCACATCTACATTGAAGAAGATTAAAATAATGGTTTAATCAGAGTTGGACAATCTTATCATAAATTAGTTTTATGTAAATATTCAAAAACATTTAACCTACTAATGTCTCAATTAATGTAATTGTATTTGTATCTACCTTTATTTTGAAATTTTCCAGTAGCTGCTGCATTTCCCACCCTCGGCTTATACTTGAGTCAATATGTTCTTGTGGTAAAATTAGGTGCCTCGGCTTATATTCGGGTCGGCATATACTCGAGTATATATGATATCTGGATCTCAAATTTCTACATAGGCAAAATAGGCTAGGCTTCCCAAGATTCTTTTGGAACCTACCTTCTTAGCTGCTTTGTAACAGTCTCTTAATTTTATTTATTTATTTATTTACATCATTTCTATTCCGCCCTTCTCACCCCGCAGGGGACTCAGGGCGGATCACAATGCACATATACAGGCAAACATTCAATGCCATAGACATACAACATATATAGACAGACAATGAGCTACACAATTGGTCGAGAGCTCACCCCGACCCGGGCAGGCCTCGAACTCACGACTTCCTGGTCAGTAGAGATCTATGCAGCTGACTCCCAGCCAGCTGTGCCACATTCCTGGTGGGAATTAATCTTAATCTTGTGGCTCTTATCAAGGAGGCAAGTTCATTATTCTCACAGTTTTTATGTTCTCTTTCTCTCACTTTTAAAAAAAATATATAGATAATTCAGATGAAGAAGGACTGGAAGCAGACTTATCCTTTATTGGCTCCCATGCTTTTGCTCGCATGGAGGGAGATGTCGATAAACAAAGACGTCTCATCCTACAAGGGCAGCTTTCGGAGGCGGCGCTACAGAAACAGCATCAGAGAAAGTGAGACTATTGCAAAATGAGTCTTTATTTTCCAATTCATTGGTTTCAGTCCAGTGCTACACAAGATGGAATATTGTGCTGGCATTTTTTAGAACATGGAATATGAATATTTATTTCAAAAATCTATGGATGAGTAGCAAGCTATGCTGTTTTGTACTGCAATTTTAAACTTCTGAATCATTTATATTTTCTTTTTTGATAATGTAATGACAAAGTATGGTGTTATGTGAGAAATTCAGCGGGATATGTTAACAACATGCTTTTAATACTAGTATTTAATAACCATAGCATTAGATTAATTTGAAAGTTCTGAAATCTTCTAGTTACAACCGCTGGCTTTGTCGAGCAAGAGCTGAAGACCTGTCTGATATTGCTTCCCTTAAAGCTTTGTACCAAACGGGTAAGTTCAAATAAATCCTTCTTCACTGATAAATACATTTTGATGAAAAGTCTGTGCCAACATTGCATGTAAGGAACACTGATGGGAAATATTTTCTTCATATAAATATGTGAGGCGAATAAAACTGTTCAAAAAATAGGAGTCTTACCAAAACTGAACTTTTGCATTCCCCTTTTTAATTTTAAACTTGGCTGTTAATGATATAGGTTTTTGTCGTTGCTCATCAAAAACCACTACAGTACTTGTAAGCTAGGTACGCCATGTCCAGGGAATTTAAAATGCCCTGCAATTGATTGGAGCTGTAGTCCACCATTACCTGAGGAACAAATGATTTCCACCCATTTTCATATCTTAAGTTACTGCAGACTAGGAATTTTAAAAATTGACATCATAATTTTAGAAGATACGTATTTTTAAAACCTTTTCCTAAGATTGAACGCAGGGCCCTTCCACACAGCCATATAACCTAGAATATCAAGGCAGACAATCCACAATATCTGTTTTGAACTGGGTTATCCAAGTCCACACTGCCATATAATCCAGTTCAAAGCAGATAATGTGGGATTTTATACAGCTTTGTGGAAGGGGCCACAGCTTTAAAGAATTTACTTCTTTTTAATCCAGATATGTTTGGGTGGTAGGCAGGCTACTAAAATATTCCAAGGTAGCAATGTGTACAAACAAGTTATATTCACTAACTTGTAGTGTATATTCACTGTATATTCACTAACCCCTGCTTAAAAAAAATATTTCACTCAATCTAAATGTTGAGAATATATGTAGTGGAAAAGCAGAAACTTACAAGCAATTTGAATGGAAGACTAGGTAACAGTTTCTTATAAAATGCCTTGTTCACTGTGTCTATAGGTGTTGATAATTGTGGCCGTACAGTGATGGCAGTGGTTGGAAGAAATATTCCTGTAACTATTATAGACATGGAAAAGGTGAGATACACATTTAAAATTTCAGTAAAGATTCTTAATTGTGCAGAAGTGTCTCCTTTTGTCCAGTATACCACACCGACTGCTGCCATTTTGGTTGACAAAGGAAAATAAGTGTGTTACCTTTTCTGGTAAAACTTAAATACAGAACATTTTTTTAAAAGGAAATCGCCTGCCTGCTTCTTTACTTCTAGAATAAAACAAGTTACTGACACAGTTGTTGGCTAAACAATATGTCTGACATTGTGACTCTTTTCTGTCTTAGGCTCTCTTATACTTCATCCATGTGATGGACCACATTGTTGTAAAAGAATATGTCATTGTGTATTTTCACACCCTCACTAATGCTTACAATCATTTAGACTCCGATTTTCTGAAGAAACTTTTTGACATTGTTGATTTCAAGTAAGTATTCTTTATAGTATCTTAAAGCATTTCCCCTGTTTCCTATGTGAGCGGGGAAAACACTTCTAAAATAAACAAGGAACGGGTTTATATGCTCTATTATTTTTGTGTATCTGTGTGTGTGCGCGTGGGCGCTTTTCTAAATATTTCTTAATGAAATAAATCAGGAAATATGAGGTTTAACATTGAATAAATACCAGTCCAGGAAGATGCCTCATATAATCTGTGAAAATCATACAAATGAACAGAAAGATTTATGGTACTGGGAGGTTGCCAGTTTAACCTATGTGATACTCCCTTATAGCACATTGAGAAGACATTTTGGAAGTTAGTAAAAGTCATGAGACTACACATTTCACTGTTTGTGTAAAAAGTGTACTGTACATAGAGAAATTAAATATTTCTCAATTAAATATTCAGCATTGCACTTTCATCCCATGTCCTGTTCCTTAGCTATAATTTGCACTGTCCTGTTCCCTCATCTTGTTTACAGTTTGGCCATGTCTTGCAGTAGTTATTACCATACATCATTGGGCGTTTTAAATTGAGTTTTAAATTGTTGATTTATATGCTATAGTTTTAATTTATTGTGTTGTAGTGTGTGTTTATTTTATGTTTTGTTTTAGGCACTTTGTGCCATATATAAGCTACCTCGAGTCCCTTCAGGGAGATGGAGGCAGGGTACAATAATAAAGTTGTTGTTGTTGTTAAATTATTCAGGCCAATCTTGCATTAGCGTTGGTAAGCTGAGTCTTGAAACTAGTGTCCTTTCCAATCTGGAGTACAGTTCAAGATTACTAATATATACCTATGCAAATACTTGTTTTAAATGTGATTTATTTTTGTTTTTAACCTAGATACAAAAGAAATCTGAAGGCCTTGTACTTTGTCCATCCAACGTTTCGCTCAAAGGTGAAGTGTGCCATCCACAGGTGGAAAATCTACATTTTTGGAAGTAGTAGTAAACATGTGGGGTCCCAATCTATTGCAAAACATTACTTTAACTCTGGTACATTTTTATATAACAGTGTGAGCTAGTTCTGTAGCAAGATACTAAGCAATGGGCGGACAGTAATGGGGTGAACTGGGGGGACAGCAGGGTTTTTTTTCAAGGATGTGGTGGAAGAGACAGCATAAGGTGAGCTTATGTCTCTGGAGTCAAATCTCTCCAGTCCTAGATAGTCATTTAGAAGAGTTTGCTGAGTTAAGCTTCTGGAGTCTTTTGGAGGAAGGCTGTTTGTGTGTTGAGTGGAGGCTTGCATGCTCCTTAGGGTTGCATTGTTCTGCTGTGCATAGCTTTAGGTCATCTGCGTGAGCAACTGCTCTCAGGAGGGAGGGGTATCTGCCGAGAGGAAGTGAATCAGAAGCCTGGTTGGGAGAGAACCTAGCTGCCACTAGTTTGCTCTATAACCACAGCTCCTGGAGTAAGGCCAACAGGGGTGTTTTGAGTGGATGCTTAGGGTTTATGGAGCCCCTGGTGGTGCAGCGGGTTAAACCACTGAAAGGTTGGCGGTTTGAGTGGGGTGAGCTCCCGCTGTTAGCCCCGGCTTCTGCCAACTTAGTAGTTTGAAAACATGTAAATGTGAGTAGATCAATAAGTATTGCTTCAGTGGGAAGGTAACTGCACTCCATGTAGTCATGCTGGCCACATGACCTTGGAGGCGTCTATGGACAATGCCGACTCTTCAGTTTAGAAATGGAGATGAGCCCCACCACCCAGTCGGATACGACTAGACTTAATGCCAAGGGAAAGCTTTACCTTTAACTTAGGGTTTGAGGGGCAGATCCAGAGTTCTGTTCCATTCCCTTCTTAAGGTTGTTAAAAATGGATGGCGAGCAAGCTCAGGTAGACACCTGCAACCGCTATAGTATGTTTATAGTCTTGCCAGAGTATGTGGGTAACTAACTGTACCTGCAGTGCAAGTTAGTGGCCATTTTGGAAGAAAAGCTCCAGCAGCCTGAGGGCCGTTAACCACACTTCAACATACAGTAGACTCTCAGTTAACCAGAACTCAACAAGCTGACGAAAATCAAAAAAATAGTACTTTAAATAAAAATTAAAATTAAATATTTTAGCAGGAGTATTATATTAAGTTTGTCTTCATTTCCTTTTAAATATTGTGTTTCAATATTAATATCAAGTCAATACAGAGTTTATACTATGGTGTAGTATGGAGTGTAGTATTAGGCCTATTTTTTAATAGTAACTCGAGCAACAAGAAGCTACGTTTATCCAGCATTACCAATCTGCATGGCTGCTGGATATCTGAGAGTCTGCTGTATTAGGTGAAAAGATGGGCGGATTGCTCAAAACAAAGCAGGAGAAACATGCAGAGAAGCTAAGAAAGCCTGCCAAGCCCACAGACCATTCCTCCTCCTTTTTGGTCCATATGAGAACCTATGAACATTACAAGGCATATAGCCTTCAGGAGATCACATAGAATCACAAGGGTAGGAAGCTGAAAGGCCTTCATGCACATGTCATCATTTCCTCTCTCCTCCCGGTTCAAAGATGTCACAGGATGTGTTGCCAGGAATTGCTTGGCTTCTTGAACTATGGTTTGAGGTTTCATGAAGTTGTACTTCTGGCAAAGGATGACTTGTTCCTTTTGATGGGAACGTTTTTGCGAATAGTCTCGTAACTCCAATGGGGATGACTTTAAACTGTCAGTATTATTGAGAGTAGGAGTGTGTCAGGAGATAACGCCACAAATGTTATAGAGAGAACTGGGCAAGAAGTACAAGAAATCAACAGTGGAAAGAGGGGAAAATGTAAATAAGCAGCTTGGGAGGTCTTTGAAGTGAGAAATAAACCAGATGAACTCTTAATACAACAAAGCAAATATGCTGTAATAGGCTTCATGGAAATCACATAATTGAGCGTAATAAATGAGGAGTGTAACCCATTTCTGAGAAATAGGCCAAACGTGAAAGGAAGAGGAGCAGCATTACATAAGGTCTAGATGCCAAGCACTATGAAGAGAAGCTGAGGCAGCTCGGTATGTTTAACTTGAAGAGACAATTGAGAGGGGAATGATGATTAACATTTTTGAAAGGATGTCATGTTATGAAGGGGTAAGCATGTTTTCTGCTGCTCTGGAGACTAGGACACTTTATACTGGCTAATGACTCTGAGAAACAATATATTCATTAAAATCTCTCCTCAGATTTCCCTGGTTCTCAACTATACTGACATCTGCACTGTAGAATTAATGCAGTTTGATACCATTGTAAACTGCCATAGCTCAGTGCTGTGGAATCCTGGGATTTGTGATTTATGGTGAGGGACTAGCACTCTTTGGTAAAAGAAAAAGGCTAAACATCTTGTAAAACTACAACTCCCATAACCCCATAGCATCAAGCCATGGCAGTTAAAGTGGTGTCAAAACGGCATTAATTTGATAGTGCATCCTATGATAGGAATAAAATAACAACTTTTCTGCTATTAATTCCTTATCATTCTCCCATAATTTTCAATTTTAGATTGCAGTCTACTTTAAATTACATTTGCTTTGAGGAGAAAGACATATTTTCCCCTATAAAGTTCTAAAGCACAATGTTCATCAATGCAGATAGATCACATCATTCTTGGGGCATAAGACAATAGGACAGAGGTACCTTTGGGCTTAAAATCTAGCCGTCTAGATTTTGAATGTACAATTTAACCACTTAAATGCTGGAATATCAAACGAATTGTTGGGCAAATGAACTGAATGTCCTCTAGACCAGGGGTGCCCACACTTTTTCAGCATACGAGCTACTTATAATAAAACAAAGTCAGAAAGATCTACCCACCTCCTCAAGGCTTGAGAGGGGCGGGGTGGGGCTTGGCGCGGCCTGGCTCTGCCCCCTCTGGCTTCGCACTCCCAGCAGCTGCTCCAGCCTTGAGGAGAGCAGGGCCAAGCCAGCCTTGTACTAGCTATGCCACCACTGGCTTGGCACTGCCATCCTCAAGCCTGGAGAAGCTGCTGGTAGAGCAGAAGCCAGAGGGGGCGGAGCCAGGCTGCACCAAGCCCCGCCCCCTCCCCAGCTTCGGCACTCCCAGCAGCTGCTCCAGCCTTGAGGAGAGCAGGGCCAAGCCAGCCTTGGCTATGGCACCACTGGCCACTCCATCCTCAAGCCTGGAGAAGCTGCTGGTAGAGCAGAAGCCAGAGGGGCGGAGCCAGGCTGCACCAAGCCCCGCCCCTCCCTCTGGCTTTGGAGCTCTCAGCAGCTTCTCCAGGCTTGAGGATGGCAGTGCCAAGCCAGTGGTGGCATAGCTAGCACAAGGCTGGCTTGGCCCTGCCCTCCTCAAGGCTGGAGCAGCTGCTGGGAGTGCCGAAGCTGGGGAGGGGGCGGGGCTTGGTGCGGCTTGGCTCCGCCCCCTCTGAGAAGCGCCCCATCCGGGTGCGATCGGCCTCCTTCGGTCCTGCAATTGACTGGTTGATCGCAATCGACTTCATGTGCAGCCCTGCTCTAGACAAATGTCTTCAGTTAGATTCTGTATTAACGTTAATTTCCTGTTGTTTTTGCACTAGGTTTCAACGTGGTTTTTTACAACATTTACAATTTCAAGTCTAAAGGACAAAGTCCACCATGTGGAGAACCTGCAACAGTTGTTCACAGCCATTCCCCCTGAACAGATTGACTTCCCTCCATTTGTTCTTGAATATGACACCAGGGTAGGCAGTTTCAAGATATAAATGTCTGTTCTTTCTAGACTGTATCTCATTAGTTCCATAAAGCAGCTTGAAAAGTGGCTTGAAAAGATTATAGAATTACTATAGAATGTGCCTTGACTGGAAAGTTGCTTTAAACTGATTGTATTTGCATTGGTGTGAAAAGAGTTTATTCATATTTTCTTAGTAAGCTACATTATCTAAACTAGTTATTCTTAAACCTTTTTTTACCCCCAGACACCTTTTAAATATTTTTTGATGCAGCAGACTGGCAAAACTTAACTCACGATTTAAAACCTTAAAGCCTGTCAAATATTTATTTAGGTTTCTCATCAAGGGTCTTCATATTTTAAGATAAGGGTGAAAAGAGTAAATGTACACACTCCTATTATAATATTTTTGTTGGAATAATTCTATACATCAGTAGCGGCCAAAGCCACCTTTAAGTCTTTGCAGATCCGTTATAACAGGGGTGTCAGACTCATTATCATGGAGGGCCACATCAGCCTTATGGTTGCCTTCAAAGGGTCATTCAATCCATGGATGGAAAGTCCCTGGATACAAAGGGCCAAACTTAGTGGTCGGTGCTCTGTAGTTTTTACTCAGTTTGGGTCCCCAGATGCTATTCAACAACTCATACCACTTTTGAATAGACACCCCCCCCCCTTCTCCTCCAGACTGGGAATAATGGGAATTGCAGCACAACAGGTTGAGGAAAGGTTAAAGGACATTTTAAAGTTTGACATCACAGCTACAGCCTTCAAGATATCACCATTCCCATCCACTCTAGCCATGATGTCTAAGGATGAGGAATACAGGAGCAGGCATGTAGCCTAGGGGGGGGGGGGCTGGAAGGGCTCACCCCCCCCACCCTGAAATTCTCAGGGTGGTCCATGAGAAGGCCTTATTGGTACATCATTTAAACTGTTATGTGTATTCATATTACGATCTGATCACCATGCTCAATATATCCCATATGCATTGGGATAATGATACAAAAGGTTTGCTAGGGTAGACCCTCTCTCGCTCAGTCTCAGCCCCCGCTAAAATAAAAATCAGCCCCCCCCCCTCCCCCAAATCAAAATCCAGATTACGACCCTGTACAGGAGTTGTGGTGTTGTGTGGTTTCTGGGTCATCAGTGCAGGAGTTGTAGTCCAGCATCTGGAGACCAAACAAAATGACATAACATGCCAGATTTGTCCCATGAGCCTTCGATTTCACATATGTGCTCTGTAAGAACACTGCAGACAATCCCTATGGACCTGTGCATCATAGTTTAAGAATCACTGATCTAAACTAAATTTCACATTGTCGTCACTGAGATCAAGGTGACACGTTTGCCAATTCTCATGCTCTGTACAGTGTTCCCTCACTTACCGCGGGGGTTACGTTCCAGGACCTCCCGCGATAAGTGAAAATCCGCGAAGTAGTGAAACTTACAGTTATATGTATACTGTTTTTAGGCATTTACACAGATCTGTTGTGCAGGGCTTACAGTAGACTCTGCATAAAGGTATGTCATAAAAAAGAAAATTAGCCTGTTTAAAAAGCCTTGCAAATGCTGATTTGTTATCAGTAAATATATGATTTTTATACTTATTTTATACATACATACCCATAGTTACATATAAATTTTATCAGGTCAAGAAGGGTCCAGAGTGGAATTTTTTAACGAGCCCTGCTCTAGAGAACATGGCATTCTCACCATGTTTTGGGACCTTCCTGACCCTTTCAAGGGTGTTGTGGGTCATTATTAGCAAAATAATATTTTGTCATTAAACCACATAGCAAATTTATTTATTTATTTATTTATTGTTCGGTCTTGTATTTTTGCAGGCTCGGGCGGATAACAGGGCTGACATGTATCATCCATGCAGCCATACAGTAAAAACACAAGGTGACATCGTTAAACACAAAATAAAATACAGTAGCATTTCCTTAGACCAGGGTACCAATGGAGAATCACGCTTTTGCTGAAAGGCTGAAAGAGGGCGGTCTTGCAGGCCCTACGTTCTGTAATAGCTCGGGCATCGTCTGGGAGGGAGTTCCACAACGCCGGGGCAGTTGAACTTGCTGACTGAAAGGTTGGCAGTTCGAATCCAGGAAGCGGGGTGACCTCCCACTGTTAGCCCCAGCTTCTGCCAACCTACCAGTTGTGCATAGATCAATAGGTACTGCTCCAGCTGGAAGGTAACACCACTCCATGCAGTCATGCTGGCCACATGACCTTGGAGGTGTCTACGGACTTAGAAATGGAGATGAGCTCCACCTCTCAGAGTTGGACACAACTAGACCTAATGTCAAAGGAGAATTACAGACAAGAATCAATTAAGTCCAACTAACACCTCCGAACAAAGGATTCCCCCCAGGCAGCAACCAGTCAGGCTTTGAAGCTGTAAGGCCATTAAATGCTTATCAAGGTGGCCAGTTGCAACATTCATACTTGCTTCCAACAGATAAGAGTTCTTTCTCCCACCCCAGACATTCCACAGATATATAAACCCAATTTCCCTAGTTTCCAATAGGCCTCACAACCTGAGGATGCCCGCCATAGATGTGGGTGAAACATCAGGAGAAAATGCTTCTGGAGCATGGCCATACAGCCCGGAAAACTCACAGCAACCCATTGAAGGGATTATTTGTTTTTATGTGTACACTGCATCAATGCATCTTTTGTGTCTTTACAGGAAAATGGATCGTACTACTCTTACCCCTCTTCTCCAGACCTCTGACTATGCAGCCCTTCCATTCCATTTGGTTTTCGAACTCTCTATGACATGCTACATGCCAATCCCATATGCACCATGGAAGTCTGATTCATTTTCAGAGATCAGAAAGCGGATAATCCTGCCTCTGTTATTTTTTTACAAGGAGAAATTTGGAAAAATATAAGCAATCAGTAAACTAAATCCAAATGAACTGTTTCAGATGTATCATGTAGAGAAGTTGCTAGGTGTATATGACAACCATTTTTGTATTGCTTTCTCGAAAGACCCACTGGACATATTTTAATCTGCCTGTGAGCGTTCTCTGCTCCCACCAACTTTAGACCAGTTTGGAAGAAGATTTGGTTTCCACAGTGCTATATCAGATCTGGAATCCTTTATTATTGCTGCTACATCCTGAAGAATTCGCTGTTGAAATATCTCTAGATTGGACAAAGTACTATTTAAAATTCTAAAACAATTATAAATGTCAGCTTTGTAAATTCTCCTTAGCTTTGGATGTGGCACTCTGCCTTTTTTTTGCTGGATGATGAAAGATGCAAGAGTGCTGCGGCTTTTCTGCTAAATTGTAAAATTAAGCAAACATCACTGAAGTCTCTTGTGGTTTTTATTTCCTTTGATCTTGTCGTGATTTCTAGCTGGTATAGGGAAAACAATTAAATTAATTTGTATGTTCTAAAATAGGGATGGACAAAGTGCAGGCCACACGCAGCCCTTGGTTTCCTCAAGAAGCATCCCATAATCCTCAGCCCATTTTTCATTGGACTTCTTTTTACCCCGGCCAAACTCTTCCAAAACTGCCAAAAATGCAGTGATATGCTTCTCCTTATCTTCCAAATCCCCCAAAACAGCAAAAGAAAAAGAAAACCAACATCGCAGCTGAGAGTGTTGTATAACATCAGGTATACCTCTTTGTCATCCGCAGCAGTGGACCTAGTGTCGACCATGGCAACACTGGGACTCTCGCTTTGTGACTCGGGGCCCACCCATCAGGCGGGTCATACCTTAGATTTAGTCTTCAGCGCAGGTGTCCAAGTGACCCTAACCTCTATTATGGAGGTGCCATGGTCGGATCACTGTGCCCTGAGAATCCGGATGGAGCTGGCTCCCCCACCCTGAAGGGCGCCGAACAGATTTGGGTTCGGCCAAAGAGATTTATGGAACCATCCAGGTTCCTGAATGCTCTGAGGGATCTAGAGTCTGTCAGCGCCTCTATCGGTGAGCAAGTTGACATCTGGAACACTAAACTGTCCAGCGCTCTCGATGGGATCGCCCCTAGACGCCCTCTCCGACCCTGCTGAAATCGGTCACCTTGGTTTACTGAGGAGCTTCGATGGATGAAACGGGAGAAGAGACGGTTAGAGAGTGTGTGGAGGAGACTCTGTGACGGAAGTTCGAAATCAGCTTATAAGCTTTTTATGGACACTTATGAGCAGGCTATCAAGGAGGTGAAAAATTCACATTATGCAACCTTGATAGCGTCTGCTAGCTCACGCCCGGCACAATTGTTTAAAGTAATTAGGTCATTGACAATGGTCCCTACCATCTCAAACCATGATGATCAGGCCCTTTCTGCCGAGGCTTTCCAGAGCTGCTTCGCGGACAAGATTTCGGCCCTCTGCCGGGACCTCTCGGCTACAATTGATACAGTTAGCGAACTTGAGACTCCATGGCCTTTTGCCGGGCCCACCTTCGACCAGTTTCGGCCACTGTACGCAGAAGCTGTCGACAGGATAGCCACTGCAACTAGACCGACCACTTGCTCCCTCGATCCGTGCCCCTCCTGGCTGGTGAAATGTCAGACAATTCCCAAGTGTCTAGGACTGTGTGATGTATCAGTGAATAATGCATGCAGATCCAAGTAGGGTGGCCTTTTCAGCTGACAGATGGTAATTTTGTCAGCACCGATAGTTTTCATGTGCAGGCCAAGGTCTTTAGGCACTGCACCCAGTGTGCTGATGACCACTGGGACTACCTTGATTGGCTTGTGCCAGAGTCTTTGCAGCTTTAAATCCTCGTATCATGTCAGCTTTTCTAGTTACTTCTCATCACTTATGCTGTCACCTGGGATTGCAACATCAATGATCCATACTTTGTTTTATTATTAATAATAATTATTGGAAAGGAGCCCCCAGTGGCGCAGTGGGTTAAATTCTTGTGCCGACAGCACTGAAGACAGAGGTTGCAGGTTTGAATCCGGGAAGAGCGCGGATGAGCTCCCTCTGTCAGCTCCAGCTCCCAATACGGAGACATGAGAGAAGCCTACAAGGATGGTAAAACATCAAAACATCTGGACGTCCCCTGGGCAACGTCCTTGAATTCGGCCAATTCTCTCACACCAGAAGCGACTTGCAGTTTCTCAAGTTGCTCCTGACACACACAAAAAACCGAAAACAAATGGTTGCAGCCCTTTGCTCAGTTCTCCACCTTTATTCTTAAATGAGTCCATAATTTTACTTGCAGGGCATTAGCACTTTCAAACATTATTTCAGAAGCTATATAATTGCATTTTTTTTCAAAGTGGAGTTGGACTAAATGGTCTTTGCAGCCCCTTCCCATTCTTAAGGTTCTTGCAAAGACATTTGACACTATGGACCGTAATGGTTTCTGGACCATCCTCCTGAAAATCGGATGCCCTGATAAATTTGTGAATATCCTGTGGCTCCTCCATGATAACAAGATGGCAGCGGCTATCTAAGTGACACATTTAAGGTAAAATCAGGTGTCAAACCGGGATGCATTGTCCCAACCTTATTTTCTATCGTTATAGCTATGATTCTGCATTTTGTTGATGAGAAGCTTCCCACCGGTGTAGAAATTGTGTATCGGACAGATGGCAAGCTCTTTCACCTTAGCAGCCTGAAAGGCAAAAGGTCACGACAACGTCTGCTAGAGAACTCCAATGTGCTGATGATAATGTAGCCTGTGCTCATTCAGAGGAAGACCTACAAACCATTTTTAACATCTTTACAGAAGCATATAAAAAGCTTAGCCTCTCTCATAAGGTGGAGAAAACCAGCACACACTACCCAATCCCTTTGCATTGCTATCAAGAAACACCACTCCCAACATCTGGAAAGATTCCATCGGCATTGCCTCCAAAAAGTCCTGCAAATCTCTTAGGAAGGCAGGCGGACAAATGTCAGAACATCAACGTTCTGAAAAAAGCCAAGAACAGCAGCATTGAAGTGACGGTCCTCCACCATCAAGTTTGTTAGACTGGCCACACTGAATGCCCAGTCATTCCCCCCACCCCAACAATCTCTAGCATGTTCAGTTGCTGATCAACTCCTCTGTATTTGCTGTAGGAAAACTTAAAGGTTGTCCCCTGACATTAAGTCCAGTCGTGTCCCGACTCTAGGGGTTGAGGCTCATCTCCATTGTGCCATTCTTCGCAGGCGCGACTGGCGGGGACGAGAAACAGGGCCTTCTCAGTGGTGGCTCCTCGGCTTTGGAACGCCCTCCCTAGAGACATCAGATCGGCCCCCTCCCTCCTGACATTTCGCAAGAAAGTCAAGACCTGGCTGAGCAGGCATTTGCTGATGAAATATAAAGGTTTAATTAGATATATGGAATGACGACAATGTGATGGAAACTGATTTCAACATGACGCTGAGACTGCAATTGTATGTTTTTAATTGTTAATTTGTTGTTATATGGTTGTTTTTTTTGTTTGTTTGCTTGTGTTGCATTGAGGGGCAGAGACTGCCTTGTGTAAACCGCCCCGAGTCGCCTTCGGGCTGAGAGGGGCGGTATCTCTCTCTCTCTCTCGGCATTACTTCGCGAATGAAGATTCAAGAAGGACTCATCCCACGCTTTTTACAAGTGCGTTGATGACTAAAAAGGCCAATCTGAGATAGGCAAGTTCGGTTGCAGAAAGCACAGCAGAAAGTCTCCTTGGGTGATGTTGTTTCCAAGTTGCGGTTCTTTCTGCGTTGTCGTTTCTCTTCGAGACTCATTCGGCGTGTCTTCTCAAAAGAGGCCGCAGCATTGTGGATAGTGCGTCTCCATGCCTCCCGATGTGAGGCCAGGGTGGACCATTGTTGGTGATCAATCTGGCCGAGCCTGAGATGTTGTTTCAGGGAGTCCTTATATCTCTTTTGGGGGGCGCCTCTCTTGCGCTGACCCGTGGCGAGTTCACCATAGAGTAGTATCTTTGGGAGGCGGTGGTCCTCCTTCCTAGCCCAGCGCAGCTGTGTTCTCAATAGCATGGCCTCAATGCTGGTGATCCCTGCTTGCTCAAGGACAGCAACATTTGTCACATAGTCAGTCCAGTGTATATTTAGGATTGTGCGAAGACAGCGCTGATGAAAGCGTTTGAGGAGTCGTAGGTGTTGGCGATAGGTGACCCATGTTTCAGACCCATAGAGGAGGATGGACAGTATGATAGCTCTGTACACACTGATTTTGGTACTTTGCCTCAGGTTCTTGTTGCTCCAGACTCTTTTGTGAAGCCTTCCAAATGCACTATATGCCTTTGATAATCTGTGATCTATCTCTTTGTCAGTCTTGGCGTCTGAAGAGATGATGCTTCCCAGGTAGGTGAACTGCTGAACGGACTTAAGCACAGATTTGCCTATGCTGACGTGGGGATGGTGGTGTTCTTCCTATGGTGCGGGCTGGTAGAGAACTTCCGTTTTCTTCAGGCTGACTTCCAGCCCAAACAGCTCTGCAGCTGCTGCAAAGCAAGATGTCAGGCGCTGCAGGGCTGCTTCTGAATGGGTGACAAGGGCAGCATCGTCAGCAAAAAGCAGCTCACGGACTAGATAGTTTAGAGTCTTAGTGCGAGCCCTCAGACAGCTTAAGTTGAACAAGCTGCCATCAGTACGATAGCGTATATTTATTTATTTCAGGATTTTACCCCGCTCTTCTCAACCCCCGAGGGGGGACTCAGAGCGGCACAATTCGATGCCAACATCACAACAGCATAAAACCCCCAAAACCCCACAACAATTAAAATACATTAAGACACATTAAAATATATACTTCCCGCCGGAGCGGTACCTATTGATCTACTCACATTTGCATGTTTTCAAACTGCTAGGTTGGCAGTAGCTGGGGCTAACAGCTCCCAGATTTGAACTGCCAATCTTTCGATCAGCAAGCTCAGCACTGTGCCACCGGAGTGAACTACAACTCCCTCCAGTATTTTTTGTTGGTCCTGGGGGTTCTGTGTGCCAAGTTCCAAGTCCATATTGGTGGGCTTCATAGTGCTCTTAAGATTGCAAGTGAACTATAAATCCCAGTACCTACAATAACTATAAATCAAATTGAATCCCTCCCCCCCCCCCAAAAAAACCCCCTTTTCTAGCACGTTCAGTTGCTGATCAATTCCTCTGTTTTGGTGTGTCATTTGCATAATCCTGCCCACTACCTCTCCCTTAACCCAGTGTTTCCCAACTGGTGTGCCATGAGTGATCCTCAGGTGTGCCGTGGGAAATTGGAACCTCCAATACCCTTTCTTCCCCCTCCTGCCGAACACTTTTTTTTCTCCACTCGGGCTCCGCTTCTCCCGAGGGAGGGGGGGAGGAAGACATGACACCTGCGGGCACTACTGCGCAGACTCACCCCACGTCTTGCTCCCTCCCCCCTCCCCTCCTGAACATGCTCACGCTGCCCCCTCGGATCAAAATGGCAGCAGAAGCAAGTGGAGAAGAAAAAGTAAGTGTTCGGCAGGAGGGGGAAGAAAGGATGCGATGGGAGAGGAAGAGGTCTGTCGAAAGCTGGCATGGGCAAACTTGGACCTTCCAGGTGTTTTGGACTCCAACTCCCACCATTCCAAGCAGCCTCAGGCCCTTTTCCTTTTCCCCCCTCAGCCACTTAAGCAGGAAAGGGCCTCAGGCTGTTAGGAATGGTGGGAGTTGAAGTCCAAAGCACCCAGAGGGCTGAAGTTTTCCCATGCCTGTTTTAGGGACCTTAAAGTGGCGAGCCTCCTTCCAACATTGTGATTCTGGATAGAAAACAAACAACATAACATAACATTGTTTGAATCCACAGTGCTCTCTGGGTGTAGGTGAACTACAACTTCCAAACTCAAGGTCAATTCCCAAGCAAACCCTTTCAGTACTTTCTGTTGGTAATGAGAGTTCAATGTGCCAAGTTTGGATCAATTCCATTGTTGCAAGAGTTCAGGATGCTCTCTGAATGTAGGTGAACTATAAATCCCAGAAACTGTAACTCCCAAATGTCAAGGTCTATTTTCCCCCAAACTCCATCTGTGTTCACATTTGGGCATATGGAGTATTCATACCAAGTTTGGTCCTGATCCAACATTGTTTGAGTCCACAGTGCTCTCTGGAAATAGGTGAACTACAACTCCAAAACTCAAGGTCAATGCCCTCTTATAGCATTTTCTCTTGCTTATGGGAGTTCTGTGTGGGAAGTTTGTGTCTTTCTGCCATTCCTGCCAGGACATATCTATGTTGTGTTCATCGAAACAGGCCCAGGTTTCACACTGAGTGTATAAATACATTTAAAAACATATTAACTGTATGTATTACTGTGTTAGAGTGTCATTTTGTGTCTTTTTGGTTGGTGGTGTGCCCCAGGATTTGGTGAATGTAAAAAGTGTGCCTTGGCTCAAAAAAAGGTTGAGAAACACGGACTTAACCCATAGGAAAGGGTTAAGGGAGAGGTAGTGGGCGGGGTCATGCAAATGACACACCAATGGTGAGAGTAAGAAGCCCATATCGCAGTGTTTCTCAACCTGGGGGTCGGGACCCCCAGGGGGGTCGCGAGAGGGTTTCAGAGGGATCACCAAAGACCATCAGAAAACATATATTTCTGATGGTCTTAGGAAGCCCATTGGCAGAGAAGGTTGAAGATCTCTCCGCTTGTCCGTCTCTTTCTTTTTGGAAATAGACTGCGAATTCTCCCACTTAAAGCTCTCCTCTGCTGTGATTGGCAGGCCTCCCAGCCAAGGGGAGGGCTGATTCTGAGACTCCAAGCGGGGGATGGGAGAGCAGGCGTGCTTCGCGCATGGCAGCATGATGCGCATGTGTGGGTGAGGGAGAGTGTGTGAGGTGGGATGGAGGCTCACGCCAGCTAGTTCCTTCAAGGCATGAGGGTTCTGTGTAGGAAGTTTGACCCAATTCTATCATTGGTAGGGTGCAAGGGGCTCTTTCATTGTAGATGAACTATAAATCCCAGTAACTACAACTCACAAATGTCAAGATCTATTTTCCCGAAACTCCACCGGTGTTCACATTTGGGTATATTGAGGATTCGTGTCAAGTGTGGTCCAGATCCATCATTGTTGAGTCTATAGTGCTCTCTGGATGTAGGTGAACTACAACTCCCAAACTCAAGGTCAATGCCCACCAAACCCTTCCAGTATTCGCTGTTGGTCATGGGAGTTTTGTGTTCCAAATTTGGTTCAATTCCATTGCTGGTGAGTTCAGAATGCGCTTTGATTGTAGGTGAACTATAAATGCCAGCAATTACAACTTCCAAATGACAAAATCAACCCCCCCACACACACACACACACACACACACACACAAATACAGTGATGAAGTAGCAATGAAAATAATGTTATGGTTAGGGGTCACCACAACATGAAGAACTGTATTAAGGGGTCGCAGCATTAGGAAGGTTGGGAAGCACTGCCATATCGTGTTCTTTCTAAGCTTCTCTCCTGGAGGGTGTAACTCAGGCCTGGGCAAGCTTGGGCCTTTCAGGAGTTTTGGACTTCAACTCCCACAATCCCTCGCAGCCTCAGGCCCCTTCCTTCGGAAGGGGCCTGAGGCTGCGAGGACTTGTGGGAGTTGAAGTCCAAAACTCCTGAAAGGCCCAAGCTTGCTGTAACTTCTGCTTGGTGAAGATACACCGGAAGTGAGGGCTTCAGGCAGGGCCTCGCCACGCTCTCTCTCAGAGGGAGGCCGCGGTGGCCATGGCGACGGTGGAGGTCCTTCCGGGCCTGTACCTGGGCCCTGCCGGGCTCGGCCAAGCGGCGGAGAGGCCTGCGGGCATCACGGCCCTCTTGTCCGTGGACTCGGAGCCCCCCGGGGAAGTGGGGCTGCTGGAGGACGTGCTGCACTTGGAGGCCCTCGACCAGCCCTGCAGCGACCTGCTCAGCCGCTTGGACCAGGCCGCGGCCTTCATCGACAGGGCCCGGGGGAAGGAGAAAGGCGCCCTCCTGGTTCAGTGGTGAGGGCCGGGGAGGCAACAGCAGTGGCTCAGGGCCCAGGACAGGCCCGGGCACAGCTCGGCCTTCCTCTGGGGGTTTTGGACTCATTCCTACGACTGGGGGTTGAAGTCCAAAACACCTGGAGGGCCGAGGTTTGCCCCTGCCTGTGCTAGGATCACAGAGTTTCGGCCTAACCCCTACCATGCAGGAACACACATCACCACACACCCCCCCACACACACACACACAGAAGCCGCCACCCCCCTCCAAGGCAGTGAGTTCCACTATTACAGTCATAATCCTACTGTTTCAGTGCTCTAGCTGGAGGTCAGCTGTGACCAGCAGTGCTGTAGAATTTGAACATAAGAACATAAGAAGAGCCATGCTGAATCGGACCTCAGCCCATCTAGTCCAGCATTCTGTATCACACAGTGGCCCACCAGTTGTACACGGGGATCTCGAGCAGAAGGGAGGGCAAAACCCTGACCTGCTCCCGACCCCCCACAACCAGTACCCAGGGAAATCCTGCCTACCTCAACCAACTCCGAGGTGGCACTTGAATGTCCTTTTCAGTAACTACCGATACACTTGGTATCCATGAATCTGTCTAATCCTGCCTTGAAGCTGTCAGGCTGACAGCTGTCACAACCTCTTCTGGAAGTGAGTTCCATAACCCAATGACCCTCTGGGTGAAGAAATATTTCCCTTTGTTAGTCCTAATTTTCCTACCTTGGAGCTTCAGGGAGTGCCCTCTAGTCCTAGTGTTGTGTGACAGAGAAAATATTTTTTCTTTATTCACCTTTTCTATCCCATGCATGATTTTATACACTTCGATCAAGTCACCTCTTAGACGCCGTCTTTCAAGGCTGAAAAGACCAAGGCGTTGCAACCTGGTTTCATAAGGGAGCCGCTCCATCCCTTGGATCATTCTTGTTGCCCTTTTCTGTACCTTTTCCAGTTCCGTGAAGAGGCACGAATGGAGGGCGAAGTGGAAGGCACATCGCAAAAGCAAAGCAATCCATTCAAATAAAACACATTAATATAGGAGCACCATAAAATACAGCAATCAAAATAAAAATACGCCAAACTTGGCAAAATAAAACAGAGTGCATTATCAGACCACATTCAACACAAACCAATTAAAACTATGTTCAACTTATGGCCTACTAAAGCTCCCTTTCACATCGGTCAGTGTTTCCCAACCAGTGTGCCGTGATCGATCATCAGGTGTCCACGAGACAGAGATCTTTCTCCATTGTGGCCCCTGTCCTGTGGAACTCTCTGCCGCCAGACCAGAGAGCCATCCTCGACCTACCTTCATTTCTGGCAGCACTTAAGACATGGCTATTTAGAAGAGCATACGCATGAGTGACAATCAGTGACCTGGAATGTGTCTATTTCAATATTTTAACATTTTAATATCTTAATATTTTAGTACCTTAAATGCCAGGCTGTGTAAGTCGCCCGGAGCACATTTGTGGAGGGCGACTCATAAATAATAAAATCAGTTAGTTAGTTAGTTAGTTAGGTGTACACAAAGTGGAAAAGACAGTGTGTGGGCTGACAAACATACAATAAGAACGAATTCAAGATAGTCAATTATATAAACAATAATGGAGTCAACTCTAGTTCATACACATATATTATTGAAGTGAAGCACAAGCATGAAAAATACACATATCAAAAGGTAAGTACCAACATAGCATGTATAAACATAAGAGCGGTGAACAAGCTCACACAAAGGTGAACCGAAACGCCCAGGCTCAATGGAGGAAAGTCTATGGTAAATGACCAGGCACAGTCCCGAACGCCTTCCCAAACGGAGGAAATCTCGCGAGTGGCGAAGCACTAGTTACAATAATACAGATTGATTATAGTACATATACAATGTTAAAATACTCATATACACTACCAAAAGGGGAACAGCAGGGGTCATTGGGAGAGGCTCGCGAGATTTCGCCATTTAGGCCACGCCCCCGGCCCTGAGGAAACCCCTACAGGGGAGAAACGAAGGCGCGCAAGAACCTTTCGTTGGCCCAAGGACGACCTTCCCCATTGATTGCAACATTTCAGTGAGAATTCACTCAAACCTTTGTATTATTTTGAACATTTTCCTCCGTTTGGGAAGGCGTCCGGGACTGTGCCTGGTCATTTACCATAGACTTTCCTCCATTGAGCCTGGGCGTCTCGGTTCACCTTTGTGTGAGCTTGTTCACCGCTATTATGTTTATACATGCTATGTTGGTACTTACCTTTTGATATGTGTATTTTTCATGCTTGTGCTTCACTTCAATAATATATGTGTATGAACTAGAGTTGACTCCATTATTGTTTATATAATTGACTATCTTGAATTCGTTCTTATTGTATGTTTGTCAGCCCATACGCTGTCTTTTCCACTTTGTATTTTATGTATGTGGAATAGCTCCTTTTTGACTGCTGTTACGATCATCAGGTGTGCCGTGGGAAATTGGAACCTCCAATACCCTTTCTTCCCCCTCCTGCCAAACACTTTTTCTTTTCCACTCGGGCTCCCTTCTTCCCAGCCTCGCTCTGCTCGCTTTGTCTCGCTTTGCTCTGGGGTGAGTCTGCGCAGTAGCACCCCCACGGCTCACGTCTTCCTCCCCTCCCCTCCTGAACACGCTCACGCTGCCCCCCCTCGGATCAAAATGGCGGCAGAAGCGGCAGTGTAGAAGAAAAAGTAAGTGTTCGGCAGGAGGGGGAAGAAAGGGCGCGAAGGGGAAGGGGGAGGAAGAGGTCTCTGTCGAAAGCTGGCATGGGCAAACTTGGACCTTCCAGGTGTTTTGGACTCCAACTCCCACCATTCCTAGCAGCCTTAGACTCTTTTCCTTTTTCCCCCTCAGCCACTTAAGCAGGAAAGGGCCTCAGGCTGTTAGGAATGGTGGGAGTTGAAGTCCAAAGCACCCAGAGGGCCAAAGTTTTCCCATGCCTGTTTTAGGGACCTTAAACTGGTGAGCCTCCTTCCACCACTTTGGTAAGTGATGGAAGAAAACAAACAACATAACATAACATTGTTTGAGTCCACAGTGCTCTCTGGGTGTAGGTGAACTACAACTTCCAAACTCAAGGTCAATTCCCAAGCAAACCCTTTCAGTACTTTCTGTTGTTAATGAGAGTTCAATATGCCAAGTTTGGTTCAATTCCATTGTTGCAAAAGTTCAGGATGCTCTTTGATTGTAGCTGAACTATAAATCCCAGCAACTACAACTCCCAAATGTCAAGGTCTATTTTCCCCAAACTCCATCTGTGTTCACATTTGGGCATATTGAGTATTCATGCCAAGTTTGGTCCTGATCCAACATTGTTTGAGTCCACAGTGCTCTCTGGATATAGGTGAACTACAACTCCAAAACTCAAAGTCAATGCCCACCAAACTCTTATAGTATTTTCTCTTGGTTATGGGAGTTCTGTGTGGGAAGTTTGATTCCATTCCATCATTGATGGAGTTCAGAATGCTCTTTGATTGTGGGTGAACAATAACTCCCAGCAACTACAACTCCCAAATGACATTTTGTGTCATTTTGGTTGGTAGTGTGCCCCAGGATATTGTAAATGTAAAAAAATGTGCCGAGATAAGAGTGACGCATGGGAATGGAAACATTGGGTGGGGGGAGGCTAAGGGAAAAAGTTAGATGGTTGGAACTCAGGAGCCTTGTTACATCGCTTTAGGTCATAAAATGCTTTCTTGGTAGATCTAGTTCTCTGTGAATTCTGCAGTAAAGCATGGCCCCTCCTACACAGCTGAATAAAATCCCACATTATTTGTTTTGAACTGGGATATATGGCAGTTTGGACCCAGATATTCCAGTTCAAACCAGACATTGTGGGTTATTCTGCCTTGATGTTCTGGGTTATATGGCTGTGTGGAAGGACAAACCACAAACAAACAGGGTGCTATATCAGTAACAATGTAAAATAATAGAGTAATATGGTTATCCTAATGTTAGTAACAATGTATTAAATGTATAGGAAACCATCAGTATTAATTTCTAATGAGATGAAGGATAATCCAGATTATATTCCACTATGAATGTATAATTATAAAAAAATAGTGTAATACTTGATAGGAGATAGTGGAGTATACAAACATCAATTAAAAACATATCTTGTAGTCATCTATATATTTTTATATATAATATTAAATCGTAAGTATATGCAGGAATATCAATAATTAACTATATCACAGACATAGGCAAATAGTCATGATAATGATGGTCAATGATATAAACATAGAGATATGCAAACACTTGTCTTAGACAAAGATGACATATACATCAAAATAATTTTGTTTGTGGAAGGACACCCAGAACATTGGAAAACACGATGTCTTGAAAAAAAGGTTAAAATCCTCTGAGGCAGAAGCGAAAATTACCCAAGGCAGCCAGTAAAACATTCCAAGATTTTATTGCAGGTGCTATTAGATACCAACGTGCCAGTCGAGAAAGAATCTTTCTCACCTGTGTCTTAATATCCATTAAAAAAAACCTGAC
Organism: Anolis apletophallus; assembly: GCA_030556195.1. Taxonomy (NCBI): domain Eukaryota; kingdom Metazoa; phylum Chordata; class Lepidosauria; order Squamata; family Anolidae; genus Anolis; species Anolis apletophallus. The sequence continues at coordinate 128,407,315 of JARBWK010000006.1, read as the reverse complement.
CTGCTTTTCTTTTGTAAGTAATGAATTCTGCAACTCAATTGGGACTTACGTATTCAAAACATAAGATGCATTTGTGGTTTCCCACTCTTGTCTTTACTACTCTTTAAGTACTTTACTACTCTTTAAAATGAGATGCCCCATTTTCTGGATGTGGAGATGTGACACTATTTCATTAGGTCCACTTTTCTTTTTCAGTCATGCTGGAGTCAGTCGAAGTGTGGCTGTTGTGACTGCCTATTTAATGAAGGCCAATAATCTCTCCTTTGAAGAAGCCTATGACTTTATTCGAGCCATCAAACCTGATGCAAAGTGCGTCCTTCCCCCTTATAAAATTTCTTTCTTCCTGAGGAATAGAGTGTAAGTGATGTAAGAACGAGTTTTTGATTTCTTTTTTCCAGAATGAATGAAGGCTTTGAGTGGCAACTGAAACTCTATGAAAAAATGGGGTGTGAGGTCGATGTAACCAGTGCTGTTTACAAACAGTACCATTTGCAGAATCTTACTGAGAGATACCCTGGTAAGCAAGTTGAAATGTATTAAATAAAAGTAAAAGTTTTGTGCTATGTTTTGTCAATAGTCCCATAAAGGATAAAATAAAAATTGCATTTTTAATAAATAAAATTGTAATTCCTTAAGGATCTTTTTTAAAGTTATGAATTCAATTTTAGAGAATAGAATTTAGTAATCGTCTTAGGAAATGCTAAAGAGATTGTATTTTCTTTCCAAAAACGCTGAATTTGATTCCAAACTTTCCTGGGATCATTCTAAAAGAGTGTCTGCATTTATTCTGCATTTTAAGCTAAGCAGTGTTTTTAAAATGCAATGATGCTTGTTTACTGTTTCATACATTTAATGTTGTTTCTTCTTTCAGAATCACGGGATCTTCCAAAAGAAATTTTTGCAATTGATCCAAACAACATTGAGCAGACGGCCAATTGTGGACCTACTTACAAATGTCGAAAGTGCCGGTATGGAGCTTCACATATATTTATTCGATTTATATTCTGCTTGGTCCTGAGCAATCAGAGTTCCTTGCAGCATTTTTCTAAATTCTCAAGGGGCTCATAATACAAGTATTTGAAATAGCTGGTCACAGATGACCTCCAGTTAGAGCACTCAAGGGCTAGGACTTCCCAGTTCTCTGTGTCTATACCACAATTTATAAGATTGGCTTTAAGCCCATCTTTAAATCTCTTTTCCTGTCCACCGACATTACATTTTCCGTTCTTGAGTTGGGAGTATGGTATCTACTTTGGGAGACGGTGATTCGGACAACGTAGCCAGTCCAATGGAGTTGATGGCATAGGAGCATCACTTCAGTGCTGGTGATCTTTGCTTTTCCCGGCACGTTGACATTTATCCGTGTGTCTTCCCAAGAGATTTGCAGGATTTTTTTGGAGGCAACATTGATGGAATCATTCCAGGAGTTGAATGTGATGTCTGTAGACAGTCCATGTTTCACAGGAGTATAGCAAAGTTGGGAGGGCAAGAGCTTTATAAACAAGCACCTTGGTCTTCCTCAAACCTTCTCTGCTTCATTTGGAAGAATGCTGCACTCGCAGAGCTCAGGCGGTGTTGTATTTCAGTGTCAATGTTGACTTGAGGAGAGGTGCCTGCCAAGGATGAATATACCCTTCAGGGGTAGAACAAGTCTGACATAGAAATCTCAGCTAACTAAGCTGCAAGTAATTAGGTCAGAATGACGGTTGAGGCTGCATGCCTTTCTCCATATGCTGCTTTTGTTGGAGATAGCAACCTTCTAATGCCTCTATTGGATGTTTGTCTGTTTACAATGTGCCGTTTTATTTCCTGAAGTGTATGCCTTATTTGGTTTGCTGTTTCCTTAGCTCTATGTACTTGAGGCAATGGGAGGGGCTGCAGATCATATTACTGTTTAGAATGCAGGTTTAAAAAGGATGGCAGTTGAGGAATGACAGTCGAGCCTTGAGCCTTGAGACAGCTTGAATATAGAAGTCTGTTTTCAGTCAGATGTCAGTGTAGAAAGTTAGAAAACCGTTGAGGCTTGTTTTTTTTTCTTTTGAAAGTAGACTGTTATGAAAGAGAACTGTACAGAGCTATATAGTTTTTGAAGAGAAATACGCCTGTATCTTTAAATACATGAAGTTATGAGTAAAACAAGCTAAGCTGAGTACCCAGGAAGGCGGTCGTCACCCCCCCGGTTGAAAGTGGGGCTGTTTAATGCCAGGTCAGTCAATGGTAAAACATCAACAATACAAGATGTAATTCTTGTAGAACAAGCTGACCTGGCTTGTATAACGGAGACCTGGTTGGATGAGGCTGGGGGGGTTAATCTCTCCCAGCTCTGCCCACCGGGTTATTCCGTACAGCACCAAGCGAGACCGGGAGGGGGAGTCGCAGTGGTCTATAAGGATTCCATCCCCTTGACCAGGTGCCCCATCCCGCAGTCAACCACGTTTGAATGTGTCGGCCTAAGGGTTGGTGATCGGGACAGGATAGGGATTCTGATAGTGTACCGACCACCCCGCTGCACTACAGTCTCCTTACCTGAGCTAGCTGGAGTGGTCTCAGGCCTGGCCGTGGAGTCTCAGCGGCTCATCGTGCTGGGAGACTTCAACGTCCATGCCGAGACCACTCTATCAGGAGCGGCTCAGGACTTCATGGCCGCCATGGCAACCATGAGCCTGTCCCAGCTAATATCAGGTCCCACCCATAGTGCAGGACACACGTTAGATCTGGTTTTCTGCCAGGGATGGGGTGAAGGTGGCGGAGTGGAGGAACTGACCATCATTCCTTTGCCATGGACCGACCACCACCTGATCAGGTTTAGACTCACTGTCCCTTTCCACCTCCGCAGGGGTGGTGGACCTATTAGAATGGTCCGCCCCAGGAGACTTATGGATCCGAATGGATTCCTGACGGCTCTTGGGGATTTTCCCGCCTCCTCGGTAAGTGACCCTGTCGAGGCTCTTGTTTCTCTCTGGGACAGGGAGATGACAAGGACTATTGACACGATCGCTCCAGAACGCCCCCTCTTGAGTAACCGAGCTAAACCAGCTCCTTGGTTTACTGAGGAGCTGGCAACAATGAAGCGAAAAAAGAGGAGGCTAGAGTGCGTGTGGCATCGGAAGCGGAGCAGATCAGCTCGTGCGCGCCTGGTCCCCTTTTTGAGGACTTATGACGCAGCAACAAAAGCCGCACAAAAAACATCTATCGCGGCCAAGGTGGCCGCCGCGAAGAACCGTCCAGCGGAACTGTTCCGAGTCGTTAGGGGTCTTTTAAATCCGCCACAGTGCGAGATCTCTGACGGCTCGGTTGTACGCTGTGAAGAATTTGCTAAGGCCTTCGCGGATAAAGTGGCGCTGATCCGTTCCGATTTCGATACCACTTTAACGGCAGTCTCTGAGGATGTGACAATTCGTTTCAATTGGTTCAGCTCGAGGATGTGGACACTACATGCATCCTAGACCCCTGCCCATCCTGGCTGATAAAGGAAGCCAGAGGGGGTTTGGCAGAGTGGGTGAAGGTGGTGGTTAATGCCTCCCTTCGGGAAGGCATCATTCCAGCCAGCTTAAAGCAAGCTGTTATAAAACCGCTGTTGAAGAAACCATCACTGGACCCCACTCAATTAGTGAACTATCGGCCAGTTTCCAACCCCTATTTGGGCAAAGTCATGGAACGTGTGGTGGCTTCGCAACTCCAGGGGTTCTTGGTAGACACTGATTATCTTGATCCGGCACAGTCTGGCTTTAGGCCGGGACATGGTACTGAAACAGCCTTGGTCGCCTTGGTAGATGATCTACGCCGGGAACTTGACTGGGGGAGTGTGTCCCTGTTGGTTCTGCTGGACCTCTCAGCGGCTTTCGATACCGTTGACCACGGTATCTTTCTGGGTCGCCTTGCAGACATGGGGCTTGGCGGTACTGCTCTGCAGTGGCTCCAATCCTTCCTGGAAGGTCGTACCCAGAAGGTGTCATTGGGTGACACCTGTTCGGCTCCACAGCCGTTGTCCTGTGGAGTCCCTCAGGGTTCAGTTCTGTCCCCGATGTTATTCAACATCTACATGAAACCGCTGGGAGAGATCATTCGGAGTTTCGGAGTAAGGTGTTATCTGTACGCAGATGACGTCCAGATCTGTCACTCCTTCCCACCTGTCACCAAGGAGGCTGTCCAGACCTTGAACCGGTGCCTGGCCGCTGTGTCGGACTGGATGAGGGCTAGCAAATTGAAACTAAATCCAGACAAGACAGAGGTCCTCCTGGTCAGTCGCAAGGCCGAACAGGGCATAGGTTACAGCCTGTGTTGGATGGGGTTACACTCCCCCTGAAGACGCAGGTTCGCAGCTTGGGAGTGATCCTGGATTCATCACTGAGCCTGGAACCTCAGGTCTCAGCGGTGGCCGGGGGAGCTTTTGCACAGTTAAGACTCGTGCGCCAGCTGCGCCCGTACCTTGGGAAGTCTAATCTGGCTACGGTCGTCCACGCTCTGGTCACATCCCGAATAGATTACTGCAATGCACTATATGTGGGGCTGCCTTTGAAGACAGTTCGGAAATTGCAATTAGTCCAGCGGGCGGCAGCCAGATTGCTAACGGGAGCTACATACAGGGAGCATACCACCCCCCTGTTGTGTCAGCTCCACTGGCTGCCGGTCCAATTCCGGGCTCAATTCAAAGTGCTGGTTTTGACCTTTAAAGCTCTATACGGTTCTGGCCCAGCTTACTTGTCCGAACGCATCAGCTGCTATGTCCCACCTCGTAATCTAAGATCATCCGGGGAGGCCCTGCTCTCGCTCCCGCCAACGTCTCAGATGAGGCTGGTGGGGACGAGGGATAGGGCCTTCTCGGTGGTGGCTCCCCGCCTGTGGAATGCGCTTCCTATTGATGTACGATCCACCACATCCTTCCTGGCCTTCAGGAAAAAAGTTAAAATCCTGGCTGTGGGACCAGGCATTTGTACACCAGCACAAGGCAGCATTTTAGATTGGTTTTTAATGAAAGTGGGTGATTATGGCCAATGTTTTTATGGACTGAACATTGTTTTAATCCAGAGTGAATGTGTATGGTGCTAATGTAGTTGTATTTTAATGTATTTTAAATGTATTTTAATTGTTGAAGTGTTTTGGGGTTTATATTGTTATTATGTGGGCATCGAATTGTGCCGTACTGTAAGCCGCTCTGAGTCCCCCCTTGGGGGTTGAGAAGAGCGGGGTAAAATCCCGAAATAAATAAATAAATAAACAAACATATTACTTAAAGAAGTCTGCTTGAATCTTTGTCTGGTGAAAGCATTGATTGAAACAAGGTATTTACGTGCCCAGTGATCATCCATTACTCAATAAACTAAAGGAACACTTCCTTAACTCTTTTACGCAATAGGTTATGATCCTAACAGGTCATAATCCATCATCCCAATAGGTTTTATTTTATTATTTATTATTTGTTAGATTTATTGGCCGCCACTCCCAGCCGGCTTGGGGCGGCTTACATCAAGCACCACAATAAAACAACAAATCTACAACAGCAATAAATCCACAAGGATAAAACAATTCCTAAGAGATAACACAAGTCCTAGGGGATAGCACATTACAACTCAAAGGCCTGCCAAAATAGGGCTGACTTGCAGGCCTTCTGAAAAGCCAACAGATTACGCAAGGCCCGAACCTCCGGGGGTAGTGCGTCCTAACAGGTCATAATCCATTGTCCAAAAAGCTTTTAAATAACTGTTTCCCATGGCAATCATAGACTAGAGAACTTTTGAATGTGACTGCATCAAAATTATTTATAAAAAAAGAAAATTATTTAAAATATGCAGAAAAAATTGCAAAAATTGTAATGCAGAAAAAATATGTTCCTTATGGCAAAATTTCAGTTTACTCAATATTTATGTGGTGGCTTTTGATAAGAACTCTGCCTTAAGATGGTATATACAGCTTTTCACCAAATCTAAAACACCATCAAATGTAAGGCACACCCCATTTTTTGTAGCTTCAATTTTTAAGAAATGCAATTATTAGAATATCTTTTAGAATTTCTTCTGCATTCACAATATCTTGGCTTTTGTTTTAATGTGGCTTTGTAGTGCAGTCTTTCCTATGGCGTGAGTAGGGAGTGTCAAGCAACCTGGAAGCTGTTTTCATAAGTTGTTTGCACCGGGAATGTGGCGCAGCTGGCTGGGAGTCAGCTGCATAAGATCTCTACTGACCGAAAGGTCATGGGTTCGAGGCCTGCCCAGGTCGGGGTGAGCTCTCGACCAATTGTGTAGCTCGTTGTCTGTCTATATATGTTGTATGTCAATGGCATTGAATGTTTGCCTGTATATGTGCATTGTGATCCGCCCTGAGTCCCCTGCGGGGTGAGAAGGGCGGAATATAAATGATGTAAATAAATAAATAATAAATAAGTATATTTTACAAAGTCCATGAGCCTGTTGTGGGGGGGGGGGGGATTCGGTGAAAGCAGGAAGTGACACTGGAACAGGTGATTAAACTGGCTGAGGACAAAACGGTCATGACCTGGAAAGGTCATTGGCGCTGGGGCCCTTCCTCCTCTTTTTCCTCCTCTTTCGAAGATAGCAATATTAAAAACAAAAAATCTGGAGCCTCCTCTCTCATATTTAAGGTAGCTTTTAAAAAATCTGGCAGATCTAATCTACTCTAAGGTGCATCCCATTTATGAAGTCCCTTAAACATGAAAAGTGGACCTTAGATTCAGTGAAATACGGGGTTTGCTTTGCAGTGACATTTGTCGTAATATACTTTAATTGTGAAGAATGCAAGAAAACTTGCAATTCCAAATAGTTAATTGTTGCTGTTGCAATGCTGCTAGGTGCTTTTTCTAAGTCATTCTCTTGGTTGTTTTTTCTTTCATCTGGAAAATAGGCGTCTCCTCTTCCAAAGCTCAAGCATCTTACCTCATGATGAAGGCACAGGACTGGCTGCTTTTGCTCGCAAAAGGTTTTCAGAGCCGGCCCCTTTTCACTCTAACAGCAGACCCGGTTGTACTTCTTACTTTATTGAACCTCTTCAGTGGATGGAGCCAATGCTTTTAGGAGTGATTGAAGGACAGGTGAGGAAAACAGACGTTCTTTAATCTTTTGAATGTGTCCAAATATTATTTCATTGCTGACAATTGAACAGTAAAGGAAGATGTCTTTTATAGACGGTGACACCACAGCTTCTTGATTGAAGTGATTAGGCTAAGTGTGCCCACCTTATAGTAACAAAGGGATCAAATCACAGGAATAACAGACTCCGCTATTGGAATTGGAAAGGTCCCATAGGCCAGGGGTGCCCACACTTTTTCAGCACGCGAGCTACTTATAATAAAACCAAGTCAGAAAGATCTACCTACCTCCTCAAGGCTGGAGAGGAGAGGGGTGGGTGGCTTCCGCTCTACCAGCAGCTTCTCCAGGCTTGAGGATGGCAATGCCAAGCCAGCCTTGTACTAGCTATGCCACCACTGGCTTGGCATTGCCATACTCAAGCCTGGAGAAGCTGCTGGGAGTGCCGAAGCCGGGGGCGGGGCTTGGCACAACCTGGCTCCGCCCCCTCTGAGAAGCGCCCCATCCAGCTGAGATCTAGCTCCTTCGGTCCCAGGATCGACTGGTCGATCGCGATCGACTTCCTTGGCAGCCCTGTCATAGGCCATTGAGCCCCACTCCTGGATGTCCTCTTTTGAGGGATATCCAGAGAAAAGGGACCCCGCCACCTCTCCAAATAATTGGTTCCATTGTTGAACCACTCTTACTGTCAAGAAGTTCCTCCTAATGTTCAAGAGCAGTCTTCTTTCCTATAACTAAAACACCATTGGGCCCGGCACCTCCCTCTGGGCCAGGAAAGAACAAATGTTCACTCACGTTTGTAACACTCCTTCGGATATTTATAAAGAATAACCATGCAGATTGCGCTCTACAAATATTATGGGCCCTTTTGTGGTGCAGTGGGTTAAACCGTTGAGCTGATGAACTTGCTGACCAAAAGGTCAGCGGTTTGAATCCAGAGAGCAGGGAGAGCTCCCGCTGTTAGCCCCAGCTTCTGTCATCCTAGAAGTTCGAAAACATGCAAATGTGAGTAGATCAATAGGTACCGCTTCTGCAGGAAGGTAACGGCACTCCATGCAGTCAGGCTGGCCACATGACCTTAGTGGTGTCTGTGGACAACGCCGGCTCTTCGGCATAGAAATGGAAATGAGCACCACCCCCCAGAGTCGGATATGACTAGACTTAATGTCAGGAGAAACCTTTACCTTTACTTCATGATGCAGAACTAGTAAGATTCCATTGCTAAAGAAAATGAAGAGTTTTATTTGTATTCTATCCAGAAAGTCTCTGTTATCTGATGTATTGATTGGTCTCAATGCTCAGCTGTAGTCCACTAAACTTCTCTGTGAAGAAATACGCAAATTGCACTTTTTCCCCAGCAAAATAACAAACATCCAGATACATTTCAGCAGACAACTACAGGTCCTTCTGCCTCCATCAATGAAGTTATTTTTCTGTCCTTCATCCCTTTAATACCTGTAACTTAACATTCCACAAGGTGTGCACTATTGGTTTCCTCTTTGCTCACACCACCCTCAGCAAAAGCTACTGGAAAGTATGCAGATGAACTCACTGCACTCCTACATGTGTGAATGACCTGGGTGAAGTTGACCTGAGTCAGTTTTGTATATCCCAGTATTCAATTCCATTCCATTCCAAATTAGAGAATTGGAGAAAAGGGATTGCCGTAATTTGTAAGGATTCCTTGTTTCAGAATAGACCCAGTCACTATAGCACCAGTTTTGAGGGTTTGTATGTTCAGTTGGGCGAGAGATAGAATGAAGAATGTAGCCCAGGCATAGGCAAACTTTGACACTCCAGGTGTTTTAGACTTCCAACTCAGGGGTGGAAGGGCTTTGAAGGTGACTCAAAAGCTATAGTTAGTGCACCAACAGATTTGGTTGACTGTGTTATTTATTTATTTATGCTTCACATTTATAGACTGCCACTCCCCGAAGGCTCGGAGCGGTTTACAGTAGGATGCATATAATAATAATAATAATAATAATAATAATAATAATAATCGCCAATACATCACACAGTCCTAAACACTTGGGAAGTGTTTGACGTGTGATCCAATACAACAGCCAGCAGAGTGACCTTGTTCGTTGTGTACTATTCTTTTTGTGTTTCTAATAATAATAATAATAATAATAAACAACTTAATTTTTGTCCCACCCTATCTCCCCATTGGGGACTCAGGACGGTTCACAACATACAGCGGCAAACATTCAATGCCGTAAAGTGTGACCAAAAAAGCAAATAAACAAACCATAAATCAAATAATAACATATTAGACATGAACAACGCATGACACCAGTTTAAAGTACTGGCTGCTAGTTCACTTCCAGTCTGAATTGAAAGGGCCGGTGGTAACATTCAAAGCCCTAAACCAGTGGTTCTCAACCTGTGGGTCCCCAGAAGTTTTGGCCTTCAACTCCCTGAAATCCTAACAGCTGGTCAACTGGCTGGGATTTCTGGGAGTTGTAGGCCAAAACATCTGGGGACCCACAGTGATACTTTATACCTGCCCAAGAAATCTGCAGAGGAGGCCCTGTTCCATGTCTTACTAGTAAGAATGATACATCACATACCTCCATGTTTATAGAAACCCAGTTGGTGCCAACATTCATCTTCCTTGGACACTGAGCTAAATTATACCAGGCCTGTGGCTCAGCTGGCTGGGTGTCAGCTGCATTAAGATCACTACTGACCGAAAGGTCATGAGTTCAAAGCCAGTCTGGGTCGGAGTGAGCTTCCGGCCAGTTTTGTGTAGCTTGTTGTCGACCTTTGGAACCCAGAAGACAGTTGCATCTGTCAAGTAGGAAATTTAGGTTCCACCTATGTGTGAGGAGGCTAACTTAACAAATTTACGGGGCCATAAAAAATCTCCAGCAAAAAGCATGCGGGGAAGGCGGAAAGTACTTCATCAGTGTCGCAGATGGACGGTGAAGCGACAGCTCCCCTGGTGGCCAGAAAAAAGTTAAATAGCCTCTGACTGTCTGTGTATATGTGTTGTTTGTCTATGGCATTGAATGTTTGCCATGTATGTGTACATTGTAATCTGCCTTGAGTCCCCTGCGGGATGAGAAGGGCGGAATATAAATATTGTAAATAAATAAATAAATAAATACCTTTGATGAAATGAAACGTTTTGTGCCCAATTATATTTGTTCTTGAAGAGTACACTGTTTTAATTGCTTTAGCTTTTTTTGGCCTTTTTAATCTAGTGATTTAGTATTATTTTATCCCATTTCAGCTATGCTGAATTTTTTCAAAATAAGGGGAATAAACCGTAGGCTTTGTGTTGATTTGAACTAACCAGCAAAATGATGAGAAATTATGATTTTGGCTAATGATCTCATCCCTTACAGCTTCTGTGCCCAAAGTGTACATCGAAGTTGGGTTCCTTCCACTGGCACGGTGAGCAGTGTTCGTGTGGCCGTTGGGTGACCCCTGCCTTCCAGATTCACAAGAGCCGTGTGGATGAAGCCAAAGGACTGCCCACTGGTGCTCTGCTCAGTGCAAGAAAGCAAAGTTAGCTTGAATCCCCAGCATATTCTAAATGACACACAAACTATTTAAGAACTTATAGTACAATAATCAGTGGGATTTCTGGAATAAAAGATATTTCTTACAGTTTTCCAGAAACACACAAGGGATTCATACAACCAAATCTATGCTAGGTCACTCCTGTAAGCCATTTTGTACCAACCCAATCCAATTAAACAATGCAAGAAATGTATGAATGTGTTTCTTCTCTCTCTCTCTCTCTCTCTCTCTCTCTCTCTCTCTCTCTCTCTCTCTCTCTCTCTCTCTCTCTCTATCCTAGTGTTTGACATGCCTTAAAAAAACCAAAAACAAAAAGTGCTTCATGTATACAAACAATAGAATATGTGTGAATATGCAAAAGAGTAAAGTTTTGGGGAAAGCCGGAGTCTCTTCCTGGACTCTATACTATAAGCGACAAAAGATGGATTAATTTCTTTCTAGGAAAAGCTTTTCATAGCCTCACTAGAAAGAAGATAAAATCTGTAAACACACTTTTTAGAAAAGGAAAAGGGGATCATTGTCCTGAATGGATCTATGTTTGGGTCTTGGGCATGACTAGGCTTATAGGATTGAAGTAACCCACTTTTAAAATGGAGAATTTCTATGCATTGTGAACCTGGCCCTTGAAGCAGAGAAAAATGAAATTTGCTAACCTGTTAAAGGTAAATATTTCCCCTTGACATTAAGTCTAGTTGTGTCCGACTCTAGAGGGTGGTGCTCATCTCCATTTCTAAGCCAAAGAGCTGGCATTGTCCATAATAATACACTTTATTTATATTCCGCTCTTCTCACCCCGAAGGGGACTCAGAGCAGATTACATCACACATACGGCAGACAGTCCCTGCCGGTTCCACATACAATTACATACAACATATAACAAGTACAATGTTTTTAGAAGGATTTTTCTTCAGGGTGCGTCACAGGGTGCATCACAGGGTGTGATTGTGTCATTACATCACAGGGGGGTGCTGTTGCTTCATCCTCATGACGGAGAGCCTCTGTTTTCCACGTTCCACCTTCCGACAGCCAATCTTACTTTATTTTGGCATTGTAAGTCCTTGAAAAAATCCTTCCCCGCTTGCCGATTCCCATTTTTATCTAATCACAGCTGAGCTGTTTTCGAACTGTTGGGTGAACAGTGGACAGGGCTCACAGCTGGGTGTCCAAACCAGCCCAGGATTCGAACATGCAACCTTCAGATTACCAGCACAGCTGTTGTTACCGCTGTGCTATCTCTCCGGCCCCATAGACACCTGTGGCCAGCATGACTGCATGAAGTACCGTTACCTTCCCGCCAGAGTGGTACCTATTGATCTCACATTTGCATGTTTTTGAACTGCTAGGTTGGCAGAAGCTGGGGCTAACAGCAGGAGCTCACCCAGCTCCCCGGATTCAAACCGCTGATCTTTTGATCAGCAAATTCAGTGGCTCAGCTGTGCCACCAGGGGCAAAAACAAGTCTGAGACATTGTGACATCTATAGAGGATAATTGCTGTGGTATTTGTAGAGATAAAACTAATAGATAGGTTAGCAACTGATGAGCAATTGGCAAACTTTTGGATAAACAACGAATATTGAAAGTGTGTGCAGTTCAGGAGCTGCAGTCGATGCCTGTCACCTGTTGGCCCCTTTGGACTTGACTGCTCCAAAGTGGGTTTGTTGCATGGTGTAACCATGAGAGAGTGAATGGAATTGTTATATCTTAAATGATTGTTTTGAATGTATTAATGCATCAATAAAGTAAATAAAATCCAGATCTGGTTGTCTGTGAGTTTACTTGAGTGTCATTGGATCTGTTTTGAATATAAAAGAACAAAGGTCACTCAGTTTGTGACATCAGTCTCATGGCACTACCTAGAACAGCATTTCTCAAACTGGGGGGGGGGGGGGAGTTGCGAGGAGGTGTCAGAGGGGTCGCCAAAAACAATTGGAAAACATATATTTCTGATAATCTTTGGCAGAGAAGGCTGAAGATCTCTCCGCCTGTCCTTATCTTCCTTTTTAGAAACAGATAGTGAATCCTCCCACCAAAAGCTCTCCTCTGCTGTGATTGGCTGGCCTCTTAGCCAAAGGAAGGGTTGTTTCTGAGACTCTTAAGCAGGGAGGGGAGAGCAGGCATGCTCGGCGCATGGCAGCATGGTGCGCATGTACCAGCGAAGGGAGAGCATGTGAGATTGGAGTGAGGCTCACGCCAGTGAGTCCCTTCAAGGCATGAGGGTTCTGTGTTTGACGTTTGGCCCAATTCTATCATTGGTGGGATTCAGAATGCTCCTCGGTGAACTATAAATCCCAGTAACCACAACTCCCAAATGTCAAGGTCCATTTTCCCCAAACTCCACCAGTGTTCACATTTGGGCATATTGAGTATTTATGACAAGTTTGGTCCAGATCTATCATTGTTTGAATCCACAGTGCTCTCTGGATGTAGGTGAACTAAAACTCCCAAAACTCAAGGTGCTCAGAAACTCTTCCAGCATTTCCTGTTGGTCATGGGAGTTCTGTGTGCCAAGTTTGGTTCAATTCCATTGTTGGTGAAGTTCAGAATGCTCTTTGGCTGTAGGTGAACTATAAATCCCAGCAACTACAACTCCCAAATGAGAAAAATCAACCCACCAGTATGCAAAATTGGGCGTATCAGGTACTTGTGCCAAATTTGGTCCAGTGAATGAAAATATCTCCTGCATATCAAATATTTGCATTACGCTTCATAACAGTAGCAAAATTACAATTAAGAAGTAGCAACATAAATAATTTTATGGTTGGAGGTCACCAGAACATGAGGAACTGTTTTAAGGGGTCGTGGTATTAGGAAGGTTTAGAACCACTGATCTAGAAGAACCCCCTGCCTTGTGCAACTGTGGAGCAGAACAAGCAACTCCACACCTGTATGCTTGCCCACAATGCCCTGCCTCATGCACAGAGGAAGAATTGTCTAAAGCTACAGACAATGAGGTCGCTGTTGCCCGTTTTTGGTCTAAAACTATTTAGCTTGTGCTTTTTCTATTTTATTAATTTTCTACTTATTTATACAATGCTTTTGACACAAAATAAATAAATCAGTCCTATATAGTAGGCATGGACAAGCTTTGGCCTTCCAGGTGTTTGGGACACTGGGAAGAAAGGTTCTGTCTGCTCCTTGGACATATCTAACTTGACACGTATAACTGCTTTTTTAACCCTATCTAAATTTCTTGTCTTTGCATTATTCATTGGATTATTTCCTTCCTGAAAGGAACTCTTTCAGTCATGTCCTCTCTTTTGGAAAATGAATTGAATCATCATCTGCCAACAGAGGGTGCAGGAGGGATAATTTCATGTTTTGAAATAGGAAAAAAATAGTCCCAGGATAAAGATCCTATAATGAGTGCCACACCATGTCCACCATTTCTGAGCACAAAACATAAAAGATTGTTTGCAGTAGTTTTCCCAATGTATCTGAAACTGCCTTACCTTTGCACTAATAGCAAAACAGGCATGTGTCTGCACCTATTTATTTATTTACTAGCTGTACCCGGCACGCGTTGCTGTGCCCTTTTTAGGAGATGCGAGAAAGTCCAATCATCCACGGTGTGCCCTCCTCTAAACTGCAGTTGGATGGAGTGTGGGTCATGGGGGCATGGTGTGCCAAGTTGGGTCTTTATCGGTTTTGGTTGTGGGCCACAGTGGTCTGTGGGGAATGATGGGTTTTGAAGTACTACAAATCCCATTTTCCATGGTGGTACTTCAAGTCCCATCATGCATGGTTGGGGCTCTGTGTGCCAAGGTAGGTTACTGTAAATTCAGGCCATACACAATGTCCCATGAGCTGAGGCCTAGTCGGGAGAATCAAGTTAATGAAGTCTTGCTGTCAATTCAGAGCGTAAACAGCTTCCCAGTAAGTGAGGGCTAGTTAGGGAAATCAAGTTAATAAAGTCTTACTGTCAATTTAGAGCGTAAACAGCTTCCCAGTATGTGAGGGCTAGTTAGGGAAATCAAGTTAATGAAGTCTTACTGTCAATTCAGAGCGTAAACAGCTTCCCAGTAAGTGAGGGCTAGTTAGGGAAATCAAGTTAATGAAGTCTTACTGTCAATTTTGGGCGTGGTCTGTGATTTATGGGGTGTAAATTTTTTTCGGTTGCAAGTGATTTGGGTGTTTGTGTTGGGGATTGGCTCAGGCCTTTTCCTTATTCTGTTTTGGCAGTTTATTATGGATCGGAATTTTCATGTTGGCTGGCCAGTGCAGCAGTTATGCAAATCCGCCCTTATTGGCAGCCAATCATGTTGTTCAGAATGTAGAGGCTGGGTGAGTCTTTGGCTGCCCGGAGGATGCTGGTAAATGTAGTTTTATTTTTACTCGTTGTTTTGGGGGCCTTTTAGGTTTTGGGGGGGAAGTTTCTTTGCTACAAACGTACCTTTCTTGAGGCCTATTTCTGTTGGCAAGTATTGTTTTTCTGCGTTGTATGGTTTCTTTGTTTGAGGTATACATCACATGACGTGAACCCATTTATATAATAGATTTACGTCATTTTTACTCTGCTCTTCTCACCCCTGCAGGAGATACAGTATAATAAAAAGATTTAAAAAAACATACACAAAGCACAGATTAAAATAATATTAAGTACAATAACATTATCTACACAATCCAGAAAGCCTTTTCCATTTTAACAATCACAACGTCCGTTTCAATGTTCAGTGCCATTATCATCATTGTCCAAACGCCTGGTTTCACAGCCACAGCCATTTCTTTCTGAAAGAAAAGAGGGAGGATGCCGATCTGATTTCGCCGGTGAGCGAGTTCCATAGGCGGGGGGTCACCACCGAGAAGGCCCTGCCCTTGTCCCCGCCAGCTGTGTTTGCGAAGCTGGCAGGACTGAGAGCAAAGCCTCTCCGGCAGATCTTAGGCTACAAGGCAGAACGTAGAGGGAGATACATTCGGACAAGTAAGCTGGGCCGGAGTCGTATAAGGCTTTATAGGCCAAGACCAGCACTTTGAATTGTGCTCAGAAATGGACCGGCAGCCAGTGGAGCTGACGTAGTAGGGGGGTGGTATGCTCCCTGTACGATGCTCCAGGGAGCAATCTTTCTAATTGAAGTTTCCAAACAGTCTTCAAAGGAAACCCCACGTAGAGCGTGTTGCAGTAATCTATTCGGGATGTAACCAGAGCGTGGACCACCGTGGCCAGATCAGACTTCCCAAGGTACGGGCACAGCTGGCGCACAATCTTTAACTGCTCTCCCGATCACTCTCCCGGTCACCGCTGAGGCCTGGGGTTCCAGGCTCAGCGATGAATCCAGAATCACTCCCAAGCTGTGAACCTGCGTCTTCAGGGGGAGTGTAACCCCATCCAACACCAGCTGTAACCCTATGCCCTGTTCGGCCTTTTGACCTAGAATCATAGTATCATAGAGTTGGAAGAGACCTTGTGAGCCATCCAGTCCAATCCCCTGCCAAGAAGCAGGACAATCGGTTTAAAGCATCCCCATCAGATGGCCATCCAGCCTCTGTTTTGGCGGGGGGAATGAATTTTTTCATTTTCTGGGAGGTGCAGAGCTGCCAAGGAATATGTGACAGCGTTTCGATAGGTTGCCACTATGGGATTATTTGCATAAAGGACTCTGATTGGCCAGCCTCAGAATTTGAACATTCTACGGCCCCAGACAGAGGGGATTGGTTGCCACTGAAATGGTATTTGCATAAAGGACTCCGATGGGCCATCCACATTCAAACATTCTAAGGTGACTCCGAAGGAAAACGAAAGGCCTCAGGCAGTCAGACACTGCGGCCCACAGCGGTGACGGATCAGGACCAAACTTGGCACACGGGCCCAATGGCCCACTTCACAATGCGACCCTCACCCAATGAGCAATGCAGACCAAAATTAGCCCCCTTTACCAGGCATGTAGCCAGGGGGGCTAAGGGGGCTTCAGCCCCCCCCCCCCCCAAATTCTCAGGGTGGTCCGCGAAAAGGCCTTACTGGTACATTATTTAAACTGTTATGTTTATTCATATCATGATCTGATCACCATGCTCATTATATCCCACATTAATGGGGTTATTGGGATAACAATACAAAAGGTTTGCTAGGGTAGGCCCTCTTCCACCCAGTCTCAGCCCCCCGAACCAAACTCAGCCCCCCCAAATCAAAATCCTGGTACGGCCCTGCCCTTGACCCACTCTACACCCTGGTACTGTTTCAAGGAGGACGGACCACAGATGATGGGACTTGAAATACTTTCACTCACCTTGCAACCCTCATCCAAAGCATGATCAAGACCAAATGTGACACACAGAGCCCCCATGACCCACTCTACATCCTGGTGCTGTTTGGAGGGGGGTGGACCATGGCCAATGGGACTTGCAGTACCTTCACTAAGTTCCTGAGACCACTGCAAGCCACATAAAAATCTAATAGGAACCAACATTGGCACACAATGCCTTCCTCAAATAACCCGGGCACCGCCGGGTCCCCAAGCTAGTTCTGTCATAAATACAGGTCCTCCGTCCCACCGCAACGAGATGAACAAGGTGAGCATTGCCTAATTGAGTTTTCTGTAGGTCTCTTCAAATTTACGATGGCCTTAAATAAGCGCCTTTCAGTGAATGTTTGGAAGGCAAAAGAGGGTTATAAATACTGCAGCTCTGGCCTGCTGCTGATTTACAGAAGAGCAGCACTACCTTTGCCAAAACAATTCAATGTCAGCGGAGACTTCACAAAGCAAGATTTCTCTCAGCCCTACAGCCTAAGAACAAAGGTGCATGGCATGTCCTTCTGCAGAAGCATTATAGTCGAGAGCTAGCATCAATGTGCCAAAATCTCACAGCCAACAGATCTCTGTGTTTTCTGAAAAGAAATCGGAGCCATGGCTGGCGGTGGCGTACCTACATTACAGCTCAGAGCAGAGGGCATTGTTTCTTGGACTATTCCCAGAATGCCTGGGCCGGCATGGCCAGTTTCCGAACTGGCTAAGGGATTCTAGGCACTTGTCTCCCAAAACAAGGTGTTTTTCCATTTCTGCTACTGGAAAACAGGTGGGCCCAAGCATTAAATAGTGTGTGAGAGGATCAGTGCCATCATTAAGTCATCAGTTATCACTATTACTATTGGTTTATCACTATAGTTTATCACTATTGGCAATACCAGTGGAGAGAGGTATGAAACATCGGAAGGTATCTCAAGCTGTATCAAGAGCATTTGTCCATTTGGGAGTCCATCTCATTAAAAATATTTATTTATTTATGTATTTATTTATTTATTCACTTCATTTATGTCAGATTATTGCATTTTTAATAGCAATTCATGAGTCAGCACAAGATATATTTTCGCAGTTTGAGATGACCTGCAGTGTGACATGTTTGACACCAGATGTCGCTGTCTCAAGACTGCTAAATGGAACCTTGAGGAATGTCAGTTACAAAGTGACAGTTGGGATTTGTCAGTTGGGATTCAATATCTGTGAGGAAAGGATGTTTAGAAAGGTAGCTGTGATGGCTGTTGTTTTTCAATGTTTTGCCAGTTATTGTTAAATACAATTCAATACAAAGTTATATATTTACCTTGTGAATTGAATGAGAGTTTCATTATTCACTCGAACAGAGACTGGAGTTTTTGGGCCGATGGGGAATTAAACTTCTATATTTCTGTTGCCTATCCGCTGTGACATAAATACTCGACGCCGAAAAATTTATACTCCGCCCTTCTCACCCCGCAGGGGACTCAGGGCGGATTACAATGCAATTGGCCCTGGTCCATCCCCCTCCAAAGAGCACCAGTGGGTCATGGGGGCTCTGTGTGTCACATTTGGTCTTGATCATGCTTTGGATGAGGGTTGCAGTGGTCTCGGAAGGTGAGTGAAAGTATTTCAAGTCCCATCATCTGTGGTCCGTCCTCCTTGAAACAGCACCAGGGTGTAGAGTGGGTCAAGGGCAGGGCCGTAGCCAGGATTTTGATTCGGGGGGCTGAGTTTGGTTCGGGGGGGCTGAGACTGGGTGGAAGAGGGTCTACCCTAGCAAACTGACATTCCAGCCTTTCTGGCCACCAGGAGGAGCTGTTGCATTCCTTCACATATTTCCTGGGGATATTTATGGCCTCATACATTAGTTAAAATTAGCCTCCCCACAATGTGGTACCTTAATTTCCTACTTGACAAATGCAACTGTCTTTCGGGTTGCAAAGGTCGACAACAAGCTACACTTAATTGGTCGAGAGCTCACCCCGACCCGGGCAGGCCTCGAACTCATGACCTTCTGGTCAGTAGAGATCTTATGCAGCTGACACCCAGCCAGCTGCGCCACATTCCCGGTGCAATAACTTTTTTTATACCCCACCTCCATCTCCCCAAAGGGACTTGGGGAGGCTTACTTGCGGCCAAGCCCAATAGCTGTTTCAGTTCTTAGTAAGTGTTTTCCAAGTCCCACTAGTGCTTTTGCACTTCAAAGATATCATCTTCTGATGCCGATGGGCTCCAGATCCCATCAGGGATAACCAGCATTGGCAGTGGTTGGGATGAGCCCCTGGTAGCACAACGGGTTAAACCCTTGTGCCGGCAGAACTGAAGACCAACAGGTCGGAGGTTCGAATCCGGGGAGAGTGTGGATGAGCTCCCTCTGTCAGCTCCAGCTCCCCATGCGGGGACATGAGAGAAGCCTCCCACAAGGATGGTAAAAATATCAAAACATCCAAGCATCCCCTGGGCAACGTCCTTGCAGACAGTCATTCCTCTCATCTCAGAAGCAACTTACAGACCATGGATGAGCTCCCTCTGTCAGCTCCAGCTCCCCGTGCGGGGACATAAGAGAAGCCTCCCACAAGGATGGTAAAAATATCAAAACATCCGAGCATCCCCTGGGCAATGTCCTTGCAGGCAGCCACTTCTCTCGTACCAGAAGCGACTTGCAGTCTCTCAAGTCATTCCTGACCCAAAAAAGTGGCGGGATTATGGGATTTGCCACAGAATTAGGCACAGGTTCTCTGTCCCTGTAATCAAGATAGCAAGGACAAAACCCAGGAGATTTTTTTTAATTATTTATTTATTTGCTTTGCTTCTATACCGCCCCTCTCAGCCCGAAGGCAACTCGAGGCGGGGTACATATGGCATGAACTGCCCAAGATAAACATATAAACAGTTATCAACACAATCACATCATAAACAAATTAACACTTAACGTTAAAAACACAATATCAGTGTCTCATTATTTAATCGATTTCCAATTGCGGCGGCGGCGTTCCTTAGGTTTAATGATTTAATAATCATACTACATCTGCAAATGCCCGGTGAAACAGCCAGGTCTTTACCTTCTTGCGAAATGTCAGGAGGGAGGGGACTGATCTGATGTCACTAAGAAGGGCGTTCCAAAGCCGAGGAGCCACCACTGAGAAGGCCCTGTCTCTCGTCCCCACCAATCGCGCTTGCGAAGCAGGCAGGACCGAGAGCAGGGCCTCTCCGGATGATCTTAAACATCTTGAAGGTTCATAGGTAGAGATGCGTTCGGACAGGTAAGTTGGACTAGAACCGTTAAGGGCTTTAAAGGCTAAAGCCAGCACTTTGAATTGTGCCCGGTAGCAAACTGGCAGCCAGTGGAGCTGGCGCAACAGCGGTGTTGTGCGCTCCCTGAGTGCCGCTCCTGTTATCAACCTGGCTGCTGTCCGTTGGACCAGTTGAAGCTTCCGAGCAGTCTTCAAAGGCAGTCCCACGTAGAGGGCGTTGCAGTAATCTATATGGGATGTAACCAGAGCGTGGACTACCGTGGCCAAGTCAGACTTCCCAAGGCACGGGCGCACAAGTTTTAACTATGTGAATGCTCCCCTGCTCACCACCGAAACCTGGGGTTCCAGGCTCAGTGATGAGTCCAGGATCACACCCAAACTTCTGAAATGATTTGGTCTTTAATTCCCTGCTTAAATGGAGTTCAGATAGTTGCTTAGGATCCTGTATTGTTCCAGATCTGGAAAACAGAGATGTAACAATAAATTAATACATGTTGAAGTTTGTTGTTATGTGCTATCATGTCAACTTATGGCAATCGTCTGAATGAGAGACCTGTAAGAGCCCCAGCCATCAACTGAGCTAAACTAAGGTCTAGCACAGTGTTTTTCAACCTTTTTTGAGCTGCGGCACATTTTTTACATTTAAAAATCCTGGGGCACACCACCAACCAAAATGACACACAATGACACTCTAACACAGCAATACATATAGTTAATATGTTTTTAAAAGTATTTATACACTCAGTGTAAAACCCGGGCCTGTTTCGATGAACACAACATATATATCTTGGCAGGAATGGCAGAAAGACACAAACTTCCCACACAGAACTCCCATAACCAGGAGAAAATGCTATAAGAGTTTGATGGGCATTGACCTTGAGTTTTGGAGTTGTAGTTCACCTATATCCAGAGAGCACTGTGGACTCAAACAATGTTGGATCAGGACCAAACTTGGCATGAATACTCAATATGCCCAAATATGAATGCAGATGGAGTTCAGGGGAAATAGACCTTGACATTTGGGAGTTGTAATTGCTGGGATTTACAGTTCCCCTACAATCAAAGAGCATTCTGAACCCCACCAATCAGGGCCGTAGCCAGGATTTTGATTCGGGGCTGAGTTTGGTTCGGGGGTGGGCTGAGACTGGGTGGAAGAGGGTCTACCCTAGCAAACCTTTTATATTGTTATCCCAATAACCCCATTAATGTGGGATATAATGAGCATGGTGATCAGATCATGATATGAATAAACATAACAGTTTAAATACTGTACCAGTAAGGCCTTTTCACGGACCACCCTGAGAATTTCGGGGGGGGGGGGGCTGAAGCCCCTTAGCCCCCCTGGCTACATGCCTGCCACCAATGATAGAACTGGGCCAAACTTCCCACACAGAGCCCCCAGGAGGCAAGAGGAGGTCTCTACTTGGGGAAAGGGAGGCGGGCCTTCCCAATGCATGGAGAGGGAGAGACCAAGTAGACAACGGGTGGGGAGGGGGGTGTTTGTAATTTTGTGCCTTTATCGAGGTAGGTTTCTTAGGGTTTTTATACTTCAACACACTAGACTCCCCCCCCCCTTTCCTGGAGGTTCCAATTTCCCACGGCACACCTGTTGATCGCTCACGGCACACTAGTCTGCCCCGGCACACTGGTTGAGAAACACTGGTCTAGCAAACTCAGGGAAACAATGTTTTTTTTAAAAAATATTATTTAGTCAAGCCACTTGTACAGGCAGTCCCTGAGTTACACACATCTTACTTACAAATGACTCACGGTTACAAACAAGGGTAAGACAACAGGAAGTGGGAGAAGTCTACCTTTTGAAAGGGAAATTCACTTCTGAAAGAGTTATCATGGGGAAAATATGTCTCCGCTGGAGGTTTCTCACCAATCCTTGTTTCCACAACATGCCATTTTCCCCCCAAATCCAATTCTCACAGGGACAGAAAGTGAAGTGAAATCATTTGAGCACTGGCACAGACAGCAAAATTGCACACTGAAGCTGAGCCAAGCTCCTCCTTCCATATAAAGTTTATAATTAGAAAGCAGATTTATAACATATAGACTATTAATAGCATTGACACTCTTTTCCTCAATTTTGTTCCTGGCTTTTTTAACAGCAGCTTGCTGGGCAAAAATATAGCAGATGACGTTTTCACTTTGGGGAGAAAAAAAGTGGGGGAGATGTTAAGCTTTTGGCAACTTGCGTTCTTCTTCTTTGCACCTCTACCCTGGGACAGGGCCGTAGCCAGGATTTTGATTCGGGGGGGGGGGGCTGAGTTTGGTTCGGGGGGGGGCTGAGACTGGGTGGACGAGGGTCTACCCGAGCAAACCTTTTGTATTGTTATCCCAATAACCCCATTAATGTGGGATATAATGAGCATGGTGATCAGATCATGATATGAATAAACATAACAGTTTAAATAATGTACCAGTAAGGCCTTTTCGCGGACCACCCTGAGAATTTCGGGGGGGGGGCTGAAGCCCCCTTAGCCCCCCCCCCTGGCTACATGCCTGCCCTGGGAAGAAGAAATCCTTGTTATTAAACCTCACCCAGCTCTACCATTAGGGAGGGTGAGGCAGATTTTGTGTATCATGAAAAGGTAGCAGATACCGTATTTTTCGCACCATAAGACGCAGTTTTTTTCCTCCCAAAGTGGGATGAAAAATCAGCTGCGTCTTATGGAGCGAAGACGCAGGGAGGGAGGGGGGAGCAGAGGGGGGGCGATATATTGTACTTACCGGGCGGCGCGGAGGAACCCGAGGTGGAGCAGGAGGAGGGGGGGCCACGAGGGCGGCCCCCACAGAGGCGCTTCCTGAAGGAAGAGCGCCTCTGTCTCGCTCCGTGGAGGCCGCCTCGAG
The DNA here is from genome assembly GCA_030556195.1 of Anolis apletophallus. Classification (NCBI taxonomy): domain Eukaryota; kingdom Metazoa; phylum Chordata; class Lepidosauria; order Squamata; family Anolidae; genus Anolis; species Anolis apletophallus. Next base: position 128,384,421 of record JARBWK010000006.1, on the reverse strand, counting down.
GCTCGAAGACAGAGGCGCTTCTTCCTGACGTCAGGAAGATGCGCATCTTCCAAGGAGGAAGGGGAGGAAGGCCACGCTGGCTGTAAGTACGCACGGAAGGAGAGAGGCCGGAGGGAGGGAAGGAAGGAAGGAGGAAGAGGCCACAGCGCCTCCGCAGGGCTCCCTTTTTTCCTATTTTCCGCCTCCAAAAACAGGGTGCGTCTTATCAGCAGGTGCGCCTTATGGTGCGAAAAATACGGTAATCTGTTATTAATTTATTATTAACTAGCTTGGGGACCCAGCGGTGCCCCGGGTTATTTGAGAAAGGCATTGTGTGCCAAGGTTGGTCTTTATCAGTTGGTTATGTGGCTTGCAGTGGTCTCTGGAAGTTAGTGAGGGTACTTCAAGTCCCATATTCCATGGTCCATCCTCCTCCAAATTGCACCAGGATGTAAAGTGGGTCATGGGAGCTGTGTGTGTGCCAAGTTTGGTCTTGAGCAGTCACTGGATGAGGGTCGCTGCAGTCTCGGGAAATGAGTGAAGGTACCTCAAGTCCCATCATCCGTGGTGGATCCTACTCCGAACTGCACCAGGATGTAAAGTGGGTCATGGGGGCTTTGTGTGCGAAGTGTGGTCTTCCTCAATCACTGGATGAGGGTCGCAGTGGGCTTGGGAAATGAAGGAAGGTACTTGAAATCCCATCATCCATGGTCCGCCCTCCTCTTAACTGCAGTCGGATGGAGTGTGGGTCATGGGGGCATTGTGTGCCAAGTTTGGTCTTTATCGGTTTTGGTTCTGGGCCGCAGTGGTCTGTGGGGAATGAAGGGTTTGAAAGTACTACAAATCCCATAATCCATGGGGGTGCATCAAGTCCCATCATCCATGGTCCATCCTCCTCCAAACTGCAGTACAATGTAGCGTGGGTCATAGGGGCGCTGTGTGCCAAGGTAGGTTACTGTCAATTCGGGCCATACACAATGTCCCATGAGCTGAGGCCTACTCGGGAAAATCAAGTTAATGAAGCCTTACTGTCAATTTTGGGCCTGGTCTGTGATTTATAGGGGCTACAATGCTGTTTGGGAAGTGAATCAGGTGAGGGTACTGCAAATCCCATCATTCATGGCCCATTCTGCCCTAAACCACACCAGGGCCCCTGTGTGCCAAGTTTGATCCTGATCCGTCATTGCTGTTGGCCACAGTGACTGCCTGCCTGAGGCCTTTCCTTTTCCCTCTGCATCACTTTAGAAGGTTGGATTGTCGATGGCCAATCAGAATCCTTTATGCAAATACTCCCTCCGTGGGAACCAATCCCCTCTGTCTGATGCCTTAGAATGTTGGAGTTCTAAGGCTGGCCAATCAGAGTCCTTTATGCAAATACTCCCTCCATGGGAACCAATCGAAACGCTGGCACATATTCCTCCCTCCCTCCCTCTGCACCACCGCACCACCGCCCGCAAACACTGACTTTTATTATATACATAGATAGATAGATAGTACAGTATTTCCCCTGACATTAAATCTAGTTGTGTCCAACTATGAGTAGTGGTGCTCATCGTCATTTCTAAGCTGAAGAGCCGGCGTTGTCCGTAGACACCTCCAAGGTCATGTGGCCAACATGACTGCATGGAGCACTGTTACCTTCCCGCCAAAGCGGTACCTATTGCTCTATTTACATTAGCATATTTTTGAACTGCTAGGTTGGCAGGAGTTGGGGCTAACAGCGAGAGCTCACTCCGCTCCCTGGATTGGAACCGCCAACTTTTCGGTCAGCAGATTCAGCAGCTCAGTGGCTAATCCACTGCGTCACCAGCGGGCCCTAATTTATTACTACCATAGGTAATTTTCTACATGGGATATATTAAGAGAAGCCTGGTTTTATTTGCCTCAGGGGCCCATATAACCTGGTTGATTTGGGATACTATATACCAGTGTTTCCCAACCAGTGTGCCGTGGCACACTAGTGTGCCGTGAGCAATCATCAGGTGTGCCGTGGGAAATTGGAACCTCCAATACCCTTTCTTCCCCCTCCTGCCCACAGTGCTCTCTGGGTGTAGGTGAACTACAACTTCCAGCCTTGGTCTTTTCAGCCTTGAAAGACGGCGTTTAAGAGGTGACTTGATCGAAGTGTATAAAATCATGCATGGGATAGAAAAGGTGAACAAAGAAAAATATTTTCTCTGTCACACAATACTAGGACTAGGGGGCACTCCCTAAAGCTCCAAGGTAGGAAAGTCAGGACTAATAAAGGGAAATATTTCTTCACCCAGAGGGTCATTGGGTTATGGAACTCACTTCCAGAGGAGGTTGTGACAGCTGTCAGCCTGGACAGCTTCAAGGCAGGATTAGACAGATTCATGGATACCAAGGGAATCAGTAGCTACTGAAATGGACATCCAAGTGCCACCTCTGTGTTGATGGAGGCAGGCAGGATTTTCCCCGGGTACTGGTTGTGGGGGGTCGGGAGCAGGTGAGGGTTTTGCCCTCCTTTCTGCTAGAGATCCCTGTGTACAACTAGTGGGCCACTGTGTGACACAGAATGCTGGACTAGATGGGCTGAGGCCCGATTCAGCATGGCTCTTCTTATGTTCTTATGTTCTTATGTTCCTAACTCAAGGTTAGGAAGTTGTTAGCATGCCACTGCTAATTATTGCTATTGGCTGGCAATATGTTTTAATTCGGGTGTTTTAACGGTTTTACTGTATTTTAATGTATTTTACTTGTTTTATTCGCACTAATTTTGTGAACCGCTCTGGGCGCCAGAGAGAGCGGTATATTAAGTCGAACTTAATTAATAAATAAATAATAAATAATAAATAAAATAAATAAGGTCAATTCCCAAGTAAACCCTTTCAGTACTTTCTGTTGGTAATGAGAGTTCAATATGCCAAGTTTAGTTCAATTCTATTGTTGCAAGAGTTTAGGATGCTCTTTGATTGTGTGTTAACTATAAATCCCAGAAACTGTAGCTCCCAAATGTCAAGGTCTATTTTCCCCAAACTCCATCTCTGTTCACATTTGGGCATATTGAGTATTTATGCCAAGTTTGGTCCTGATCCAACATTGTTGAGTCCACAGTGCTCTCTGGACAACTCCAAAAAACTCAAGGTCAATACCCACCAAACTCTTATAGTATTTTCTCTTGGTTATGGGAGTTCTTTGTGGGAAGTTTGATTCCATTCCATCATTGGTGGAGATCAAAGTGCTCTTTGATTGCGGTTGAACTATAACTCCCAGCTGTTGAGCAAGACCTTCGTGTGTGTCTTTCTGCCTTTCCTGCCAGGATATCTATGTTGTGTTCATCGAAACAGGTCCAGGTTTCACACTGAGTGTATAAATACATTTAAAAACATATTAACTATATGTATTACGCTGTTAGAGTGTCATTTTGTGTCATTTTGGTTGGTGGTGTGCCCCAGAATTTTGTAAATGTAAAAAATGTGCCGCGGCTCAAAAAAGGTTGGGGAACACTGCTATATACCATGGCTTTATTGAATACCCCAAAACAATCAAATTATATTGGAACTTAAGGCACACACAAAAAGTTCACAGTCACATGTTTCTATCTTCAGAGTAAAATAAACCTTCTGTAATACCTTGACTTCATCAGAGATTCAATGTAATGTAGTGGTTTGAGTGTGAAACTAATAATCCAGAGACAAGAGTTCAATTCCCAGCTCAGCCATAGAAACCCACTGGGGTCATAGACTCTCAGCCTCGGAAACTACATGATAAGTTCATCTTAGGGATGTCGTACATCTGAAATGTCTTGAAGACACACAACAACAACAACAACAACAACAACAACAACAACAACATGGCTTTAAGGGAGGGAAGGGGCTATTGTTGCATCTTAGGCAACGAACATACAAAACCATCTATCAGGAGTGGGTGTCTTGTGCCTTTCCAGGAATTATTGGACTGGAACTCCCCGCATCCCTAGCTAGCATGGTAGAGAATATCAGAAGTTGATATATAACAGCATTTGGGAGGGACACATGATTCCCATTTGCCAGTTCGCTATACCCTCCCTCCTTCCTTCCCTCCCTTGAAGGTATGGGCAGTGTGGAATTCAGGCCAAAGGGCCTACTTTCCTCTCATTCTGCAACAATATGTTAACATGATAGATGCTGTCTTGGAAGCTTTTCTCTGCCATTGATCTCTGTCAGGATGGCTCAGATTCTCGACAGCTCAATTCCCAGGAGTGGACTTTGCAAGCCTGTAGTTAAACAGAGCTGGCCATCCCTCCTGAGCTGTGAGGAACAGGGGCATGATTTGTGTGGCCATGCAGTCACACCTGGTCAGCGTCAAGGATTAAAAATGTGCCAGACCCAAAGCAAACATGAGGCAGGCTTGTGACAAAACTGCCAGGTCTTAGGGACAGCAGGATTTCTTAAATCTGCTAAGGAAATAGACATTTTTTTCCCAGGGCACAGGAGTGGAATGGAGGTATGCAAGTTTAAAGTATGCATGTAGAGCACATTCCTACAATGGCCATGTCTATTTTCTTTGTATGTTTACACATGCTATATGAACCCAACTGGCGATGATCACCCACTACTGTGGAATGACCTGACGGAAGAGCTCAGACAACTAAGCAAGCTGTTGGAATTTAAAATGCAAGTGAAAACCCAGCTCTTTTGGCAGGCCTACCGACCCAAATTTCAGTCATAAGTTGAGATTTACATTCTATCTATATATATAAAGGAAGAGCTGTCATGTGAAGACTACCTCAAACAGAGAAACCTTACAACACAGAAACACAAAACTTGCCAACAGAAATAGGCCTCAAGCAAGGTACGTTTGTAGCAAAGAAACTTCCCCCCCAAAACCTAAAAGGCCCCCAAAACAACGAGTAAAAATAAAACTACATTTCCCAGCATCCTCCGGGGCTGCCAAAGACTCCCCCAGCCTCTACATTCTGACAACATGATTGGCTGCCAATAAGGGCGGATTTGCATAACTGCTGTACTGGCCAGCCAACATGAACATTCCGACCCATACCAAACTGTCAGATGAGTGCCAGAGCCTCCTCCAACACTTTCAAATCAGAAGACCATGATGGAGATCAACACCATTCAAGGGGAGCTCTTCTTCCTTTCCCAAAAGATCTCCAGTGGCTTGGAATCCCACATTAATAAGAGGACCATCCAGCAACAATGGGGTTTGCCAAGGAGGGTGCTCCAGCCCCTCTATATGCTGGCTCCAAGGGATGGAGGTCATCACCAAGTACCTTCTGATGCCCAGCGCTGCAAGAGCTCCCTCAGATGGCCTGTCCATGAATAAAGCTTCATCAGACATCGACCAATGGGTGCAAAAGACACAGAGCAGGACATCTTGAAAATGAGAGGAGCAGAAAGTAAGCTAGACATGAAGATATTGAGAAAGGTGGCTAAAAAGGATACGGAAAGGATTTTTAACAGTCCCTCAACAGACACTGGACGCACCTGTGAAGATAGACATCCCCTGACAGGACAAGCTGATCCCCAAGCTGATCCGTCCTGGCCATGGTACAAGTCAAACCCGAAGGACTGCAGGCAAAGAGCTGAGGCACAAACATAAAACACCCAATTCACTAACAACAATTCCAACCCTTACATACTCAGACTTTCTCGCATCTCCTAAATAGGGCACAGCAACGTGTGTCGGGTACAGCTAGTTACTATTATATGTCAATTTTGTATCTATTTTTTAAAATATTTCTGTGAGGTTTTTGAATATGTAATTTATCATCAGGAGAAGGAGGTAATAAAATTATTTATTTATTTATTTATTTATTTATTCAGTTTTGTATGCCGTCCTTCCCCAAGGGCTCAGGACAGCTCACAGTGTGTGTGTGTGTGTGTGTGTGTATACATACACATACACACACACTTTAAAATAACTGAAAAAATTAAACTCTTAACGAAAAACTATAAAACTATTTGCAACTGGTTAACCAAATCAGACCCCAAAAGCCTGCTGGAATAAAAACGTCTTGCACGCTCTGTGGAACTTTGTTAGATCTCTCTAAGCTCGCACATCTTCTGGCAGAGCGTTCCTAAGAGTTGGAGCTATGATCGCAAAGGCTCGCCGTCTTGTCGATGTCAGCCAATATGAGTGGCAGCTAGGAATCATCAAAAGATTTTGATCAATGGAGCGCAGTGACCTCTGGGGCTGATATGGGGTGAGACAGTATGATGGCCTCTGACCATATAAGGCCTTGAAGGTGATAACCAACACTTTGAAAGAGACCCGGTGCTCCACTGGTAGCCAATGCAGCTGCTGCAATATTGGTGTTATGTGAGCTCTCACCGGCGTACCAGTGAGAAGCCTGGCAGCTGCATTTTGCACCAGCTTGAGCCTCCGGATCACCGACATAGGTAGGCCAATGTAGAGGGCGTTGCAGTAGTCTATTCTCAAGGTGACCGTGGGCTGGATCACTGTGGCCAGATCCTCCCTGGTCAGATAGGGAGCCAGTCACCTAGCCTGTCGAAAATGGAAAAAAGCCACTTTGCTGGCATTGGAGATCTGAGCCGCCATTGATAGCTGAGGATCCAGCAGGACTCCCAGGCTCTTCACCGAGGACGATGGACACAGAGGTACACCGTCAAGGGTAGACAACTGAACAGTCCCTCCACCAGGATGACACAGCCACAAGATTTCCATCTTTGCTGGGTTCACCCTCAATCTGCTACCATGCAGTCATCCAGTCACGGCTTCAAGGCACTGTTGGAAGTTATCAGGTACAGAGTCCAGCTGGCCGTCCATTTGCAGAACGAGCTGAGTGTCATCAGCGTACTGGTAACACTCTAGCCCGTAGCTCTGAACCATCTGGGCGAGAGGTCACATATAGATTTTAACCAGCAGGGGAAGAGAATGGCCCTGATTCCCCAAATAAATCTCCCCAAAGTTGAAGAAAGTGCCACCGAGTTGTTTATGTCGTTCCAGCTGGAGCAGATGACAGCCGCAATCCCTTGTCCAAAAGCTGACATGAAGCGCAAGGCAAAACATTACATTTTTATAGAAATACAGAGCTGTCAAGGTTCAAACTTCCCTGCCCCCCTGCCCCTCGGCCGACTTCGAGCTGATTGGTTGGAGTAATCAGCTGGCTGAGAGGTGCGGCCATCTTGGCCCCGCTTCAGCCAATCAGGAAGCCAGCGCTGCTCCGAGCTCGTCCAATGAGAGTGAAGAAGGTGGTTAGAGTGGGTAAACAATGAACCAGGTCGGAAAGATGAGCAGATTTTGTGACTAAATGATTGTCCAAACACTAGCGATGAATTCCTTGGTTTTGAACAATCTTTTACAGAGTCCGGGGTTACCTCCGATATCACAATGTGACTTTTCAAGATATTAAATGCCTGCACCTCCATGACAAATGTACATATTTAGCATAGCTGCAGCCTGAGAGTATACACGTTTGATTCAGAAGTCCTACTGAGATCAGTGGGACTCGCTCCCGGGTATTTTCCATTTTTATTTCAGTTGTTCTCTGCAATTATTTGTTTCTATCATCAACCATAACCAAAAGACAAAGATAATTGCACAAAGATAATTGCGGCAGTAACAGAACGAGCCAGAGAGGAGTTTAAGACCAAAACAGAAGCTGGAAAGCCTCACATAATTATATATTATGTATTCAGCTTGCAGTCAACAATGTAGAGGTAAACATATTTTTGTCTCCATTTTCCAGCAGCCAAGGCACTCTGTGCATGATCTCTTTGTTATTGTTCGCAAAGTTTGTCACCAATGATCACATTTCTTTCATAACAGCTTCTTAAACCGAAAGTGACATTACGGTAGCAGTGCTGCTCACCTAATGCAGCAGAAAGCAATTATTGGTGTCTTCACAAAATAAAAGCTTTTCTGAACGCAAGCCTGGACAAATCATCTAAATTTGTTTTTCTGGCTGCGATAAAACTCTCATTATTTATCAGGGAACACATTTAATATTGTCCATTGAAGATAAATCACACAGCACAGAAAACCTCTCTGAACTTATTTTTTTAAGTTCCATTTCAGCATCTGACAATTTTGATTCTGAACAATAATTTATAGGAAAGCCAGGTAATTTGATCAGTCGAGCTATTTTGGGAGACTAAATGGACACTCTGTAGGAATTGTAATTGTTGATGTAGACAGAACCCAAGGAGCCTGTTGTCTGGCATACACGTCAATTTAAGATAGACATGAATAAGAATAAATATACTCTCATTTCTATTGGGAACATTCTGATTTCACTTTTAAGTTGTACCAAGGATGGGTTCTGGGGCTCTCTAGCTGCAGGATGAACTACAACTCTCACCATGATGGGCCAATCCTGTCAAATCCCTCCAGTATGTTCAGTTGGTCATGGGGGTTCTGTGCGCCAAGTTAGGTCCATCATCTTTGATTGCAGGTGAACTATAAATCCCAGTACCTGCAACTAACAAATGTCAAGGCTAATTCCCCGCAAAACCCATTAGTATTCAAAATTTGGCATATTGGGTATGCATGCCAAATTTGGTGCAGATCCATTGTTGTTTGCGTTCACAGTGCTCTGTGGACGTAGGTGAACTATAGATCCTATAAATCAAAATAAATTTCCCGCAAGCCCGCCTGCATTTTTTTGTTGGTTATGGGCATTCTGTGTGCTCAGTTAGGTCCAGAACCATTGTTGGTGGGGTCCAGAGTGCTCTTTGATTGCAGGTGAACTATAAATCACAGTACCGACGATGGCTATAAATCAAGGTGAATTCCCCCCCAAACCTCTCCAGTATTTCTCTTGAGTCATGGGGGCTCTGTGTGCCAAATGTGGTCCAGGTCCATTGTCAGTGGGGGTTCACAGTGCTCTGACTTGATGCAGGGTGAACTACAACTTCCATCATGTGGAGTCAATTTATTTATTTATTTTTTTACAGTATTTATATTCCGCACTTCTCACCCAGCAGGGGACTCAGGGCAGATTACAATGTACATATGCATGGCAAACATTCAATGCCATAGTAGACACTCAACATATAGAGACAGACACACAGAGGCTAATTAACTTTCCAGC